>CM053787.1:576826337-577426337 GCA_028749045.1 Cupressus sempervirens
CTACGGATCTGTGATTTGGGCTCATGAAAAATAAATGGGTGTGTTTAGCTAGTGGTCAAAGTAAGTTACTTGGATTTTGCAGACTGGAAGCATTGACAAGATAACGATTTTTTGCAAATGGAACTAACCCTGAAAAGTGTGCATATGGATTCGTCATGACTTGCAAATTGACACACTTAAAGTATTTTCAGAGGATAACACAGTGGTACAATCTGTTCAATCTCAGAAATCATGTGTCTTAAGTTATAACATCACAAATAGGGGTGCCAAACAATCTGCATTTGCTGACACCAGTAAAAAGATAGAAATTGTGTTTGGAATCACGTTTGAAAATTGATCAAACAGATTTCTCATAAGCTGAAACTTGAAACATAACAAGTCCCTAATGTCTAGAATGAAACACAAAAAGGGTTTTAGCATTTTGGTCAACTGGTCAAAAGTTATAGCTCGTCAAACAGGGCTTCCCAGAATTATGTGCAATGTGCATCAACATGACAAATTTAAATGACCAAATTTAAGGGATTCAAAACCTAGTCAAACGAACTCAAAATGACTCAAAATTTGAAACGTAGGTTCTCATGTATGGACACTAGGCACTCCCAAAATGGAAAGTCACAAAAAATTTTTGGGTGTGAGATATTCAATTGCAAATGCAGCCTCCTATCGTTGTTTGACAGGTGAAAAAGCAAATTTCACACTAGCTCAAAACAAGACTTTACGAAATGGCTCAGAATGGTAATTTAACCTCATGGAACACTTAAACACACTGAATGGAAGGTTCTAGAAGCATTAAACACCTCACGAGGCTCAGACTAATAGCCGGGTACATATACATTTAAAAGCATTTATAGGGCTTAAATCTCTCAAAATTGCTCAAAATTTAGGCTACAATTTTGAGTGCCAATAGAGCCCTCTAGAGACAAATGCAAGAATTTTAATGTATAGAGGGATGAATCTTACCATAAGAGATGAAAATTTAGGATGAAAGAGAAGGAGAATTTGATTAGGAAGAAAAAGAGGAAGTTCTAAACCCAAAAGAAGAAATACTTTTTAGGGCCATTTACAAGATCAGGAAAGGACCTAAGTTTGAGTTTTCCACACTTTTTGGAAATCTTAACCTAATAGAATTGATCAATTGGATCAATAATTTAAAAGAATATTTTGAGTATGAAGATATTGAGGATTTTGATAAGTCAAGTATGCAAAGGCTAGACTGAAGGGTCATGTGAAGATTTGGTGGTAGGAGATCCAATTGGAGAAAATAAGAAGAGGAAAGAAAAAGATCACAAGATGGATTGAATGGTGGTTAAATGTAAGTGGTAATTCATTCCCTTGATTATGATCTTGATCCATTGAATAAAATGAAAGGGTTGAAGCAAGATAGAAGATCTATTTAGGGGTATATTGAAGAGTTCTACCAAGTTCTCATCAAAGTAGGCCATGCATAAACTAGCAGGGTGAAATTTTTCCATTAGCTTAATGGGTTGAGGACAATCATTTAGGAGGATTTAATTTTGATCATAATGAAAAATATTTAGGAGGCATACCCATTTTCCCTAATAGTAGAAGAGAAGCTAGATAAGAAGTTTGAGAGCCAACAAAGAAAAAGTGGTCACCGTGGAAGATATAGTGGACAATCTTATGGAGGCCAAAATGACATTCAAAAGAAGGATGAGGCTAGAAGTAGTAGTCAGAACTAGAGGGGAAAAAATTCCAATAATTTCTATGATTAGAATAATAAAGATCAAAGAGGAAGAGAAAGAGGGAAAGGATCTACAAGAGGAGGTTTTTATGGAACATGTTTTCACTGTGAAGAAGAAGGGCATAGGAAATTTGAATGTCCCCAATGCCAAAGAGGGAAAAAAAATAATTAAAATTCAAGCTAGAGTTGCACATGTGGATGAAGATGTCAAATCATCACATTCTAAATGTTGAAAGAGAAGAAGTCCCAATTAATGGAAGAGTCCTGTTGAGTGAGGGGAGTGTCTTGAGCAAAGGAGGAGCTTGTCTTGCACCAGGTGCAAGTGTGGAGATAAGTGTTGTGATGTAAATGCTTATGGTGAAAGCAATGTTAGTTTGGTGTTATAAGAGATGGTCACTAAGTTAAAGCTCAAAAGGAAGAAATAATTGCATCTACATTGTATTCGTTGGGTTTAGGATGATCACAAGGTCGGTTGGAAATGTAAGAGGAGTAATTGAGAGGGGAGGGGTGAATCAATTACCCCTAAAATAAATCCCAGATCCCTTAGATGTTAGTACAAAAATGCAAACTGAAAATTGAATAGTGCTAAAGCTTGATAAACACACATAAAATGATGTAACTCAGTAATAAACAAATTAGCTTAGTAAATCTTAACATATAAACTTTTAGATGTTGTCTGTGATTACCATTACTTTAACTGAGTTACAAACATATAAAAGAAAATAATATGAATACATTTCACACTAGGATTTAATGTGGAAACCCAATTTGGGAAAAACCACCAATTGCAACTAGTTACTATTTTCACTCTTTTGAAGTGAGCCTTGTTAGGAGCCAACCCTATTAAAGGTTATAAAACACACTATTAGTGTAACCCTATTAGAGGATTTAATCACCTTGTTAGGAGTGGCCTTGTTAGAGGTCTTTAGATAATTCAATACAACTACCACCTTGTTAGAGGATTTGTAAATAGCTATTTTTGATTAAGTAAAATAGGTTTTACAGAAATCCTAAAACCTAAATGTTTTACATAATAACAAAAATATAAATAAAAAGTAAAGTCCAGCTAGTATGCATCTGCTTATTAAAAGCCAAAACCAAAAGATAGGCCCGTAGCTAGGAAATAAAGACCAGTGATGCTAGATAAGGACTAAACAAAAAATGAAAACTAAAACTATTAGTTCTCCCTATCTAGAATCTACAGAGTCTTTGTAGCTTCATTGGCCCTTTGATTGTCTACACCCACTTGTTCTTGGTTCTGATCACCCACCGATCCCCTAGTCTCTTTCTTTCCTTCTTTAATTTTCCCACAATCCATACTGACCTTATCTTCTTTTTCCCTACCAAAGAAAAATTCCTTTAGAGATTCACCCAAACTATTGATATTCTCATTGAGGCTGTTCAAAGTTGTAATCACCTGATTAGCCAAATTCTGATTAGAAGTCTCCATCCTTAGAACTCTTTTTTCAACCATTGAGATACGATCCTCCTGGTTAGCATGGTGTCCCTGGTCACTACTTCTCATGTGGCCGTCCTTTTGGCTCACTTTCTCCTTGAGCTCTTCTATCTCGTGAAATAGCCATTTGATAGAGAAAAAATTATCTATCATGCTATTTTTAGCATTGCTGAGTAGGTTGAGTCCATATTCTCTTGCATTGTTAGAGATTGCAACAAGATCCAAGTCTAGAAGTTCATCAAAATGGACTTTACCATCGTTTCCATCCACCACTTGGGGGTTCATTGTCTCTCTGACTATCCCCATCTTCGATGTTTTAGAGTTGAAATTTCTCCATGACCCCCTCCTATCTTTCAAAATACCTCCCAACTATTTTCCACCAGAGAAATTATCTTCCCCTACAATAATGAAATAGTAGGGACTAGGCTCGTGAACAAAGGAGTTTGGTCTTTAGTTTCTTCTAGTAGCGAAGCCTCCTCAACCTTCCTTTTTTTGGGGTTCCCTAGTGTAACTGTCATTTCCTCTTCAAGCTTCTCACTATCCTCCCCCTTCACCTCTTCCTCCAATTTCATATCCTCATCTTCAACTCTATGCTTCTCCTCCTCTTGTTCCTCAATCTTGGGGTGGTTAGGGGTTAAATGCCTAGGGCTTTTTCTGCTTGTTGGTAGAGGGGGAGACTTTCTCCCCTTCCTTAGATTTCTTACCTTTAGATGGGGAAGTATCCACATCTTCTAAATTTATGCTCTAAACTTCCTTAGAATCTGAGCTCTCAGTTTCCTTAGAAGCATTCCCAGCTTCACCAAGGGATTTGCCCCTTGTCTGAGTCTTTAAGTACTCATATACTAGAAGGAGAAACCCCTCATGAAGGGCAGGGTTGGCAGTGGGTTTCTTTTTAAAATCCTCTATGCCCTTGCTCATGGAGGTGAAAAGATAAAAAGGAAAATAAATCCTTATTCCATGCCTAAAGTGATTTAACAACACAAAATGATGAGTCTTGACCCTATCGAATCTAGTATCTAGGGATTTATATTCGATAATAACTCTTAAGACATACCTCCAACACTTTTTAATCGACTTTGTTTCATAGTATGTCTCAATCTTCACGA
Organism: Cupressus sempervirens; assembly: GCA_028749045.1. Lineage (NCBI taxonomy): Eukaryota > Viridiplantae > Streptophyta > Pinopsida > Cupressales > Cupressaceae > Cupressus > Cupressus sempervirens. The sequence continues at coordinate 576,830,602 of CM053787.1, forward strand.
GTTTCTTCCTTTCATTCTCATCTTTCACAAAGTCCTTGAATGTGTTGGCCAACATTTTCTTATCTTTGAAGAAAATGTTAAGCCAACTCTATTAAGAATTTGTAAATAGCTATTAAGCCAACTCTGTTAAGAGATTTAGATCACTGCTACAATGGTTAGAGAGTAACAATGAGATGACCTGATTTGAATGCAACTAATTTGTTGATTATAGATCTTTGTTCTAGCTTGTATCTAATCTTTCCTAATCAAATATAGCTTTTCTACTCCACAGGGATATTCTACTTATCCTTCAAATTCACTTCCTCTTCTCATCATTAAATATTCAAATAACATCTTCATGTATCTCACACACTTTGAAATCACAACATGACCTTATACTTATATCTTCCATTTTGTCAAGTTAGCTCAAATACAACTTCGAATAATTAATATTCATCACCATAGTCAGCTGAAGTCAATAGATAAATCAATTAAGCTTATTATGCCAAAATAAGAAAATCCTTTGTTAGCCAACCAAGTTCGGTAGAAACTAGCTCATAAATGATTTTCTCTATTAATAGAAGCTTGGTTAACACTGAAAACTTGCAAAAATCCTTTGGCAATTGAGTGAGCTCAATTAGCATTGGTTCCATCCAAATTTCCTTCATTAACCAAGTGAGATTAGTTAACACTCACTGTCTACATCTTTTCCTTTGATGTCTGAGTGAACTTGGTAGACACTTCCTTCTGAACTAGGCAAACACAAGAATGCTCGGTAGACACATAAAACTATCTTCAGGACTTGAATGAGCTTGACATATACTAATGGATAATGATATGACATTTGTGTAACATCAAAGATAACACACAATTAACCAATTGTATCCAACAAAGGTCATGGTGCTTGGTGAAGTTCAAGATTGGATGCTACCAGGATGGGGTACTATTTGATATGATACCTATGGACATATATCATATGTTGTTGGGTAGGCCATGGAAGTTTGATAGACATGTTGTGCATGATGGTGGTGCAAATACCTATACTCTGATAAAGGATAGAGTGAAACATAAGATGAACCCATTAAGGATAAAGAAGAAAATCTATGTAGTACTACCCAAATATTTGTTGTTGATGGAAAAAAGTTATTTTAGGGTATGCGATATGACCATATGGAATTTTTATATAATTCTTAAATATGGTAACAAAGGAGTACAAGAGAAGCAAATCTAGTTGCAGATTAGTTTGCCAGTAAAGGTGTGGGATCTGACAAGTTGATTACATGGCAATCGAGAAAAGATATTCTGGTAGAAGCCAAGACCCTTATCAACCTAGAAAAAATCCAAGGGTGTATGGTGGAGATCTAATGATAATAATGAATATTAAAGGAATATGGGATATGTGTACGATTAATAAAGGCCTTCTTTGTTTTTGCAAGTAGTTGAGGTTATCTTTGTCTTGTCGACACATTTTGAGGGTCAAAATCGTCATTTACTACTTTTGTTTTAGTAAGGTAAATTATCTTGGCACACACTAGACAAACATTGCCAAAATTTCATCTGCAAAGGAGTTGCAGAGCCTGGAGTTTATGAGAATTTTAGGAGCTAAAATTGAAGAGATGATGGGAGAACACTACAGAAAGGAGCCAATGGGGGATTTGGAGAAATGGAGAAGCAAGGGAAAAGTTTGGAAGAAGTTGAAAAAGGGAGGGGTTGCAAGTTACATTTCCAAACTTCATGGTTTCGATTCTGAGGTCACCAATAGTATGGTAAATTCGTGAAAAGATGGCATGGTGAAAGTGAATGGTGTCTCTTTTCTGATCATTGAGGAGGTTGTCATGATGGTCACTGAGATTCCTATGGAGTGTTTCAAGTTTTACAGGGATAAAAAACTCTCCACCAATGCAGTGAAGGATTTTGTGAAGAGCATTGAAGAAATGAATGAGTTGATTAAAAGTGAGACTTTTTATGTGATGGACTCCATCAAAAAGCTTTGGAGGTATGTGTTGCATGCTATCATTGAATATATAACTTTGGACCCTAGATTTGATCAAGTAAGAACACACCAATTTGTTCTGCTTAATCATTTCTGCCATGATAAGAAAATTTCTTTCCCTTACTATTTACTTAACTCCATGAGTAAGGCTATCACTAGCTTTAAGAAGAAACCCATTGTCAACCTTGCTTTGCATGAGGGATTTCTATTTCTAATCCATGAGTATTTCAAAGCTCAAATGGTTAGCAAAAATCCTTTGCTGGATGCGAAAGAGGACAATGGTAGCTCCAACTATTCCTCTAACTCTGATGATATCCAGAGCATAAGCTCAGAGGAGGAGGGGAATGTGTCTTCTGGAAAGAAAATTAAGGGTCATGTTAAGAAGTAGTCCTCTGAATTAACCCCAAGAAGAAAGAACCAAAGGGACCACGACCAAACCTCTGGTAAAGATGATATGGATTATAATGAGGATGAAGAGGACATGGCTTCAGATTAAAGAGGATCATGTGGAGAAAAAATGGAAGAGCGATGATGTGGATGATGAGAGGGTTTAAAATCAGGGGCTGAAAGTTATGATTCTCCCCCTTTCCCTTGTTCATCCCCATCCTCACTCTCACCCTGAGGAGAAGGAAAAGGATAATATGAGTGCTAAAGAGGGGGAAGTGCTTGTCAAAAATAGGAGAAAATCTTGGAGGAATTTCAATGTTGCGACTGTGACATTGGCAATTGATAGAGAAGCTATGAATCCTTAGATTCTAGTGGAAAATCAGGAAGAGCCCTGGCTTGAAGAGCTCATAGACCTTGCTATTATGGCCATCTCTGATAATGCAAGGGAGATGGGTATGAATCTTCTGAACAACACTTGTAACAACATGATTGATAATTTTAGATCAATCAAGTGGCTTTACCATGAGCTAGAAGAGGTCAGAGAGAAGGTTTGTTAGTTGGAGGGCAACAATAAGAAGACTGATATTGAGAACCAAGAGGATCAAAATGATAAAGCCAGTTTGGTTGAGAGGAGAATTAAGAATCTTGAAAACTACAATCATAATTTGGCTAGTCAGATGATCTCTCTCCTCAATTCAATCAATGACAATATTCTCTCTTTAACCAGTGTTTTCAAAGACAGAGGCCTACTGGTAGATGAGGATAGAAAGGACAAAGGAAGAGCCAGGTTTGAGGATGAAATTTCCACTGATATCACCATTACTAGTTTGGACCAAGATATGAAGAAAGCTTAGGAGTAGAAGGCTAAGGAGCACCAAAAGATTTATGAGGCTACCTAGACCACGTAGGAACTAGAGAAGAAGAATGAAGAGTGGCCCTTTTGTTCTATCTTTTTGTGTTTTACGTTGTTTCTCTTTTGGCTTTTGCTTTGTTCTATAAAAGACAATTTGTTTTGGCCTTTTTGTTGGCCTCTGTTGTTGGCTAAACCTTGTGCTTATTATCAGCCATTAGACTTGTTTTATTCTAGCTGGGTTTCTTTTTCTTATTATCAACCTTGTTTATGTAGCTACTTTTGGGTTTCAGGCTCCCTATAAAACCTGTTTATCTTATCAAAAATAAAGGAGTACAAGATGTATTTGTAGAAGTTACAAAATTGTTGGAGTTTCTAGATATTGTATTTGATAATGTGTTTGATGGATTACCACTAGTAATGAACATTAGTCATCAAATGGACCTGATTGCAAGAGTCAGTTTTCCAAATAAGGTAGTGCATAGAATGACACCAACAAAAAGTGAAGAGTTAAACATACAAGTACACAAGTTGTTGTAGAATGGGTTGATTTTAGAGAGTCTAACTCCATGTGCTTTGCCAATGGTATTGGTACCAAAAAAGAATTAATAATGGTTGATGTGAATAGATTCTTGGGCTATCAACAAAATTAAAATCAAGTATAGATATCTATTATGTAGGATGGATGATATTATGGGTTGTTTGAGCAAAGCTATGTATTTCACAAAGATAGATCTAAAGAGTGGATACCATTAGATTTAGATTAGAGAAGGAGATAAATGGAAGACTACCGTCAAGACAAGAAAATGATTGTATGAGTGGTCAGTCATGCCTTTTGGGCTAACCAATGTACTGATCACTTTCATGTGGCTTGTGAATGAGGAACTAAAATAATTTATAGGTAATTTTCTCATTTTTTACCTAGACGATATTTTTATCTTCAATAAGACATTCAAGGATCATATAATGCATATTCAAAATATTTTTTAGAAGTTAAAAAAAGAAAAGTTTATGATTAATCTAAAAATTATAGTTGTGTAAAGGAGTTGGCATTTTTGAGATTTGTAGTTTCAACAAAAGGTCTAAAAATGGACCTTGAGAAAGTAAAGGATATCCTTGAATGACCTACTCCAAGGAGTGCTATAGAGGTAAGATATTTTTATGGATTGGAAAGCTTTTATAGAAAATTTATCAGAAATTTTAGAAATATTTGTGACCCCTAGTTGAAATAGTGAGAGGGGATATGAAAGAGTTTAAGTAGACTGTAGGAGCATATAATAGTTTTAATTTGTTGAAACAAAAAGTTATTGAACAATCTATTTTAGACTTCTAATTTTAACAAGGTATTTCAAGTAGATTGTGACATGTTGGCAATATGGCTAGGTAGGATGAATTAGGGTTATCATTTATGGAAACATATATCTCATAATGAGATGACACAATATATAGTTGGAGATTCTACAGTCAAAGACATAAAATTGTTGTAGCGTTAGATAGTTTCAGTAGCAATACAAAGATAGTTTTTGGTATTGCAAAGGCTACATGGATATTTAGCACATGCATAGTTAAGGACAAATAGGAAAAATTTTCATGATGACATACCTAAGTATGTATATCTGTACAAATAATACATACAAAGTTATAAGTAAAAAACTAGTAAAGGAAATATACACAACATAACAGAGCATAGTAGAAATAGAGGAATAAAGTACTAAGGAACTATTTTGGTCAAGAAATAATTACTTAGTTGTGTGGGGATGACATCCTAGATGTTTACCCTAAGTTAGCATAATGTGTACATGCATCAAGCCAATTGCACAAGATTTTTGTGAAAGAAAAGAGTATAAGTAAAGAGTCACCACTTGTAAAGTGTGTGGATGTGTTGTAATGTGAATGTAAAGAATCTTGTGCATATGAAAATTGAGGATGTGATATGTGAACTTGTATGCAAGATCTATGATGTAAATTATAATGTAAGATTAGAGCTATGTGAAGTACAACAATCATCAATAAAGAGGCTTTTTTATCTATATCATTTTGTATAAAGGCACTATATTATATAATCGCATGTTAGGGAAGTGCGATCTTCTTGCATATAGTTGTATTTGTACTATCGAATCCTAACAGGGTTGAAGGAACTCTTAATAGGGTTGAGGCTTTTAATAGGGCCTAGTCCTCTAACAAGGACTGAGACACTATATGTAATTCATAGACTCCTAACAGGGTCAATATCCTTAACAGGATTCTTTTGTTTAGTGAATCATTTTGTGGGTGCCATCCCCACCAGGGTTTTCCCTTGGCCAGGGTTTCCCTAGTTAAAAAAATATGGTGTTATGTTTTCTCTTTGTGTATGGTTTTATTTATTGTTCAACATTATTGGTTTACTTTCTTATGCATGTTGTAAAATAATTAATAATATCCAATTGTGGGAAAAAGTTTGTAGAATTGATTACCCCCATCTTAGTTTATCTATTTCTAGTAATTTGTATCAAAGCCTAGTTAGTCAAAAGATGCTTAACAACTCGAGTAAGATCCCTATGGAAATGGAATGGTTAAAGAGGAATCTTGAAGAATCCCTTGAGAAAATTAATCTCCTTACAAAAGAAAGGGGCAATTTGAAAGAAATGTATGAAGATGCAAAAGATTACATTGGTAAACTGAAAGAAAAAATAGACCATCTCAAATCTAGAAAAGAATCAAAAGAGAAGACTAGTAACAATGATGAAGTAACAACCCTTAAGAAAGAAAATGAGATCTTGAAACATGAGTTGAAACTTGTTGAACTTAAGTCAAGTTTGAAGAAGGATGATGGTTATATTGAACCAGATATGAAATCTAAGAATACAACCTAAGGTCCCACCTAACTCAAGTAACATATGAATTAGATTATATCAAAATAGAGCATTCAAATTTAGAAAGTTACAATACCATTTTGAAAGGAGAGTTAACTCAGGCTAAGCAACAGTTAGAGAAGCTTTATTCCAGTAGTGAGAAAACTGATAAACAACTATTCTATTAGAGATCTTCTTATGATAAGATAGGTTTTGGATGTCTTATTGGAGAAAAATCAGCCAAGAAAATTGAAGTTAGGAAGGAACTAGATCCAGTTGTGAAACCCCTGAGCCTAAAGAAAATGTTCAGAATAGGATTGAACTAAGAAAATCTACAAAAGTATCTAAAGAAGTTGAGAAAGTTAATCCATCTGAGAAATGTGATGAACCAAAATAAACATAGCAAGTTGAACCATCTAAGGAGGCTAGATATGCATTTAGAGGTAGCTATTTTATATGCAATTAAGTTGGTCATATGAAGAGAGTTTTCATAGTTAAGTCGTTTAAATCTATCACAAATTTCTATTGTTATAATTGTCATAGTTTTGGACATAAAAAAAATAGATTGTAAGAAACCTAAGTTTGATAGTAATAATGGAAATAGTAGAATGTTTAGGGATACTAACCCTGTAGGTAATGAAAGAAGGAGGTCACAAATCCTATCCAATGATGGAGAAAGACCTAATGGAGCAAGGAACCCAATTGTATGTTACAAGTGTAACAACTTTGGACACATTGAAAGGAATTGTAGAGGACCAAATAATTAGAATGGAACCAAACAAAGAAGGAATGCACCTGTATGTTAGTTATGTAATAACTTTGGACACATAGCAAGATTTTATAGAATGGATAGAAGGAATTTCAATAGGAATCCTAACTATAGAAGAAACAATAACAAAAACGATAGAAGAAATGAAAATGTTAGCAATAACAACTAGAAGGAAGCACTTAAAGAGCATGTTAAAGAATTTAAAGAAGTATTTGTCAGAGAAAATGGTCCAGAAAGTTGACATAGAAGAATAATTTTTTGATGCACCTAAAGAAAGAATGAAATCAACCATAGTGTGTGATCCATCTAATTTAAATTAAGCATCTTTTATCAAGGAGAGAACATCAAAAAGATGGAACATAAGTTAAAAGTCAAGATGAGAGTTGTGAAGTTAACACAAGGTAGTAAATATTCTAAGGAAGCTTTGGTTAAGAGCACAAGTCATTTGGTAATTGAATGAAGAAGAAAAAAGTCAAAAAAAATTACTAGTTAAAAGAATAATAGTTTTACAAATTTTGGTAGATGCACAATCAATGGGAAGTTCAATTCGAAAGATTTAAGGGACGCCAAAAATATTGTGAGTAACATTCAATCATGTAAAGAGTTAAGAATAAATTTAGAGCAATTTGAGAAAAAGTAAAGGCAAATTTGAAGCGTTCATAGTGTGAAGGGAAAAATCCCTAGTTTCATGAAATTTAGGTATTTTACACAGTTTTTGAAGTGTTTGAATATGCTGAAATGAAGAATCCCACTATGAGTGATGTTAGTGAGAGGATGAGATACGTGGTTAAGAATCACCTCTTCATATCTAAAGTAGATGATCCCTTAGGAGCATTTTTGCAAGTTTGAAGAAATTTTCTTCACATAGAAGATATCAAGTCATACATTCACTACAAATTTGAGAGCATTGTAGACAATGAAATTCATAACATTTCAAACATAGTGTTCTAAGGAGACTTGCCATTGAAACAAGAGTTTTCACACCTGAAAGAAATGAACATAATAAATTATATATTCTATATGGATTTTGACAACCATGAATAGAGCATAATTATTCTAAGTTGCATTCACAAATGAATGTTTTCGGTTAGAGATGTGCATGCCATGATTGACAATGACATGATTCATAGGTCAATTAGTTTATATAGTGAAGGCAGAAAACTAGTTAATGAAAAGAATATGAAGAAGATGGTGGAAACCAATTTGAAGACCAAATTAATGGTAGGAATATGAGGATTGACCTCATAAAACAAATACATGTGAGAGTGATCAGCAAGATCAGTGGTTATAAAATGAATCATAGTTCAATATTGAACTTAGTAGTTGCTAGATTCTTACATGCAACAAACTAGATGATAGCTGAAAAGGAAAAAGTTAATATGTGTGACATTCTGAGGCATCAACTATTGGACAACATAGAGAAACTAAAGAAGAAAATAAATGTGGTGTTTAGGTTTGAGTCACTACTGATACATCTATTCTTCCAAGTTATTAGGAAATTCCCTAGTATGCCTGATAGGGAATGGGACAACAAGAATCAATGCCCCATGAACTTGGTGACATATCACTACAAAAGACAATATGAGGAGAGGATTATTGAGGACATAAGAAAAATGATGAAAGGCTTTCAAACCATGATGAAGTAGAGATTCAAGATACCACCCTTACTAGTGGAAAAGTACAAAGAAGACATATGTTTTATGGTTGAAATAAATGTAACATGTATGGAGGCGATAGTGTTGAGGATTAAGTTCATAGATCCTATGGGCCATGAGTTAAGTGAAGAGATAATTGAAGGGTATGTGAAGATCATACTTGAATTAAAGGACATGGATTGTCCTAGATGGGGTACCTTTGAAGAAAAGATGAAAGAAGTTCATAGTGAACTTTATAGAAAAGATATTAAGAAAAAGGTAGATAAGAAGATAGAATCTATCTTGAAAAAAATTGGTATGACCAAAGAATAATTCAATGAGGTAAAGGGTATAACCTTGGAGTTGAAGGCTAGTGGGAAAAACATAAGTATTGGTAGCAACATCTATTGCCATAGTAGGACTCTCAGAGGGAGTGACAATAATAGGATCTATTTTGTAAATACCTATTGTCCCTTAGTAGCACAATTACAATCCACTATTGTACAACCATTGAATAAGATCAAAAAAGAGGAGGTACAAATAGTAGAAGGTAAATTATTCACTCCTCTAGCCAAAAGAAAATTAGAGAGACTCACTAAGGTGAAATAAAAGAAATTTTCAAGTGGCCCTGGAAAGAGAAGAAATACATTGTAGATGGTTGAATTAGATGAGTCTGATGAGTCTAAAGATGAAGAGGAAACAAAGGATAGACCTATAGAGAGAGTAGTTGGAGAAGGAAGGATAACCACTAGGAAGAAGCCTTCGAAGCCAAATGTAGAGAACTCAAATATACAAATCATTAATGATGATAATTTCATTCAGTTGAATAAGTTTTATAGTATGTATAGCAATATGGATAGAATATAGTTAGAGAATGCAGTAGTAAGAAATATGATTTTGAAAATAAAAAATTTGAAGATGTAAAAGATATATACTAGAAGACCTATATAATAGGTTGATAAATAGGAAAAGAAGATTTATAAATGAGGATAAGAAAGTAAGCGGGAACATGTTAAGAAAACTTTGGAAAGTCAACATAGATGATGACTTAGTTAGCAAAATGAAAGGTATTGAACCTTTGTTAAGAAATAAAAGAAGAGCTATTATTTTGATGGGAGGTAATTATGAAGAGGTAAAAAAGGAGATAGAAGAATCCATTGTCAAATACATGACTTCTATACTTAAATTCAAAGAATTGAGTGTGAAGTTAGGGGGGGCAATCCTTGTGTCTATTGAGTAGAGTTTACTAGTAGAAGCAACAATGGAAGCCAAGGAAACTTAGATGATAGATCTATATTCACATATATCTATTGGGACTAAAACCATGAAATCTGGTGCCACAAAGGTGACAATAAATGTCACAAAAGATCCTTTCAAGGATCTTGGTCCAAACAATGTTGGCAATATCATTGATTACTCCAACTTAGATGAGGAAGAGGAGAGGAGAAAGAAAAAATAAAAGGAACAAGAGGAAGAGGAGAAAAAATAGAAGGAAGAAGAGAAGAAGAAGTAGAAGAAAAGAAGAAGAACAAAGATGAAGAGGAGAAGAGGAAAAAGGATGAAGAAACAAAAAGAAAGGAAGATGAGAAGAAAGAGGATGAGGAAAAGAGAAGAGAAGAAGAACAAAAGAATAAGAAAGTAGAGGAGGATGAAAAGGAAAGTGCACCCAACACATCTCTCACCCTAGTTTCACTAACTAGTATAGATGATGATGATCAAACAATGTTGATATCATCCCTCAACAAGATTATCTATCAGAATAAATAGGTCAAGAGTTTGTAGAAAACTCTTATGGAGGTAACTAGAAAATTGCAAGAAGTCATGACTATGAAGTCACTTGATCCAAACCATGGGGCAGAGCCAAGGTTGTGATTCAAGCATTTGATGTTGAATTCACAAACTTATCAGAGATAACAACAACTCAAACACAAGCTAAACATGCTACACAAATGTTTGATGATGTATGTCAAAATATTATAAATGATTTGGTAGTTGTTGATGCTTGCATCAAGGAGTTAAGAAGGTGCAAACTTGAAGGAAATGAATTATATGCCAAATGTGTCATGCCCTTAAAATTCATCAAGGAAATTGATGAGGAATTGAGGAGAAAATATGATGAAGTGAAAGCATTGGTAGATCAGTTGAGCCAACCTGGTGTGAAGATTGTAGGAATTGAAACACAATTTAGTAAGACTCATGATGAAATAAGTCTATTAGAAATTAGAAAGGAAAGGATTATAAAGAGGTTCTCATTTCTAAGAGAACATCTATCTATGAAGATAAGCACAATTGAGCAATAGTCAGAGGATTGCCTAACAACAAAGGCATATTTTGACAATTTCATTTACTCAGACTTGAATGTAGTGGAGATTGCATCCTATGGGTTTTGCACTCTCCTTAACATTTCAAAGGGAATAAAGGATACATGGAAAAAAAGTATGAAGAATCTAAGTCATTTTTGTAGACTATATTTTTCGCTTGACAACCTAAGAAGAGGTAATGAATCACAATTTTGACATGTAAATAAAACTTGACATCTTTGTCATTGATGTCAAAGGGGGAGAAGCACACAAGAAAAATTGTATAAAGTAACAATATATACTAAGGGGGAGAAATGTTATTTACTATTAGGAGATATAAAGAAATATTTTTATAATTGTAATGATCCACAAATTTTGTAATTTTCAATATTTTGAGGCCAATTTTGAAAAGTTTTTTTGTATAACATTTTGGGACTTAGCCAATTTTCCCATATGTTGCCACCAATGAAAAATGGGGAGATTGATTGGAAATATGGCTAGTTAGTATGAGTTAGGGTTATTATTTATGGAAACATATATCTCAAAATGAGATGGCAGAATATATAGTTGGAGATTCTACAATCAAATTCAGAAAATTGTCTAAGTGTTAGGCAATTTCATTGGTAGTATAGAGATAGTTTTTGGTATTGCAAAGGCTACATAGACATTTGACATGTGCACATTTAAGGACAAATAGAAAAGAGTGTCATGATAATGTGTCTAAGTGTGTAAATTAGTATATATAGTATAGATGAAGTTACAAGTAAAACACCAGTAAAGGCACTATACACAACAAAATAGAGTACAACAAAAATAGAGGAACAAAGTACTAAGGAATTATTTTAATCATGAAAGAATTACATAATTGTGTAGGGATGACATCCTATATGTTTACACTAAGTTAGAATAATGTGTGAATGCATCAAGCTAACTACACAAGAGTTTTATGAAAAAAAAGAATATAAGTAAAGAGTCACCACTTGCGAAGAGTGTGGATGTGTTGTAATACAAATATGAAGAATACTGTGCAAATGTGAACTAAGGATGTGATATGCAAACTTGTATGAGAGATATATGATGCAAATTCTAATGTAAGATAAGAGATATGAAAAGTACAATAGTCAATAATAAAGGCTTTTTTGTATCTATCTCATTTTGTATAAAGGTACTATATTGTATAATTGCATGTTAGGGTAGTGGGCTCTTCTTCCATATAGTTATATTTGTACTACCAACTCCTAACATCATTGAAGCAATTCCTAATAGGGTTGAGGCTTTTAATAGGGTGTAATTCTCTAACAAGGACTGAGACACTATATGTAATTCATAGAATCCTAACAAGGTCAATATCCTTAACATGGTTCTTTTGTTTAGTGGATCATTTTGTGGGTTCCATACCCACCAGAATTTTTCCTTGGCTAGGGTTTCCCTAGTTAACAAAATATGGTGTTATGAGTTCTCTTTGTGTATGGTTTTATTTATTGTTCAAAATCATTGGTTTACTTTCTTATGTATGTTCCAAAGTAATTAATAATATCCAATTGTGGGCAAAAGTTTGTAGAATACTGATTCACCCCCCCGTCTTAGTATTATCTATTTCTAACATGATGCTAGTGCTATTGCAATATGATCTAGTTTGAGTTAGGAAGGTAGGCTTGTTGCTTATTTCAATGAGAAATTGAATAATTCCATAATAAAATATTATGTTTATGATCAAGCATTCTATGCTATATTTTAGATATTGAAGAAGTGGAGACACTATCTTCTTTCTAAGGAGTTTTTTTAATATTGATAATTAAAATTTGTAATATTTGAAAGTCAATAAAAATTGAACCAAAGGCATTTGAAGTGGGTTGAGATTATATATATATATATATATATATATATATATATATATATATATATATATATATATATATATATATATATATATATATATTTGAAATAGAAGAGTATAAATTCTAATATATTTGTAGATTCTCTTAGAAGAAGACAACTTTTTTTGATAGAGATGTAGAATGAGGTAGTTGGGTTCATGAAACTCATGAGTTTGCATTCAAAGGAACCTGATTTTTAGTAAAGCTTGTACAAAACCCATTACAATTGACAAGACAAAGTGGTTGAATTTTATAATCCAAGATGGTATCATATTCAAAGGAAGTTAGTTTGAAATTCTAATAATTTCTATTAGGGAGAATCTCATCGAGGAGAAGCACAATGTAGGATTTGATGGGTATTTTGGTAGCATAAAAGCATTTCTTTGGTTAATGAGAATTACTATTGGCCATAGTTGCAGAAAGATGTCAAGAAGTTTGTACAAAGTATTTGAATATGTAAAATAGAAAAAGGAGTGAAGCTTAATACATGGTTGTATCGACCATTACTTATACTACATAAGCCATGGGAGGAGATTAACATGGATTTCATTCTTGGTTTACCAAAGACTTAGTGATGACATGATTCAATAATTGTGGTGGTTGACACATTTTCAAGGATGGATCATTTTATTCCCTAAAATAAGATTAGTGATGTTGTTCATGTAATAGAGTTTTTTTTTTCAAGAAGTGGTGAAACTACACAGTCTACCAAAGAGCATAGTTTATGTAGTGCCTGCCCTTGGTTCACATTTTGTTATCATTGCTGGACTCTTTTAGAGCTAGTTTCATGTTGATGGTTAGTAACATTATTATGAGGTTATCAGATATTGTGCTATGGATTCAGTTGATATGTGATGAGATTACTTAGACTCTACATTTCATGTATGTATGATGATTATTTTCAGTGTTTGCAGTTATTAATGATGATTAGTAAGATGATTTATTATCATATGTGTTTTCTTATGGATACTTACCCCATACTTGCATGTGTATGGTGTGCGTGTTTTCTTTGTGTGTTTGCTTTTGTATGGTGTGTTTGATGTGGTTAAGGAAGGGAGTCATAGTCACCTGCTAGTCAGGATCTACACGATGCACCACTTTCTTTCATTGTCTATTTAGTTTAGTATATATTGTGTTTGTACATGCATGGTTTTTATGCAGGTTGTAGGTACCGGGTATCGACTTCCCTGAATTGCCAGGATGAGCGTACCCTATCACACTGTCTCAATGATAAGAGAGGGGAGATAAATTCTCAAGTCCAAATCCCAACCTTTTAAGCCATTTGTCCTAATTGAAAAATTAGGACAAGTATCTGAGTTGAGTACTCTCCGAATGCGTCAGATGACGTAATTCGTAATTTAAACCCTTGGTTTGATTTTGTATGTATTTTGGCTATGATGAGTTTTCATATTTTTACCTTGTGAGTCTTTGGTGTATTTTTTATTAATTAAGCCTAATTAAAAGATTTAATTAATACTTTAATTAAATGAAAAATTAATATGGTATTTTAATATTTATTTTATTTAATTAATTGAAAAATTAATTAAATAAAATAATTAAATTTGAAGATAAAAGTTATAATATTAAATTTGGAAGGTGATAATATTTATAATATATTTGGAGCTCATTTTTAAATAAATGACTAAATAATATTATTATTAAAGCTAATAAAAATTTTAGCAATAAAGTTTTAGAAAATGAAATTTAAAAGTGGAAAATATATTTTAAATTATTAAAAGATTCTAAATCTCATATGATTAAAATATAAATATATTAAGATTGAAAAGTGGAATTATTAAAGTTAGTGCATGAGATTTAATAAATAAATAAATTAAATTGGAAAGAGTAAAGTAAATTGGAGTTATAAGCTTGCATGGGAATTAACATGTGTCAACAACACGGGAGTTAGTGCATCCATTTAGCACAAGGTGTCTACAATTCTATGACTCATCAAAAAGGTTGGAAAAGACCCATGCTTAGTTGGTGACACCTTTCAGCGGTTTCAAGAAGCATTCCAAAGGTTTCTTAAGAGCTCTTGATATTCAGGCATTCATAGAAGCTTAAATAAAAAACTTAATGGAAGCTACAAGCTTAATGGAAGCCACGAGCTACAGGCAAAAAATAGAAGCTTCAAAGCTTACATGCATGGGAGAAGATTGAGATGCTCATATATTTTCTACTTGCTTCTATGCTCCTTCTAGCATTTCTAATCACTTGGAGGATTCGATCGGCTTGGATTCTTGGAAGAATTGCGAATGATAGAGAAAGAAGAGATTTTCTATGGACTTCTGAGGCATGGCAAATTAGCATCAGTGTCCAGGTGCACTCGTGATATTCTCATATTCCCTTTGCACTCTTTCTCTTCCTATCTTCATCATATCTGTTTTATGTGTCTAAATACTCTCTGTGATTGAATCTACTATTTGAAATTGGAATCTAGATATTTTATTTGGTTGAGAAGAAAACAATAGAAAAACCCTAGTTCCAAATGAGAAAGAAATTAGATTTTAATCAGGTTTGGGTTCGAATTTATATTAAATTAGAAAGACAAGATTTGGAATTAAAATAGAAATTTTATGGTGAAAATTCGAATGATTAGATGTAATCTTTCTATCAATTATATTTTTAGATGCATATGAACAAACCCTTTTATGGTTAAATTTAGAGAACAATTATTTTAACAGGAAATTCTTAATTCATCACAAATTGTCCTGTCGCTGCCCCTTGGATAGACCCGAATTTAGTCATTCATAACTTTTTATTGTGATCAAATTTATTCGATCACTCTAGTCAAAATCGGCACAACTTGGCCCTCTCCAACATATTTAAATTTCAGCCCGATCCAACAGTTCATTAGGGAGATATAGCCGTCGTACTGGGACTGTTTTATTCAAAGATAGATATTTTTTCGTTTCCCATAACCAAGAGTTCTTTATGCTTAAACTTCACAAAAATAATATATATATCAAAGCATGAAATGAATTAAAGATATTATTGCAATTTTCACTTATTAGAATCTTATTAATATGTATTAGTTTTTATATGGTCTATTATCTAATCTAATTAAATCAAATTTAATTAAGATTAGTTAATAGTAGAAGAAGTGTAATTAATTATTAGTCAATCTAAGTAAATGGATGAGAGAAAATTAAAAGAAAAGAGATTTTAATATAGTTTATATAGTGGACTTTTTTTATAATGTATATTGAGTACTATTTAATATATATTAAACAATTTTAAAATTGTTTAATGAAGATGATAATGTTATGAATTTGGACATTATTCATGTTAAAATCTACAATGAGTCTTATTGGTTTGTGATAGGGATCTCTTTCAAACAACATTTATATAGACAAAATATTATTAGAACAATTAGAAAATGGAATCTAATGGTTGATTTTAATATTGATTAAATAATTGTAAGATGATAATTTATATTATGTTGATTTAAAAACTCTGAATGATATTGGATTAAGACTGAATTATTATGTTATTGGTTAATACGTTTGAATACCTTAATGGAGTTAAGAGTTAGCCAAATATTAACTAATGAGTTTATGGAAGGATTCTATAGATCGAGTATAGTTTGAGGAGTTTATTATTTATTAATGTTTGTAAGGACTAGCAAACTATTAATAAATAATGGTTTAAATAGATATCAACAAATTTGATTAGAGTTAATCTAGTAGAGATTATTTATTGATTGAAGTTTGGTAAAAGATAATAATTTTTGAAGTTGGATTATAATTAATTTTTAATCAATTGATACTCATTGAGTTGATATTATAACTATGATATTAATAATTAAGTTGTGCGATAAAGTCTTATTTGAAAAGATTAATGATAATACGAATTTGTTAAGGGAATGTTGGTATTCTTTGAAAGATGACAAATATGGTCATTTAAGATTTTCAATAATTATTATTGAATTATTAATATGATCTTTTGAGTATTGAATTATAGTTGACTTTTATCATACAGAATTATAGTTAGTTATTAGTCAACTGATATTAATTGGGACGTTGCTATGATTATGTAATTATTAATTAAATCAATCAATGAGAGTTAATTAGATTTAATTAACAATTAAGTTAAGTAATGAATATTTAATTGATATAATTCTTTTAATAAGATTGTAGAAATATTGATATCAAGTTGATAGGTCTTATTCTTATGACTTGAATGACGACCTTAGATGTTTTAATGGTGAGACTTAGTAATATTTAATTGAGGACTATTAGAATATGGACCTATGTTAATTGATTGATGTAATTGATCATTTTAATAAAGTTATAATCTCTTATTCAAAGAATGATAATTGGTCCTCTTATAATATAACGAATAATGATCCTAGAAAAGTTGAAAGGTTAATCAATTAGAATATGGATCATGGTTAAATATAAAGAGATCAATTTAATTAAAGGTCAATGATGATCAGTTTAGTGAACACTTATCCTTAAGTTATTCTTAGAATGTAATTCTTAATAATAGAAGGATAATGCTATCGGGGAACAATTGGGTTGACTTGTAGGTCAAATGATGAAACTTAAGACACTTGAAAATATACTTGCAAACAGAAAACTGGAAACCTCTACACTTGATTCAACTATGTAAGATAGCAAAACCAAAACATGTGTTTGCATCGTGTATTCTATATGCTTCTTGTTTTGGGCTTTAGGTTAACTAGTGTTGACCAATCCTAGGTTGTTACCAGAGGCTCGAAGGTTATGAGATGTGTTGGCATGTTGATCTTATTTGGTCTCGATCTTTATAATCCCAACCATGGTTATGTGATCATGTGCTCTATAAAATATTTGTATTTATTGATTGTTATTGTTTATCAGTCTTCATGTGTGAAGCTGAGATGTATGTGTATGAGACACTTGAGCTAATCGTTTTTGAGTCATCGATCAGTTATCTTTGGATTATTTTCTAGTCGCCATGATGGGACTGAAATGTTGATTTATTTCTTGATGATGTCATAATGTGACATGTTTGACTCAACCATTTTGGAGTCTTCGATCAGTATGCTTATGAGATATTCTTGGTTGCTTGTTGAGAACCATTTATCTTGAGATATATTTTGGTTATTGAGAACCAATTGATACTTATGATTATCAGTGATGCTTTCAGTTTCCAATAGAGAACTGTTGTGGTCATGATTTTCTATGGATGCTTTTTCGAATGCTCGTGGAGATTTGATGATTCTTATCTTGGAGATTCTTATTATGGATATTTAATGCTTTTATCATGGATATTTGATGATTCTTTTTATGGATTATCTTTTGGATTTTCTTTACAGTCGCTTGTACAGGACTGTGGTGATTTTATGATTCCATGAGCTTAGGGTAGGTAATCTACTTGTAGTGTCGAGAAGTGGCTTGCAATGGGGGCCAGGGCCCTAAGTGGCCGCCAGGGTAACTCATTGTAAGTTTGGTTAATAAGTGATAACATTTACACACTAAATGGGGATTAAATGAACCTAAAAAGATAATTGTTTTGGTTCTCGCCCATGCCTTGAGCGCTTGTACAGGCTAGGATGGGAGTAGTGAGAACGCATGGTTGCGACTGTGCATTCCGTAGTATGCCTTGTCAGTATGAGAGAATACTAGTGGCCGCATGAGATCAGTATGGACCCGTGGAGTTTAGCTAACTGCCAAGGTAACTTGCACGTGATAATTGCGATGACACTTTCCCGCTTGCAGAGTAAGTTTCCTACATGTCTTTGTGTGCCTCTAGGAATTAGATGTCAGTTTTGTGTGTGATTGGAACCTTTGAGTTAGTATACTTTTAGGTTTCCTAGACTTATAGAGATTTGTGCTTTGTGAATTGATATCCTATTTAGGACTTGAGATTATCTCCTCAGCACGGTGGGAGTGGACCACTTAGGTTCCACACAGTCGGGTGGTAGTGTATTTTCCACTCTTATCATTTGAGATCCGTTCGAGACACCGTGGCTGGAGTATTCTTGGTTGGTATTTATCTGTATTCTATTCTTAGATCATTATGATAGATGATATACCTTATGGTGGATGCATTTATTGGTATGTTTCTTATATTGATGATTTGCATATGTTAGATGATGGTATCCTATGCTTTACTTTGTATGTTAGTAGGATGTTTTAGGAGTAACATTCCTACTATTTTTATACCGATGATCTCTTCGGTGCTTTGGAATGTTACGCACGGAGGGATGGCTAGGATCCACGATGGTCTAATGATGTTATTAACGGTTGGGAGGAACCGTGCACTTAGTTATTTATGTTTTTGATATATGGTTATCTTTTGTGATGGATGTTTATATCTTTTGTGATGATGTATCATGTATGATATGTGGTTTCATTTATGTTATTGCATCATGAATTAATATTAGATGATGATGATGTACTTTATTTACTTGGATCTTTATTCTTTTAAGCTTTTCATACCCTGTGATATGTACAGTGGATGATTGAGCTAAACTAAAATATAATTACAAAAGGACACTTGTATATTGTTTAAGTACATTGGATGTATCATTTTTATTTTATAAGGATGGGATATTAGATGAATAGTTAATGTAGATGTGATACAACGTTAAGGGATCTTTAAAGAATGTATCCTGTTATGTATATATGTTATGTTTATTTTCATTTGAATTGTTGCTATTGCTTCTGCAAATGTTATGAATGGTTTTATCTTTCATGTTTAAAAAAAAAAAAATTGTTTGGCAAACTTAGTAAAATTCTTTGGATCCCTTGGCGGGGCATTACAGTTTCAGATCAAGATACCAAGTTTGTTGGGCATTTCTAGTATACATTATGGAATAAGTTAAAGATATATCTAAAGTTCATCTCATCACATAATCCATAGATTGATGGATAAACAAAGGTGGTGAATTGGAGTTTGGAAAACTTGTTGAAATGCTTGGTTGGAGATAAGCCAAAAGGATGGGATTTTATTTTACTACAAGTAGAATTTGAATATAAGAATTCTATCAACAAGAGTACTGGTAAATCACCATTACAGATTGTATATGGGAGAAGTCTCAAAATTCTTATGAATTTAGGAAGTTGGATAAAAGAGAGATAAATGGTGCTAAGAATGAGGATTTTCAAAAATATTTGAGGAACATCCATGAGGAGGTAAGGAATTACATTACAAGAGTGAATACACGGTATAAGGCTAAGGCAGATGAGAAAAGAAGGTATAAGGAATTTTAGGTTAGGGATGAAGGAGTGTATTCTAGTGGTAACATATAACAAGCTAAAAACAAAGAAGTTTAGACCATGCAAGATACTAAAAAGACATGATTCTAGGAATATGAAGTAGAGTTGACTGCTAAATTGAATATTTCACTAGTATTCAACATTTTAGTTTTGACAGAGTACAATGAGGGAGGTGATCAAGACGAAGTCATAGAAGAACAATGAAGTATTTTAACAAATACTTTAGCTACAAAGGAGATTGAGGAGATATTGGATAGTTATGTTGGAAGAAGTACAAGCAACATAGAATATGAAGAATATATAGTCAAATAAAAAGGGATACCAGTAGAAAATCCTTCATGGTTGACAAGGGAGGAGGTTGATCATCTTGGTTTTCCTTTGAAAAACTAAGACATGAAGTGCTCACTTCTTAAATTATCTCAGGTGTTTGATGTAGGAGTATCTATGGTGTATGAGTAACCTTGCATCACCCAAAAATATTTCATTTCTATCTTTTGAATAAGGGTTTTCCTAGTATAGAGAGTAGGATGAAGGAAAAGATAATGGTTTTAGACATACCCTAGCATTTCCCCTCTATGTTCTCCTTCTATTTTGTTGACTGGGTGGTGGCATTGGATATTGTAGGGGTCACAGTTGCATTTGCTATCTAGGCCTCTTCTTTTCTTATTGCAATTCAACTTTGGCATGGATTTTTTTGTGTGAAGGAACTATTGGAGATTCGATCATTTGGGGATCAATTTCATGGTTTGGAAAGGAGTCATTGGTTTAGAGTGCTAGTGGAGGGTGTTGACTATGGTTGATGTTAGATTGTGGTGACTGATTAGGAAAGTACTATACATCATAAATTCTTTGGGAAAATTTTTTTTTGGCCCTATTTTATTGAAATTTTAGGTTGACATGTAATTATTAATTATAACCCTAAAACAATAAAAATACTTGTATAAGAGAGATTAGGGTTAGGGATCATTTTATAGTTGTGATGCAAAATTGGTTCTTGTGGTGGCATTGAGCTGTAAGGGATTATAGATCATAATCAAGTTATAATCACTAGATTGTAATAATATCAAACTTTCTATTTGGTGGACATAACCTAGGGATTGGGTGAACCACATTAAATCTTGGTGTCTTGTGTTCTTTTCTACGTGATCTATTATTTTCTGTTATTGGTTATATTTGCATGTAATTGTTATTTTTGTCCGTAATTTAATCCTAACAAGTGGTATTAGAGCGAGGTTATTTTTTTCAGCTATCCTCTATAGGAAAGTCTCACGGTCAAGTGGGAGCAATGGAAGATGAGGGTAAGCTAAGGGTTGATAGGTTTAATGGAAAAAACTTCCCATTATGGAAGATGCAAATGGAAGACTATCTTTATCAAAAAGATTTATGGAAGCCATTAGAAGGCAAAGCCAAGAATTAGGGATCTATGTCAAATGATGAATGAGATCTTTTGGATAGAAAGGAACTTGGAAGCATTTGATTATGCCTCGCACCATCGGTGGCATTTATTATTACAAAAGTGAAGACAATAGATGAGTTGATGAAAACCTTAGTGACACTGTATGAAAAGCCCTCTACTTCAAACAAGGTATTTCTCATGATGCATTTACTTAATATGAAAATGCCAAAAGGTGGATCTATTACAGATCATTTAAATGAGTTTAATACTATTACTAGTCAGTTATCTTCTATGGGTATCAATTTTGAAGAAGAAATTAGGGCTCTCTTGATTTTATGTTCTTTACCTAAAAGCTAGAATGGCTTGGTAATGGCTATGAGTAATTCTATTTCTAGATCTAGTACCCTAAAATATGATGATGTGATCAGTGTTATTTTTAGTGAGGAAACTTATAGAAAATCCTCAGTTGGATCTATAGTAGGAAGTGCTTTGAATGCACAAAGCAAGGGCAAAACGACTGAGAGAGGAAGTAATTCTAGAAATCATGGGAAATCAAGAGGAAAGTCAAATGGGATAAGGCCTCAATTGAGAGAATTGAATGACTGCTAGTACTATGGGAAACTAGGGCACAAAAAGAAAGATTTTTGGAATTGAAAGAAAATTGAAGGAGATAAACTAGATGGAGACAAGGAGGCAAATGTGGTAAGTAAAAAATCCAAAGAGGATGCTTTGCTTTTGTCTTTAGAAAGTGTTGATGATTCATGGGTTTTAGATTCTAGTGCTTCATTTCATGCTACACCTTATAGAGTTTATTTCATTGATTATGTCCAAGGGGATTTTGGACTTGTTTATTTGAAGGGTAATGAACCCTGTCAAATTGTTGGAAAGAGAAAAGTTAAGATTAAGTTGCAGAATGGGAATCATTGGCTACTACATGAGGTAAGAAATGTTCCAAGGTTGAGGAGGAATTTAATTTGAGTAGGGCAACTCTGAGATGAGGGTTGTGTAGCTACTTTTAATGATAAAAATTGGAAGGTTTCAAAAGGTTCTCTTGTAGTGAAAAAAGGTGTGAAAGTAGGCACCTTATATCTTTGTACAAGTCATATTGTTCCTTCTACTTTAATTATTTCAGAGAAAGATAAATGTTTAGGAAAAAATTTTGTAGTTGAGTAGGGAGAACAAAAAGCTGTTGTAGATTCTGATACAATGCTATGGCACAAAAGACTTGGGCATATGAGTGAGAAAGGTATGAAAGTACTTCATTCAAAGAGAGTTTTACTAGGTCTAAAATGTGTTAATATGGATTTTTGTGAAAGTTGTGTTTATGGAAAATAAAAGAGGGTGAGTTTTGTAAAGACTGGGAAGGAAAATAAAAGGGAGAAATTAGAGCTTGTGCATACTAATGTACAGGGACTGGTGGCTCTCATTATTATGTTACAGTTATTGATGATGCAATTAGAAAAGTATGAGTTTATTTCCTTAGACAGAAATCTAATGTATTTCAAACATTTAAGAAATGGAAATGTTTGGTTGAAAATGAGACTGGTAAGAAATTAAAATGTCTTAGATTTGATAATGGTGGTGAGTATTGTAGTCATGAATTTGAAGATTATTGCTCCACTAATGGTATTCATAGATAGAAAACTATTCCAAGGACTCCACATGAAAATGGAGTGGTTGAACGCATGAACAAGCCTATAATGGAGCATGCAAGGAGCATGAGGTTGCATGTTGGGTTTCCCTTACACATGTGGGTAGAGGCTATCAATACTATTTCATATTTGATTAATAGAGGTCCCTCTACTCCTTTGGGCTATGACATTCTAGAAGAAGCATGGATTGGTAAGAAGGTGAGTTATTCTTTCCTCAAAACTTTTGGCTGTGAAGCATTTTCTCACATAGATTCTAAAAATAGAACCAAGCTAGAAGCTAAGTCAAAGAAATGTGTATTTGTTGGTTATGGCATTAATGAATTTGGTTATAGGCTTTGTGATTTTGAAAATCATAAAATTTTAAGAAGCAAGGATGTCATATTCACTAAGAAAGTGTTGTACAAAGATCTATTGTGGCAACATGAGAAGAAAGAAGATGATTATGTAGTGTTGGATTATACTCCACAAGCTGATGTTCTTGCCATTCCTCATGATGTGCAACAACCACATCAAAAAATACCACACACATCGGTGAATGTTAGATGGTCAACAAGGAAAATTAGACCTGTAGAAAGATTCTCTCCTTTGTACTCAATTTTACTTACTGATGCTGGTGAACCTGAATGTTATGATGAAGCTATGTAGTTGAATACTAAGATTCAGTGGGAGTTTGCAATGAAAGATAAAATGGACTCTTTGCTGAAGAATAAGACATGGGATTCATGCAAGTTGCCTACAGGCAAAAGAGCTTTACAAAATAAGTGGGTTTATAGGTTGAAAGAAGAGGAAGGAGGTAAGAAAATATTTAAAGCCAGGTTAGTTGTACAAGAATTTGCACAGAAAAAGGGAATTGATTTTGATGAGTATTTTCTCTTGTTGTTAAGATGACTTCTATTTGTACTATTTTAAGTCTTGTGGCTATTGAAGATTTTCATTTAGAGTAGCTTGATGTTAAAACAACCTTCCTTCATGGTGATTTGGATGAAGAGATCTATATTGCTCAGCCACAGGGATTTGCGGTCAAAGGTAAGGAGAACTTAGTGTGCAAATTGAAGAAAAGTTTATATGGCTTGAAGCAAGCACCTTGGCAATGGTATTTGAAACTTGAAAATTTTATGCATGAGCATGGATATAATAGGTGTCATTCAGATCATTGTGTTTATTTTAAGAGGTTGGATGATGATAGCTACATTATTTTATGTTTATATGTTGATGATATGCTTGTAGCTGGGTCTAACATGGATCACATTAAGGGGCTGAAATGCCAATTAGCACATGCATTTGCTATGAAGGATTTGAGGGCAAAAAAAAAAATCCTTGGTATGAAGATTTGCAGAGATAGGAAGAACATAACATTGACGCTATCTTAGGTTGATTATGTGGAGAATGTGTTGTAACATTTCTCTATAGAGAATGCTAAAGCTATCAGCACACCTTTACCTAGTCATTTGAAGTTGACTAAGAAGATGTGTCCTAAGACACAGGAAGAGGAGGATAAGATGTCCAAGGTACCCTATGCTTCAACTGTAGGAAGCTTGATGTATGCTATGGTATGTACTAGGTCAAATATTGCACATGCAGTGGGAGTCGTTAGCAGGTATATGAGTCATCTAGGAATTGAGCATTAAAATGCCCTCAAATGGATTCTCAAATATTTGAGAGGCATATCTAATAATTTTTTACACTTTGGGGGCTCTACTACTAATTTACAAGGCTATTTTGACTCATATTTGGTAGAGGATATTGATACTAGGTGGAATACTACAGGTTATGTCTTTATTGTTGGTGGGGCAACCATGAGTTGGATTTCTAGGTTACAAAAGGTTAATGCTTTATCCACTATAGAGGCAGAGTATGTAGCTACTATAGAGGAAGCCAAGGAGATGATATGGATTCAGTTCTTCTTGGAAGAATTGGGACATCCTTAGAAAAATAATTATTTGTTTACAGATAGTCAAAGTGCCATTCATCTTGCAAAGAATTTAGCTCTACATTCAAAGACCAAACACATATAGTTGTGGTACCATTTTATTTGGTCAGTTTTGGAGGATGGATAGTTAAAGTTGGAGAAGGTACATACAAATGAAAATCCAACAGATATGTTGACAAAGGTAGTAACAAGGGAGAAGCTAAACTCCTCTTCAGTTTTGGTTGGTCTTCTAGACTGAACATGAATAAAAGAATAGCAGAGTCCAGGGTGGTTTGATCCAGTGAGAGCCTCATGGAGTAGTGGCATAGCTATAGGAATAGTCTCCAAGTGGGAGATTGTTATTTAGTGTGGAGCCTAATCAGTCACCAAGTGGGAGATTTTTAGATTGTGGTGATTGATTAGGAAAGTGTTGTACATACTTCATAAATTTTTTGGGGCTTGGGGCATCACCCTAAAAAAAAATTTGGGCCCTAATTTATTAGGATTTTGGGCTGACATGTAATTATTAATTATAACCCTAAATTGGTAAAAATACTTGTACAAAAGAGATTAGGGTTAGAAAATTTTTTATAGTTGTGATCCAAAATTGGTTCTTATAGTGGTATTGAGTTGTAAGGGATTACAGATTGTAATCAGGTTATAATCACTGGATCATAATAATATCAGACTTGCTATTTGGTGGACATAGCCTAAGGATTAGGTGAACCACATCAAATCTTGGTGTCTTGTGTTCTTTTTTGTGTGATCTATTTTATTTTATTGGTTATATTTGTATTTAATTGTTATTTCTATCCATGGTTTAATCCTAATAGTTGATCCATCTTTGTTGGTTTTTCCATGGGTAAACAGGGTATCCCATCCTCATAAATAATGTCTAGAGACTCAGAGATGGATGATTCATCTCAATTTGTACAAAATACTACCAAAGGGCATGTTTGTAACCCCTAATTAGAGGTTGAGAATGCCCTTGCTAAAGGAATGTTAAGTATCAAAAAGTAAAATGGTTGTCTAGAGAGATCCGAGGATCAACCAACCTTGGTCATCTAACCAGAGAAAGTATCTAAGGATGTAGAGTATTGGGGCAAACATGCACTCATTTGAAAGTTTTTTTGGATTTTTCCTTTCTCATTTAGTATTGGAATCATGGGAACACTTGATCTAGAACCCCAAGGGGGATATGGAGATTCTCTTAGCTGCCAATAATTATTTCCTGGTTATTTTCTCAAACATGACAGTTAGAAATATGGTTTTTGAAGGGGGGTCCCTATATGCATGAAATGTGGGCCTCTGATCCTCACACACATTTCAACACAGTCATTACTTGGGAGATCATCCTAGAATAAATATGAGATTATTCATTCTAGAAATCCAACAGTTTGACTTGTTGCCTTCTAACTAGAAGGATTTTGCCTTTGCTCTCAGACCGAGAAGTGGGCAACTAGACCTCTAGTTATAAAGCTATATGAAAGTGAAATTAATCTATATGAAATGAATTTTAAACTATTAAAAAAGAAAATAAAATTACACTATATGAATGCATTTCAATCTAATATGATATTAATAATGCAAGAGAAGTGTGAAAGTTATGAAAAGTATGAGCGAGTGAATATTCTAGCATTAACTCAATGTAATTCAATTCAACTTTTTTGTAATGACGAATTAGAGGCCTCTTAAATAGCATTCCCAAAATCAATCAATGGTCTAGATCAATTGGAATGAATGGTCAAGATTGAAGATGAGATTCAAACTCAGATCTTGAGTGTGATGGAGAGTTAACTAAATTTCACTTGAGTGTGAGAACAAGTTGATTAGGTCAATTCCAATTTGAGAGATAGATTACTTAGAATTGCCATTCCTAAACTGAAGAGAAGATTTGAAAAGAATATTTAATTTGATAAAAAAGATATGACATAATAAATGCAAATTTTTAATTAATTGAGTAATTATATCCAATAATTAAAATAAGGACATTATCTCATTAAATTAAATATGTTTTAAAATTCCTTTGCACACTAGCCATAGAAGTAATTTAATTTAATTAAAGTATGAACATTTACAATTAAATTAAATTTGATCAATAGGTTTAATATAGCTAATTTGAGTCGACATTTAGGAATTAAATAAAGATTGTGATTAATGTAGAATAGGGTTTTCTACATTTGACACTTAGGTCAAGTAGCGATAATTAGAATTAGAATTGCCTAGTAAAATAGGACTTAGGAATGATTAAATAGACTAGAATTGGTTAACAGGGCAATGCACCAATTTTATGGTATTACAGTTGCCTCTCTTTGAATGAATGTGCAAGCAGCACATTTGATTCAAAGAAATTAGAAGTACGATGCAAAGATCAATAAGAGAGATTGGATCTGAAATTGATGATATGGAGACCAATTGATAAGCTTTTAAAGGATATCTCCAAAATGAAGCTTAACCTTAGGGAATCTAGATAGAACACCCAGATACTGAGATGATATGCTTTTAAATTTTATCTCCAAAATGGGGCTTAACCTTAGGGAATCCAAATAGAACACCTAGATACTAAGATGATAAGATTTTAAAGGTTATCACCAAAATGGAGCTTAAACTTAGGGGATCTAGATAGAACACCTAAATACTAAGATGATAAGATTTTAAAGGTTATCTCTAGAATGGAACTTAACCTTAGGGGATCTAGATAGAACACCTAGATATCGATATGATAATATTTTAAAGGCTATCTCCAAAATGGAACTTAACCTTAGGGAATCCAGATAGAACACCTAGATACCAAGATGATAGCATAAAGATTGTCAAATTTCATAGAATTATTCCCAGAATAAGACTCAATTCTCAAGAGTTGGAGATTAGACTATCCCAATACTTGTCCATTAGAGAATGACATGATTAATCAAGATTCATAGAACTATCCCCAGAATGAGGCTTAATTCTCATCAAAAGATAAGATTATCTCTAGAACGAAGCTTAATCCTCAATAAGGATTTGGAATTATCTCTAGAACAAAGCTTAATCCCCCAAAGTTCAAATAGAACATTTGAATACTAGTCCGTAAAAGATAACAAGGTTTATCATGAGTCATAGAATCATCCCTATAATAAGGCTTGATCCTCAAAAGTTAGGGTTAGACTATCTCGATACTTGTCCATCAAACTCTAATAAGGACTATTATAAGATGTGATCAACTGATCAAAAGATGAGATAGATCACATAGATGCTAGATAGAGGGGAACAAGATGCCTCAAGTGATGAGATGCACCAAGTGATGAGAACATAAGATTCAGACTGAGTTGCAGCCAGTTTTGAAAGATTTAATAATGGAATCATCCTGTCCTCTCAAGATCGAAATTGAAAGATGACACACTAGAAATATGATGTAGAGCAGTATATAAAGAGATACTAAAGAAATATGAAATTCAAAAGAATTTTGAAGAAATTAGAATGATCAAAAGAAAATTTGGAGTTGATTCGGAGTGATGTCAAGGTCCAAAAGACCAAGTTTGACCAAAATTGACTTGAGTTGACTTTTTCAAAAAATTTGGAGAATGTGAAGAAAGATGTGATTTGAAAAGATTCCAATATGCACAAAGTATCAAAAAAATGGACCACATAAGAATTTGATTATATCGGTCCCAAAATTTAAAAAGGTGATTTTGAGCTATTGAAGTGTGTGATATTTCGAATTCAATCCTAAAAATGGATTAAAAGCAGCCAAATTAGCTAGGAGGTGATTTTCACACAAATCAAAGCACTTTGAAAAATTAGGTCAAAACCTATATAAGGGCCCAAAGGGTCATTTTCAATTCATTTGTACTTTTGTCTTCTGTGAAGAAGAGAGCTTTGAGGAGAGAATATGTGGAGACATCGATTCAAGCTTTCTCGATGATAGAGCTAGCCAATAGACTATGGGCATTTGGTGAGTCATCGATATTGTTACTTTTCAAGAATGTCTCTCCTTATGTGGGCCTAATCTCTTCTCATGCAAAGAATTACTAGGCACATGCTTCTTCACCTAGTGTAATGGGTTTTCTCACATAGGAGATGCCCATGTGTCATGTGAGAAGCCCTAAAAAGGGTGATTTCTTTGCCTAATTCTTAATCGCTTCTCACACAAAGAATTGTGTTCTTGCGTAAAGATGTGCAATCTCATGCAAGATCATGAAATTTTGCACAAAATTCTTGTGCAAAATGCAAATTTTAATGTTTAAAAAGTGATTTATCATTGTAATTTTGTGCTTTCTTTCATTGTATTTGTTTATCTGAGACTAATTATTTGCCTGTTGTTTTCATGCATGCAAGTTACATTTCCCAATGTTAGATTTTGACCCATTACCTGTGTTACAAAGTTCTATTGTGGTGACTAGATGATTCCACTAGTGTTGGTGAATCACGGCTCTTTGACTGCACTAGTGGAGTGTTTCCATTAAAAGATGACCACCTTTCATCTGCCATAGGGGGAGATGATGATCATGCTAGAGGACATCTACCAAATATTGCGGATACCCTTCCATGGGCCACAAGTGGTTTATGACACAGTGTTGTGGATGGGCATAGAGGCACTGAGGTCATTTTTGAGGAGGATCTAATCATGGGCTGAGCCATCACATGGGAGGAGTTGGTATACACCTACAGACCCACACATAGATTGCCAGTAGTGTTGGGAATATTCATTAATTGCTTCTTGATGCCAGATAAAGGTTAGCATGGATTGGAGTGTGGATGGGACTGGATGCTTTAAATGATGTTAGAGACTCTAGAGAGATATAGGTGGGGTCAGTGCATGCTCGCCCACATGTTCCATGAGATGAATGAGATAGTTTACCATGAGAGGAAGAGCATGGCTGCGGGGGTCTATGTTTTTTAGATATAGGCATGAGAGCACTTGCTAGTTACTAGACCCATATTTGTAGATGACTGACAACCTATGGAGCCCTACATATGTAGGTATAGATGTTAGTTGACCTAGATAGCTATGGGGAAGACTAAGTAGTGGAGAGGCCATCTAGATGACTTGGTAGTAATAGTATGGTAGCCCTAGAGAGAGATAGAGGATCGGGATGATGCAGCCCAAGAGCTAGGACACATGTTTTCTTCTCAACCATTGATAGGTTGATCTATGCAAATTGTGGAGAGATTCCCACTAACTCACATATGGCAATAGTATGAGTGGCCATAGGATATATTACAAGAGTATTGTTCTTATGCACAGTTGGTGATAGGTTTGGACCATGGATGGTCCCCAAGATTAGATCCTGGCAAATTGATTATTGATGTGTGCAACTTGGTTGCAACATAGTGGAATTATCTACCAGTAGTAGTAGACAAGGGGATGACTATAGTGTACTAGGCATATTTTAAGAGTCATCCCTTCCCATGGTTCATAGATCTAGTGGGGATGGTTTTACCCATTTAGCTAGTACAGGTATTATAAGGACCACAATAGCTCCAATAGGAGGGTGTTAGACAAAGGACATGCTAGGTACAGATCCCAGCTTGACGAATGAGAGTAGATCCAAGTGCTGGTGGTAGTAGGATAGGTCAAAGATGACCTTCAGGTGAGATGGGTTCCTTAGGAGCCATTGGCAAAGATACACAAAGAACTCACACAAAGGCATAATGGCCAGCGAAGCAATTAGTTGAGTAAGGAGTAAGAGATGAGGAGATGTAGGACTAGCTTGCTATAGGGGCCTAGGGTATAGATGTCCTAGTACTGACTTAGGAGGCCCTAATGAGGTCTAGAGAGAAAATACAGACTGCACAATGATAGCTAGGAGAGCTGCAGATATAGGTTGTAGTGAGAGACTCCTAAATCGTGAACCAAGAGCACAAGATCCATGGGCTATGAGAGTAGGTAGAGTGAGAGGATTAAATATTAGAGTAGAAAAAAGATGAGATCCAACTGTAGTCAACTAGGGTGACTTACTATTTCCAACATATATAATAGTTGTGCCAGATAAGGTAGAGTAGATGCCCAGATTTTCATAGTATGCACAAGAGTTGGGAGGTGCACAACCAACAATGAGACCTGATATTCCTCCTCCTCCTCCTCCTCTACCACCAATAGGAGGTGAGGGGGAAGGAGATAGTTATATTCATATTTGTCCCATTTTTTGGTCTAGCTATGTATCCATTGGTGTGCCAACACTATTTTGTACCATTTTGAGATTGACAACGCTCAAGTAGCATCCAGTTTTGCCCTGATGTACACTTTTGATATATATATATATATATATATATATATACACAAGATTTTTGTGATTTGAGTACCATTTTCATTTGTCATCTTTCTATATTTATAGCTTGTTGTACATGAGATGTTTTATGCTATGATTATGAATGCAGATATGGTGTGATGTATGGATACAAATTTGACATGATGTATGTGAGATGAATGATGAAATTATATATGAAATGTAAAAATGGGCATGAACTAACATCTCATGTAGTGTCCCATTTTTTTTTTATAGTGGCAGGTATCCCATGAAGATCAAGAGAATGAACCAAAGAACCAAATGCTTGTACAGCCGCAAAGGAATGTGATAGTTTGAAGAAGCCAACAATCTCTTATCACAAAGGATGCAAGTGAATTAGTCATCAAACCATATGCATATGCAATGCAACCCAATGTTAGATGTAACCTTAGGCTAGATGCAACTCTAGGTCCTATTACCAAGCTTTAATAATTATCATCATTGATCATATAACAAAACCTCAGATGTCATACAATTCCCACTAACATTGCAATCATAGAAATATGAATAGGACATCTATTCTAGTTTTTTCAAGATTAAATGTAAGCATTCAAAGCACAAGAAGCTAGAATGACCAGAACAATTGTCCCTTTTAATGTAGTAAGATAACATAAGAATCAAAGCATAAATGCTAGGATGACTAGAATTTTTCTTGTGTGTAGACACACCAAACACATGAGAGATCCTTCTTATGCTAAGTAATTAGTAAGTATTCTATCCACAATGCCCCTTGCATTCATAACTTGAGATAGAAGTCTACTAAGTATACTCACAGTGACCCATATATTCACTTAATAGGATGAGTATTAGCAGCTACTATAGCATAGACAATTCACTCAAACAAGCAAGGAAAAGAACCAACCTCAATAAAGAGTCTATATAAAAGGAGTCGAGGTAAACACAACCATCCAATATGAGATGGAGGCTCTTATAGTGGACACCCCTTTTATAAGGATGCTTTAGATCATTGGAACTAGACCATCAAATAGAAAACAAAGAAAGATCATGCCCCCAGTCTTTGCTTCTCTAGTTGGAAGTGACATCATCGAGCTGCTTGAAGTAACATGATAAAGAAAAAGAAAAAACAAGCAAAGAAAAGCTCAAAATATCCCAAAAAATTTCATCATTTTGAGTTCATTTTTTGTGTTATAGGATTGATGTCAAGTTTCAATGTTTAGAACATGCATGAAAGGAATCTCTTTAGTAGGGTGACAATAGTAGACAGACATAGTTAGAACAACTAGTGACAGAAGTCAAAGAGGAATCTTTACTAAGAAGAACCTTGGTAGGAAATTGAACAATAGTAGAAAGACGTAGTTAGAACAATTGGTAGCTAACATGAGAGAGATCTTCTATGAGAGGAATCTCAAAAAGTGACATGAGTGATAGTAGGAAGATGCAGTTAGAACAACTGGTCACTGACACTTAAGAGATTATCTATGAGATGATTCTCAAAAAGTGACACTAGCAGTAGTAGGTAGACATAGAACAATTGGTGACTGACACTTAAGAATTCCCATGAAACTATAGGGTGTTGCCCTTGAGTTATGACAAGATTCAATCCATGGATACATGAGTGCAAGTAGCAAACTAAAGCAGGAAAGCAACTATATATGAGCTAGAAGATGCACTGCAAGATATAGCATTAGGGAACAAGAGGCACCTATTTACCAGGTTTTCACCTTCTTGGCAAGAATTCTATTTTTTTTTTACTACCATGATGCATGTTTGCTAGGTTTTCATCAATGACCCTTTTTTATGTTTTTCAAATTTTTGTATTTTTTCATTTTTTTGGGTACTACCGAGGTGCCTATTGCTAGATTTTCACAAAGATAGTAATTTTTTTTAGGACTTTTTGTAATTTTTAGATTTTTTTTGGGACATTTAGATATATACAGAGAGCTTTTGGAACCAGATCAGTTGTAGAACCACTTCAAATGGAGAGTGTTGATAGGCTCCTTGAGCACCTCTCCTTTGGTTGTAAAAAGTTGGTAAGCACTAGATCCAAACATTGTAGTAACTATGTATGGACCAAGAGAATTGGGTTCAAACTTCCTTTTTGCACTCTTTATTGCTAATTCTCAGGGTTTTCTCTTAGAATGAGATCACCCAGTTGGAAGTCACATGGCTTAACTTTGTTACTACAACTTCTAGACATACACTATTGATGAGCTTGAAGATGATCACATGCCACTTACCAACATTCATCTAACAATTCTAGCTCTTGAAGCTAAGATATTCTATAGTCATCATGAGTAATGAGGCCCTTCATGGAGATTCTCAAAGTAGGAATTTCAACCTCAATTAGAATCAAAGCATCAATTCCATATACTAAAGCAAAGAGCATTGTACCCATTGGAGTTCTAATACTTGTTATATAAGCCCATAAAGCAAGATTAATTTGGAGGTGCCAGTCCCTTCTAGATTTTTTAGTTGTGCGATGTAAGATCTTAAGAATTTCCTTGTTGGATGCCTCTATTTGGCCATTACCCTGGGGGTAATAGATAGAAGACCAATTTTGCATGATTATGAACTTTTTCCTTATTTTTAAATTGTTCTCAATTGTTAGTAATAATGGAGGAAGGTACACCATACCTACATATGATGTAATTCATGATGAACAAAGCTATAGTTTTGCCATTTTCTATAGAGAGGGATTGCCTCTACCCACTTTGTGAAGTAGTCTATAGCTATAATAATGAACTTGTGTCCATTTGAAGAAGATAGAAAAATCTTACCCACAAGATCAAAGGCCAATTGTTAGAATGGCCACAACATGATAGGTGGAATTAGCTCCTTGGTTGGAGCATGAATCAGATTTTCATGGAGCTAGCATTTTTTGTAGGACTTGGCATATTTGATTGCCTCTTGCTCCATATTTGGCCAGCATATTTGATTGCCTCTTGCTCCATATTTGGCCAATAGTAACCAACTCTAATAAGTTTACAAGCTAGTGTCAAGCCATTAGAGTGAGATCTACAAATGCCCTCATGGATGTTGATTAATGTGCATTTGGACTCATCAGGTTCTAGACACCTAAGGAGTGATTCATCAAGACATCTCCTAAACAAGTTGTCAGCAATAATGACATATGGTGAAGCATTATGGATAAGGTGACATTTTTCATTTTGAGTTAGATTATTTGGGATAGTTTGGTCCCACAAGTAAGAGTATATATGGTGGTAGTAGGATGAATCATGTCCTACAATAGAATAGACCATCTAAGATTTAGGGGAATTATAGACATGGTAGAGTGACGCTTCCACCATGGACTTGTGTCAAAAATCATTCTCTAGCATCTATAACATGGAAGCAAGAGTAGCCATGACATCTGCCACTTTGTTGTCTACTCGAGGAATTTGTTGAAAAGTGATACGAGAAAATTATTTGTTTATGCCATCCACCATGCATTTATAAGGGATCAATTTCTCATCCTTCATCTAGTACTAATCATTGACCTAGTTGATGATGAGTTATGAATCACCAAAGATGTTTAAATCATCCACTTTCCATTCAACTACAATCTTCATGCCATTAATTAGGGCTTCATATTCTGTAATATTGTTTGTATAAGGAAACAAATATTACATGCCTTAGGTAGTGAATACCTCTATGGTGTTATGAATAGTATCCCAACACCATATCCCCCTTGTGTGAAGGAACCATCAAAGAAAATCACCCAAATTTAGTGTGTGTGTAAGAATTTATTCATCAGGAAAATTAATGTTTAGTGGGAGAAGACTCTACATCGGTGCTTCTACTAATTGATCAGCAATCACTTTCCCTTGATAGCCTTTCATTCAACATACTAGATATAAAACTCACTTAATATCATAACCCACTTGGCCAACCTTCCTATTAGAGCTGCCTTGCTGAGTTATTTCAGTGGATCAATTTTAGCAACTAGTTGCGTAGTATGGGCAAGCATGTAGCGTCTCATCTTTTGGGAAGCAAAGACAACTACTAGGCAAGCATTCTCAATGATACTATAATTCATTTCATAAGAAATCAACATGTGACTCAAATAGTAAATAGCTCTTTCCTTGTTTTCATTGTCCTCTCGAGCTAGCAAGATACCAAGAGATGTTTTTGTTACTAAGATGTATAGAATAAGAGGCTTCCCATGAATAGGAGGTATCAAGATCGATGGATTAGCAAGGTATTTCTTTATCTATGTTAGACTTTGATTGTAATCTTAGCTCTAGTTGTATTTCACACCTTTATGTAGAGTCTTGGTAAAAGGTTGTGACCTATCCACTAGCTGTGAGATAAATCTATGCTTGGATCGAATTCTTCCTTGTAAGCCCATCATTTAACTGATATTATGAGGTGGAGGCATATCCATGATCACTTGAACTTTCTTTGGATAAACCTGAATTTCTTTTGCAAAGAAAATTTAACCAAGTAGTTTCCTATATGTTATACCAAATGCACATTTCTTGGGATTAAGTCTCAGACTGAAATTCTCCATACGATCTAGGATGGGTCCCAAATCTTGAAAGTGAGTGTTGCATTTTGTACTCTTAACCAAGGTATCATCAATATAGTCTTCCATTATTTTATGCATCATGTCATGATAAATTGTAGTAACTACCCTCTAATATGTAGCACTAACATTTTTCAATCCAAATGATATTGTGTTCCAACAGAAGGTTCCCCATGCACAGGTGAAAGCATTCTTTTCCTGATCTTCTAGTGTGATTTTAATATGTTTATAACTAGAAAATTTGTTCATGAGAGAGTACATTTCATATCATTTTGTTATGTCCACTATCATATCAATGTTAGGGAGTGGAAAATTATCCTTTGGACATGCTAAGTTTAGATCTTAGAAATCTATATAGACTTTGATTTTGTTGTGCTTGGAGACTGGAACAATGTTTAATGTCCATTCAGCGTAATTGATACCATAGATGAAACTAGCTTTCAGAAGCTTTTCCAATTTAGCATTAACCAATAATACAACATGAGGATACATTTTCCTAAGTTTCTATTTCATTGGTTTAACTCTTCATGCATTAAACAAGTGATGCATTATGAGATTAGGATCTAATCCTAGCATGTTTGAGTATGTCCATGTGAAGTTTATCTTTTTCTCTTGGAAGAAAGAAATGAATTCCTCTTTTTCATCTAGAGATAGTGACTATGAAAGATATATCATGTGAGGTTGTTCCTCTATTCCCAATTTAATCACTTGTGTTGGTTCTATTATCACTAATGATAGTTCCTAAAAAATGACTAGGAAGTGCATCAAATATCTCATCCACAGGTGCCTCAGAGAGATTTTCACCCTTGGATGCATCTTTTATTTTAACTATTTTAGGTTCTAACACTACCACAATGTGATTTTCACCATCAGACCTTTTATTTCTTTTGTTTTTTATTGTATGATTGAGATATTTGATGTCAACTTTAGTCATGTTGACACTTTTTTTGCTGGTAGAAGATGTTATAGGTTTGACAACATTTAAGTAGCAAGCAAGAGCATAGTCATTCTAGAATGTGAGGACTTCACTAGATGCATTGGAATTCTAGTTTATCAGATCAAGATAGGTGAGTGAAAGAGATTTGGTGGGTTTGATTGCATTCATGGTATAATCATTAAATTCTTGGACAAGCAATTCAAGACCTAGAGCAGCTTTGTGCACAAGTATGTTTGAATGCCTTTGAGCACTAACATCATCAATCAAAGACTCAAGGACACTAGTTGGATAGGACTCATCTAACCTAACCCTAGAAAATCCACCTACTTTGAGGAGGTTATGATAGACATGAACTTGATCTATGTCTTTGTCTATAGTTTCTTCTAAGAGAGAGTCAAATTCATACTCTCAAGAATCTATATTGCATGGAGAAAGATTCTAGAATTTCCCAATAGTGATGGGAACAAATTCTCCTTCATCATCTAGATTTTTACATCGATACTCAATGAGTAAAGCATGACTAGACTTTCCTTGTTCTTGTTGGGTATGAGTGAATCGGTAGTATCATTAGAAGAATCACTATCACCATCCATGGTGCTGACACATGGTACAAAGTCATTTAGTTCTATGAATAACTTAGCCAAATCATTAGGAATCAAATAAGGATAGGGATCCTCATCATTAACATTGTCTTCATGGTCATTAGACTTAGCTTGTGACTCAACTTTAGATGAATTCTCATGTTCTGATATAAATTTGTTAATCCCTAAATGGAAGGGGATCTTCTTGAATCCTAGACCAAATGTATCTCAATTCCTTATAGCTATTTCTTTGACAAGATCAATCAGACCATTTTTGTTGCATCCAATAGGACCAATACCCTTGTAGCCAAAGAATTTCATGAGTTTAAGACCTGGACCATACTTTTCAGGAGTAATTTCATGAGACTATTTTGTGAGTTCCATTGGAGTCTCCTCTTTGTATATCCATGCAACAATAGCTCTATTTTCAGCCTCCTCCTCAAGAGCTATAATAGCTTTGACAAGGGTACCATCGTACTTAGTTTGAGATGTCAATAGAAATGGTCTCTTCACTTTAGATGGTCTCCCATAATGATGAGGAGACTCAGGAAGAGATATCAAAGGTAGAACTAGTTCTATGTGATATTCACCTATTCCAATTTCTTTTAGCTTGAGTGACTGCTCATTTTGCTTCAGCTTGTTATCATGATAGTCTGTAGATTCTCTATTAGTGGGTATAAATTTTTCATCAAATTTCAACATGTTATAGGTATAGCTAGTACTTGCAGGTATGGTGACTTTAGAGCCATGAAATGGGAACTTTACACATTGATGGTAAGTGGAAGGCACAACTCACATCTCATGTATCCATGGTCTTCCTAGCATAATATTATAAGCTAAGGGAATGTTGAGGACTTGACAAGTGACATCCCTTTCTATAGGACCAACATAGAGAGGCAACACCATAAGACCTAAAGATTTTTGCTTGACTTCATCATATTCTTTGATCATTATCTTGAGATGGGATCAATGGACTCTTCAAAATAGTCCAATTGTCTAAGTAGAGCAATAGAGATCATGTGTAAATTGGCTCTATTATTAATGAACACACGACAAACACATTTCTAGTGTATCATGACCTTAATGTGTAGAGGTTGATTATGTGAATGACTCAATGAATTTTCCTCCTCCTCAAAGAAGGACATATATTAAGGTGAGGTAAAATGACCTACCATATATTGGAATTACTCAAGATCAAGATCTTGAGGTGCATTTTCCTTGGTGAGGGCTTTGTCGAGAATTTTCCTATGAGCAAGCAATATTTTGAGAAATTCAAAGATCATGGTTTGAGAATTTTTTTGTTATAACTGATCAAGGATACTATAGCTAGTAGCCACAAAAGATGTTGTAAGTTTCATTTCTTTGCTAGATGGACTAGCAAGAGGTTTGTCCTTGTGTTGTTCTAGCTCAAGAGCAGAAGGTGTAGGGCTTTTGAGTGCCAACTTGGCATGAGAATGTGTAAAAACATCAGTACAAGATTGTGATAGTTTGTTGTCAAATGTATTGGAAGTATGGTCCCTTAAGACAAATGGTGTCTTAGGTTTAGTTTTGTCTTGTTTATCCTTAATGGTAATAACATCACAATACTCAACATCCATCAGTTCAACCATGGGGACTATCTCTTCATCATCATTAGAGTCTGTATAGTTGATCTTGTTATGAGATTTCTTTTTTGAGTTTTCTCCTTTTTCATAAGATGGAAATAGTTCCTTGAAAGCCTTGTGATCTGAGTTCTCATTATGTCCATCCACCAAAATATCACCATCATCGATTAAGTCTTGGACTTTGTGATGTAGGTTAATGTAGTTGCTAGTTTTGTGACCTTTGTTCTGGTGATATTCACAAAATGTGATTTCATTTCACCATGGTGGTCATGCTTGTCGATCATAAGGTTGAGAGTTATCCAATGGAGAAATGAGCTTATTTTGTAGCAAGGTTTTATAGACCACATCCAAAGGTTCACCAAGAGGTGTATGTTCTCATTTTGGGCATGTGAGCCAAGATGAGTTCTTTGGTTTGTTTCCAAATGGCTTGTTGTTAGAAGGATGTTTCTCAACATTGTTGGATGCTTTGAGATTGTCTATAAGATTGAAGGCTACCTTAGCAGGTTTAGGAGTAATGTTGTCAACAACTTCATCATGCACAACCTCTTGGTTTTTGTTTATATACTTGGATTTTTCCTTATTAGAGGTGGATCCTTTTTTAGTGTCCTTTTGAAGGGTTAGTTCACCCTTTTTGACCATGAATTCCTCAATACAAATAGCTTGTGTGACCATGTCTTCAAAGGTGCATGGACCTTGAAGTTGAACTCTATACCCAAAATTAGATAGGAGATTATTATGAAAATGTCAAGCTTTTCCATTTTAGGAATCTTTCATGAGTGTTTGGTGTAAAGTTGTCTCTATCTCTAAAGGAATGTGAGGAATGGTTCCCCAACTTTTTGTTTAAGGTTACACAAGTCTCAAATGTTAACCAGGTGTTGTATGTTGTGAGAGTACTATTGAAAAAATAGGTTAGTAATCTCATCAAATGTTTTGATACTAGTAGGAAAGTGTGAAAACCACTCCATAGCTTGACCACCTAGACTTCTTGGGAATAGATGCATGAGATATGTCTAATTATGCATAAGTTTCATAGACAAGGCACCAAATTCCCACAAATGATCTTGGGGATCAGTAATTCCAAAGTATTTATCATACTTAGGTAACTCAACTCCTCTTGGAAAAGGAGACTTGTCTATACTCTTTTCAAAATGAAATGGACAAAGAGCATCTAAGGTGTATGTTTTTGTAGGTTTTTCTTTATCACACATCATTTGGGCTTGCTATTCTTGCATGATCATTAGTTTTTTTTGAAATTTGGACATTTTAGTGCCCTCTTCAAGTATAATGATAGTTTCAACATTGAAGTGATGAGGTAACTCGGTGCCATCTTGAGCAAGTTTGAGAAACTATTTCTCTTTCTCTTCATTAAGAAAGATTTCCATGACTTTTTGGAAGATTTTGTTCTTAAAGACATTTTTTGATGTGTTCAAGAAGTATTTCTACCTCTTCATTCTCATCAATAAAAGGTTCCTTATGTTTATCATTACTATGTTGATCTTGGTCTCTATTGTGTTCTCCATGTTTGAGTTCTTGATTAGCCATTTTAGGAATGTGATAAGTTTTAGTGTGTCTTGGCTGGAAAGGTCCCCTAAATAAGAATTCAGCTATGTTGTTTGGAGACATATGACCTTTGCTAGTTTTGAGAACCTCTTGATACAAGGGGTTCCTAGTTTGTTGTAAGTTTATAGAGAACATTCTTTGAACACGAGGTGATTTGATAGGTGAAGGAGATTGTGAAGACTCCTCACTAGATGAACTAGAAATAGACCATGTATAGACTAGAAAGTGACCTCTACCA
This sequence comes from Cupressus sempervirens, assembly GCA_028749045.1. NCBI lineage: Eukaryota > Viridiplantae > Streptophyta > Pinopsida > Cupressales > Cupressaceae > Cupressus > Cupressus sempervirens. The sequence goes on from CM053787.1 coordinate 576,871,062, forward strand.
CAATTATGTCCCCTAGATCTACTTAATCTAAGTTTAAGGGGATAAAACATGTTTCCACTTTTTGTTGCGATAGTCATAGAAAAGGACAAAAAGAAAAAACCTAGACAATAACCACACTAGAATGTAGTCTCAAAAAGAAAGATAATAGTGTTATATGCTAAGGTATGAGTGATCTAAGTAATGGATAGAATAACCAAAGATTATGACTATCATGATGCAAATTATGACAAACATTAAAGGACAATGATAAGATAGATAAGTAGCAAGACTAGTTTGTGTGTAGGTTACAAGTTGTTAGCTAAGCAAGAAGCCATGTTTGACACTATATGTAGATAGAAAAGAGGTAAATTGTTGTAGATACAAATTAGACTTAGAGTGAAAATAGCTTTGAAAAATTAGTTTGATAGTTTTAAGATAAGATCTCATGTGAATATTCTCAAAGAACTACATGAGGAAACTCAAAAAATGACATGAAGATTCAGAACAACAAATTTTGACCATGTTTCTCATGCAAGGACATGCACAGAGCCACACAAGGAGTTGATAGGCTGACAAAAGGACAAGATTATGACATAAAAAGACAATATTCACAAGATCTCATGTGAATATTTGTAGAGGATTGTGTGAGGACTTGGACAGGGCTGCACGAAGAAATGCTAGGTAAAAAGGTCTCACAAAATTTCACAAAACTAGGCATGGGAAAGGGGACCAAATCAACAAGTGAGACATAATTTTGAAGAGATTTTGCAAGTTTCAGACAGTTCTGGATAGCCGGTGGGTTGTTTTTACAAATTTTAGATAGATAGCTAGATGGTTTTCAAGTTTTGGACAATATTGTGGTTTTCAAAAAGACAATTATTTTTAGATAGACATGGGAAGCAAGCAATAGTCATAAACAATCCAATTGAGGATAAAGCAACTAGGAGCAATGGGGGAGTCTTGGCCTTTAGTTTGTTTGACAGGTTTGGACAATTTTAAGACTTGAAAAAGACATGCTCTATCCCTAAAACCAAAAGTGGTAGAGGAAGAAAACATTTGTCCCACAACTTATGTGCATGCATTCACCTCACACAGCCATGTCACCCCACTAGAGGGGGCCCATATTTTTGGTGTATTCTATGGGCTCAATAACATATACATTGAATGAACACCCTTGTGGCAAGGGTCAAGCACATATGCCACCTTCTAATGCCCAATTACATGCCTATGGTGAGTATCTATAGGAGAGATTATTCCCCCTCCTTGCACAAAGATTCTTCCCCTTCTCTAACTAAGAGGTTTTTTCTTGGAATTCATTCATTTTAACCCCTAGTGGCTTAACAAATGAAGTTAAGGCTAGTAGCCCATACCAGTATCTAAGAGTATGCACACTTGACTAGCAAGACTAGGGCCAGTACTAGCCAATGCAACAGATAGTGCCTCTTCTTGATATGCGATATTAGAATGAAGAAGAGGAAATTAATATGGCTTTGAAGTCTTTCACTGTACAAAGATTCTTTATTATAGTGAGTTGGAATCTTTGGCAAAAGGAGTGTGCTCACTTGGGTCATTCTTGGAGGTTGGATACCTCTGGTAGGCCCTCTAAGGGTTGACTCAAACTGGTGGTTTAGATCTAAGGGTCCAAGTTTCTAATTTTCCTCAAGGGGAAAGAGCATACTTCTCTACCTCATTACCTTGCCCAAACACACAAGACATGTTAATCGTCGAGTTAGCTTAATCGATCTAGACTTGTCCTTTCTCAAGATTTTGATTCCCTAAAGGGAAATCATCATCCCTTCATAGAAAAGACTCATACTTGAGAACCACTAACTTGCTTGCCTCCCTCAGGTGTCATCTTTTAGAGGCTTCTAGGTTTCTAATTTACTCTTGGACATCACTTCCAAGTAGTAAAGAGCATACTCCCCTATTCCCCTGTGTTTCACCCTACAAAGTTCACAAGCCCTAATTATATCATGTGTGAGAAGAAAATAAAACAAGGCATGACATTTAAGTGGGTTTGAAATGAATCTTCAACATGCGTATCTTTGACAAGCATCCTACAATCACACAGTCAATACATGTTTGAGGTGTTTAAATAAGGGTGTGTTCAATTAGTGTACTAAAAACTACTCTTAAGCTACATAAAAATAAAAGTTAGAATAAAAATTGCTTTAGAAATACATTGTTACTCAAAATATAATGATAAAAATTGAATTCTGGAAAAATGCATTTTGCATGTGCTATTGCAAAATTTCATGTGAGATCATGCATAGGCCCCTGCGAGAAAATGATTTGCACCACATGAGAAGCTGCACATTTATGCATTTTTTTGCATGAGGAAGTGCAATGAAAGGGGTGAATTTTTCAATTTTTCACATGAAAATGAGATTTCTCATGTGAAAATCTAGAAAATTGTGCAGACAACCATGAAAAAATCATTAAAAATATAGAAAATAGACTAAATGAGGCTAGAAATTTTGATTTCTTAGCCCCATGGTGGGCTCTAGAAATGTATGCATGAAATGTGGGCCTCTGATCCTCACACACACTTCAACATAGTCATTACCTAAGAGATCATCCTAGAAAAAATATAAGATTATTCATTTGAGTAATCCAACAATTTGACCTGTTGCCTTCTACTTATAAGGATTTTTCCTTTGCTCTCAGACCAAGAAGTAGGCAACTAGACCTCTAGTACGAAGGATTTATGAAGCTATATGAAAGTGAAATTAATCTATATGAAATTCATTTTAAACTAATAAAAAATAAAATAAAATTACACTATATGAATGCATTTTAATCTAATATCATATTAATAATGCAAGAAAAGTGTGAAAGTTATGAAAATATGAGCAAGTGAGTGTATATTCTAGCATTAATTCGATGCAATTCAATTCAACTTTTTTGTAATGAGGAATTGAAGGCCTCTTAAATAGCATTCCCAAAATCAATCAATGGTCTAGATCAATTGGAATGAATGGTTGAGATTGAAAATGAGATTCAATTAGGATGGAAGATTCCCTATATAGGTGAGGTTAACTAACTCAAATCCTGAGTGTGATAGAGAGTTAATTGAGAGTGTGAGAGAAAGTTGATTAGGTCAATTCCAATTCAAGAGATAGATTACTCAGAATTCCCATTCTTGAACTGAAGAGAAGACTTGCAAAAAATATTTAATTTAATAAAATAAGTTATGACCTCATAAATGCATATTTTTAATTAATTGAATAATTAAACCCAATAATTAAAATAAGGACATTATCTCATTAAATTAAATATGTTTAATTCCTTCTCACATTAGCTAAATAAGTAAATTGATTTAATTAAAGTATGAACACTTACAATTAAATTAAATTTAATCAATAGGTTTAATATAGCTAATTTGAGTCAATACTTAGGAATTAAATAAAGAGTGTGATTAATGCAGATTAGGGTTTTCTACATCTAACACTTAGGTTAGGTAGCGATAATCAGAAGCAGAATTGCCTAATAAAATAGGACTTAGGAATGATTAAATAGATCAAAATTGGCTAACATGGCAGTGTGCCAATTTTGGGGTATTACAATCTCTACTTCTCCAATCAGGTGGGACTTTTCATCAAGCCTTCGCACATTGGATTTAACTCTATTAAGGATATCCTTTTTTGAGTCTCGATGTGGATTTTCCTTCCAAGACTACCACAAAATTTTGGAGAGAATATATTCTTCACTTAATCTCATTACTACTTGGAAAATTGGTTGGTTTGACCACACTAACTCAAGATCATAAGGTAATCTCTTATACTCACATTTGTGTTTAGATAGATTTAAATAATCCTTTTATAGATTCTATGGAAAAAAAATTGGGCTCCACTTTGTGGATAGAGTAGTTGGATTACAAGACCCTACCATTGATATGTAGGATTTTTCATGAATATGGACATTTACAATGTAGGTTCCCTAGAAATAAATCATTATCATCTGTTGGACCTTTTGTATCTTCTTTTAGGGATGATAAGGGTAAGATCCCTATGCATGATGGCCTGTTAGATAAGGAAGGATTTATCCTAGTGGAGTCCTGTAATAAGGGAAAAGGGAAAATGAGAACTTGGATGGATAGATAGAATTAAGGCACTTTTAATAGATTTAATGTTCTTGATAAATTGATTTAGGAGAAGGGCATTCTAGTTGAACTTTCTTCTCGGGGGGGAGGATCAATAAGGACCTATGATGAGAAGATAAGGGATTTAGTCCAACCATCATAGGGTCAATAGTAGGGAAATATGAATATGATTGAGCCATGTCTAGGGAAGGATAGTTGTGTTCTTAGGGAGGTGCAACATGTGGGGGAAATGAGTAATTTTGTCTCTACTCTTTTTTCATAAGGAGATAATAGATACTACAAAGAGTACCATGACTTCACCCACTTTAGGATTACAATAGAAGCCTTTTAAAAAGGGACCTTAGAGGAGTCATCCAGGAATGGAAGGAAGACTGATCAGGAGAAGGTTAAAATTATGGGAGAGACATTAGTTGAATCTAGGTTTGTTAAGCCCATTGAAGCCCACTTCTCCCAACCCCCTAAATGATTATTCCTTCTTGGAATGTTAAGGGGTTGAAAAAAATCCCTAGAAAAAGATTGTTCACAAATTAATAGACTCCTAACCTTGTGATATTATTTACATTAAGGAAACCAGGCTTTCATTTGATGGTTTAGCTATCTATGCTCCACAGATGTGGCCCCAAGACTGTTGATAGAATGTCGGTTCTCAAGGAAGTTCTAGTGGGATCACTTATGTTTGGATTCCAAAGAAGGTGTCACGCTTGTGGTAGATTTCAAGAAGGTCTTCTATTTCTCTAGTCGCCTCCCACTTTGAGACTAGTGAAATATGCATGTTGTCTAATATTTACACTCCTAATGATTTGGTGGGTAAATCCCTCCCTTGAATGCACATCACCTTTGTTCATTCCTTGGATCCATTTTTCCCATGAATTGTTGTAGGTAGTTTTAATGTTGTTACTAGCTTAGATGAAAAAAGAGGTAGGGTTTCTTAGTTGGATCCTTCTTCTAATATGGTCATGGGTAAAATTGGTATCTTGAATCTTATTTATCTTAAACCAAACAATGTTGTTTTTACCTGGAATAATAGGAGTGGAGTTGAGGCTATTTCTAAAAGGTTGGACATGTTTCTAGATTCTTTCTATTAGAGTAATGTCAGGTGGTCTACCAACTCAAAAATTATTGATTGGAGGATTTTTTATCATTGGACTACTAAGATATCTATGAATCCTTTTAGGGTCACCAAAAATCCTCCCTTCAAATTTAAGCTAATGTGGTTAAGATATCACTCTTTATGAGATCTCATGATAGTTTGGTGGTATGAAGGAAAACCTACCCATGGTACTATCATATTTAATTTTGAGAAGAGACTAAAAAATGTGAAATTTAGGTTTAAAATGTAGAACAAATTGTGTTTTGGGAATCTACATAGTCAAAAGATGGAAGCTCAGTCTAGGCTTGATCGGGTCACTAGGAAGATTTGAGACTAGGGGATGAATTATGATTTGAGTTCTATTGAGTCTTTGAAACTTAATGATTTTGAGGAATAGGAGCTTTGGGAGGAGATTTTCTGGAAGCAAAAGTCTCAGTTGGACTGGCTAAATCAATGGGACAAGAACATTGCTTTCTTCTATAACTTAGTTAAGGCTTGTAGGATTGGCAACTCTATCTCATCTGTTATCTCAATAGCTAAAGCATATTGTTTCTCTTGGGAAGATATGTATAGGGAGGCCATCGGTCACTTCTCCTCTCTTTTTTCTAAGGTTGATTCCATTCCTATGGTATTGTATTCCCCAACTAGTTTCTGATGAGATTAATATGGATCTCTTACAACCCATATGCCTTCATGAGCTAGAGAAGGTGGTGTTTGGGATGAAGAAAGGTAAGGTCCCTAGAATAGATGGGTTCCCTATTGAAAGTTTTTGGGAATTTTGAGAGATTATTAAATTTGAGCTTGTAGAAGTAGTCCATGAATCCCACAAAAACAAACAAATGCTCAAATATCTAAATTGTACCTTTTTAGCTCTCGTACCCAAGATTGATGGAGCTCATAGTCTACATCAATTTAGACCTATTGCTTTCTGTAATGTAACTTAAAAAATTATCATCAAATTGGTTATTGAAAGACTCAATCCTCTTTTGGGTACTTTGATCCATAAGGAATGGGGAGGTTTTGTAGGTAGTAAACCAATTATTGATGTTTTTGTAATTGCAATGGAAGTTATTCACTCTATGATCACTTCCAAGGAAGAGGCCATTTTTATCAAGGTGGATCTAGCTAAAGCATGTGATCAAATAAGTTAGGATTTCCTGAATATAATTTTTTTGGCTTTTGGTTTTGATGGGGAGTGGGTGAATTGGGTACTCAGTCATTTGACTTCTCCCTCCATCTCTGTTCTTATTAAAGGAGAACCTACAAAGCTATATTTTTAGTGTAAAATGGAAGCACATTAATGAGATGTAGACTTTCACTTTATAGAGAACTAATCCATTCAAATATGTGCATGTGAGGGAAAATGAGGAATTTCCAAATGTGATTCCACTTATGATCCAAATTAGATTAGCTAGGACCCAAAGGAAGAAGGGTGTTAATATTAAATTTTAATTATAAAGAGTAATACAACATAAGGACATATTGATGTAGAGATAAACTCAATGGAAGCAAAAACAAGGGAACCAACACCAGAAAGAGATAAATAATAATATTCCTCTAATTAATTCAAAAAATGAACAATATATATGCTTGTTCTCCTACAGATTTCTTCTTCCCATAATTTCATATCCAAAAACTTGCCCCTGAACCTAAACCTAAACCTAAAACTCTATTTATACTTACTAAGATGGTCTAGGGAACATTTTAGATTATTACAAAATAGGAAGAACAACTTACAAAATACTCTAGATCAATATAGAATGGGGAAGATTGACCACACAATGATCTGTATAAATCCCAAGAAAAAATCTTATCTTAATGACAAAATCAAGATAATTCTTCATGCAGAAATCATGTCCAAAATATTTTATGTGGGTACACCTCCACCATACTCCCCAGGAAATTTTATCTCAAGCCCACTTGAGATGAGCACTTGTAGAGTGGTACCTTGCTTCTTGATATCTTGTTTGGTCACCCACACAACATCTACATCTAAATAACCTCTAAGTTTTACCAAATACTACTTGGACTCCTTTCCTCTTCTCTACTTTATGACTTTGGTGTCAAGTATCCTTTCTAGCTATGGTGTCTGCTTAAATGGTAGACGTCGAATGTCTTTGGTATCAACAATCTATCCTGTATCAATTTATTTAGTGGGTACTTTGAATGGTGTGAGGTCTACTATGTTGAAGATGGGAGAAATGCCAATCTCAAGTGGCAATCAAATCTCATAAGTACTAGTTCCAAACTTCTTCAATATTTGACAAGGACCTAGTTTTCTCAACATAAGCTTGGTAGATTTACCTTTTGGTAGCCTCTCTTTCTTGAGATTTTCCCATACTAAATCTCCCACTTCAAATTCTAAGTGTCTCTATTTTTTAGCAGCATGCTTCTTATACTTGTCAGAGGTTTTTTGGAGTTGTGCTTTGACTTCATCATGGATTTCTTTTATGGCTATAGAAAATTCATCTACTTGGGCACTAACTTGTTCCTGGGAACTCATATCTCTTAACTAAAAAATCTCTCTAGGATGAATTCCATACACCACTTGAAATGGTGACTTTCCTATACTTCTATTGGTGGAGTCATTATATGAAAATTCAACTTGGGGTAGGATTACATCCCATTTTTTTGCATGTTGTCTTGTGAGTGTTCTTAACAAATTGCCCAATGTTCTGTTAACTACATTTGTTTGGCCATCAGTTTGAGGGTGGTAGGCTGATGAGAATGATAAATTGGTTCCAAGTTTCCTCCATAAAGTTCTCCAAAAGTTTCCTACAAACTTCACATCCCTATTTGAAACTATGTTGAGAGGTAGTTCGTGAATCCTTATGACTTCATTGAAAAAGAGATTTGCTATATGAGAGGCATCATAGGTCAACTTACATGGTAAGAAGTGAGCCATTTTGTTGAACCTATCTACTACAACAAATACACTATCACGCCCCTTTTGTGTCCATGGTAGCCCCATTACAAAATCCATTGTTATGCTTTCCCAAGGTCTAGATGGTATTGGAAAAGGTTGATAAAGCCCTACATTTGTAGTCCTTCCTTTGGCCCTTTGACAAATCATACATGTTTCCATAAAGTTTCTAACATTAGTCTAAAGTTTAGGCCAATAGTAGTACTTTCTAACCAATTCTAAGGTTTTATTGAAACCAAAATGTCCATCCATTATTCCACTATGCTTCTCTTTGATAATGTTTGTCCTCATAGAGCACCTGGGTACACATAGTTGTCTTCCTTTGAAAAGAAGTTTGTCTTGTATCAAAAAATTAGAAAAATCAGCATGGTATCTTTCACCAAACTCCATACATACCTTGTAGATGTCGCCAAATTCTAGATTTTCTACATACATGTCCTTGAGTGCTTTAATTCCCACACTTTCTAGCTATATTTGGGAGATAATTAGATTCCTTCTACTAAGAGCATCAACAACCTTGTTTGATATGCCCTTATTATGCTTGATGGTGAAGGTATAGGCCTGTAAATACTCCACCCATTACATGTGCCTATGACTTAATTTGTCTTGGCTATTCTAGAAAATAGAGCGCTTGGTTTTTAGTATACACAACAAACTCCTTTGGCAACAAGTAGTGGGTCTACTTAACATTCTAGATTATTACAAAATAGGAAGAAAAACTTACAGAATACTCTAGATCAATATAGAATGGGAAAGAATGACTCCACAATGATTTGTATGAATCCCAAGAAAAGATCTTATCATAATGACAAAATTGAGATAATTCTTCATGTAGAAATCACGTCCAAAATATTTTATGTGGGTGCTCTTGCACCACATATTCTCTCTTAGGTCCTTAATAGGATAACATGAATGCGGAATCAAACTAATTTATTAAATAATACAAATCTAGATGCTATGTGGACATAATTAGCCCAATTAAGATGTGAATTTAGGGTAAAGATATGAAAGGAAATAATATATGAAAAAGTTGTTAGAGAGGGGTTGAATTAGTATTTCACAATTTTTTTCCCAACTATGGATATCATAAAAAATCTTATAACTTGCATAAATAAATAAATTGATTAAGATGAATTACAAAATAAAACCAAAAAGTAATGTAACACATAACACCATTATTTATTAACTAGGGAAACCCTAGCCAAGGGAAAATCCCAGTGGGGATGATACCCATAATTTGATTCACTGAATATCAAAAGCATCTTGTGAAAGATCTTGACCTTGTTAGGAGTTTATTACATCCATATACTATCTCAATCCTTGTTAAAGTACGAGGCCTTGTTAGAATCCTTAACCATGTTAGGAATTGTTTCAATCCTGTTAGGAGTTGATATTATAATTACAAAATGTATGCAAGTTGAGCCCACTACCTAAACATGCAATATACAATAATATGTAGAATACAAAAGTGTAGATGTATAAACCTCTTTACAACAATTGATATCTTTAATATCTGATATGATCTATGTAGCTCACCATGCCAAATTTGAATACTCTTCCTTTATACTAAGTTAACATCAAGTTTTAATCATAGAACACTAGCATACTTATCACAATAACCACACTAAACTTTGTATTCATTTTTTTTTCTTTATACCCTATTATTTTGTTTTGTTAGCCTACATGCCTTCACACGTGTACCAAAATAAAAAGTTACACTTTTATCACTTAGGGTTAACATTTAGGATGTCACCTCTAATTATTTAAGTAATTATTTTGGTAAAAATAATAATTCCTTAACTTAAAATACTTGATTACTTATCTATGTCCTATTTTTTCTATTCATTACTACAACTAGTTTAACTATAATAACTCTATTTGTACTGATTGTATTGCCTCACAATATTAGGTTTAGTATGATGACATACTATACTATCACTAGGTAACTACGCACATGTTAGTGATCCCTTTGTGAAGCTCATCAATAAAAACTCTAACTACACTGATAGATAAACTACATAATACTTGGACAATTTTCTAAGTCTATCTGCTAATTAAATTGTATCTTCATACTTTTCTCACTTCATACTGAGTATATGTTTCCATAAATGAAAAAATCATACTATTTACCTTAGAAAAATTTACAACAATAACTTGCTTTGGCATTGATGGAAATATATGGGAAAATTGGCTGAGTCCCAAAACTCAAAATCTCAAAAACTATGAAGTTCTTCACAAGACCATTACAAAATTAAAAAATGTTGATCACTTTCTACTTATTCCATCTTAAATAGGGATTTATGGATGTAAATAACATTATTCATTGCTCCCCCTTAGACTATACTCTAACTTATATCTCTCTTTACATATAATTTTCCATACACTATCTCTCCCCCTTTGACATCAATGACAAAGGTGTCAAAAACTATATACAAATCAAAAGTTAATTTCTACTTTTAACTTTTATGCTACTAATCTATTCAACAATGCAATATAGTTAAAAAAGTTGTTCTTTAACTAATTAGCCCTTCATTCCATGCCTTCTTAATTGAATCTAATATTGTTATCAACACACACAAACCATATGATGCTATCCTGGTGGCTTGAAAATTGGGATAGTTGAACTGCTCATAAGGTATATTTGGCTTCAGACAATCTTCAAGATGCCTCTAAATTGTGTCAATCTTCAAAGATAAGTGTTCTCTTAACAAAGAGAATCTTTGCAATAGTTATTCCTTGTTATTTTCCAAAATCCTTCTTTAATCCAAAATATTTCTTATCCTTTTTTAACTGAATGACTAGCACATCTGCATTCTTTATCTCATTAATCACAATTTTTAGTTCATCTTCTTTCTCCTTTATTTAAGATGTAAATGTATTCATATGCTCATGCGCTAGTGCACATTTCGCATAGAGATCCTTACCTTCATAAATGCATTTTCTCAACTCTTTAATGCACATATCTAGGCTAGCTAAATCATCCTTTAGTTTTTGACATACCTTTCTAAATAGGTTTGCATCATGCTCTGCATATTCCTTAATTATTACAAATCTAGTCATTGTCTTATAATGGCTATGAAACTCTTCAATAATGCAATGCCCCACCAAGGGATCCAAATAATTAACCTAAAGTTTCACTAAGTTTGGTAACATTTTTTTAATTTTTTTTGAAACATTAAAGTATAACCATTCACAACCAAGTAGCGAAAGGAATAACATCATTCAACTGAAAGTAAACATAAACATACATACATAAAAAGTTACATTCTTCAAGGATCCCTTAACATTGAATCACATTTAACATAACTAATTATGTTTCCATCTAATACTATATCCACATAAAACAATAATGAAAAGTCCAATGTTCATAAATTACATTTTCGAATGCTCAATCATCCACTGTACATGCCACAAGGTATGAAATGCTTGAAAGAATATACATATGTGAGAATTAAGTACATCATCATGCTAATTCTAATCCTTGATGCAACAAGGTAAATGAAACCACATAACATACATGATACATCATCATAAAAGATATAAACATCCATCGTAATAGATAACCATTTATCACAAACATAATTAACTAAGTGCACGATTCCTCCCAATTGTAAATAGCATCATTAGACCATCATGGGCCCTATCCATCCCTCCATGCGTAACATTCCAAATCACTAAAGAGATCATCGGTATTAACATAATAGGAATTTCACTCCTAAATCATACTATATCATATGCAGAAATAAATCTAACATGCAAGATAAAGCATAAGACAAGTAAATAACATCATCTATCATATGCTAAACATCAATATAAGGATACGTGTCCACCATCAAAATCTAAGAATGCATCAGCCATGGTTTCTCATACGGATCTCATATGGTAAGAGTGAAAAAGCACTACCACCTAACCACATGGAACCTAAATGGTCCACTCCCACCGCGCTGAGGAGATAATCCAAAGTCCCTAAATAGGTTATCAAATCACATAGCACAAATACTCTCTAAGTCCAGGAATCCTAAAAGTATACTAACTCAAAGGTTCCAACACAAATCGACATCTAATCCCAGAGGCACAAAAAGACATGTAGGAAACCTACTATGCAAGCGAGAAAGTGTCATCGCATGGATCACACTAGAGTTACCCTGGTAGTCTCCCAATAGACCCCGACCCCCTAGTGATCCCTATGCAGCCACTAGTATCCTCTCATGTAGACGAGGCATACTACGGAATGCAAGTTCACAACCAAGCATTCTCTCTACTCCCATCCTAGTCTATACTAGCACTTGAGGCATGGGCGAGAACAAACAATTATCTTATTAGGTTCATTAAGTCAGTATTAGGTGTAATGTTTTCACTTATTAAAACAACCTACAATGAGTTACCCTGGTAGCCTCTTAGGGCCCCGGCCCCCATTGCAAGCCACTTCTCGACACTACAAGTAGATAACCTACCCTAAGCTCATGGAATCATAAATCAAAAAATCACCACAGTCCTATACAAGCGAATGGAAAAATACCAAAAAATAATCCACAATAAGAGCATCAAATCTCCATGAGCAACTGAAAAACATCCATAGATAATCATGACCACAACAGTTCTCTATTGAAAACTGAAGGTATCACTGATAATCACAACATCCATTGGTTCTCAACAAGCAACCAAAAAGTATCTCAAGTAATATTGATCGAAGACTACAAAATGGTTGAGTCAAAACATGTCACAACATGACATCATCAAAATCAGATAAACAATTCAATTCCATCAAGTGACTAGAAAGTAATCCAAATATAGTTGATTGACATCTCATAAAAGGTTACATAGATCACAACTTACACAAGAAGACTGAAGACAATATCAATCAACATTCTATCACATAACCATGGTTGAGTTTATAAAGATTGAGATCATAAGACATCATCATGACATTACTATCGTAACCCTTGAGCCTTTGGTAGACATCCTATAACTAGTCAACAATCTAGTCAACCCAAAACCCCAAACAGATAGCATAGAGAAAAAACATGATGCAAGCACAAGTTTGGGTTCGTTAACATCTTATAATTGAATTAGGTGTGAAGGTCTTAGTTTTCATTTCCAAGTTTAGATATTGAGTGGAGAAATTTGTACATCCTACCTAACCCACGAACCGTTTGATAGATAAAAGTTTTCCTCCTTAGCTCTTTTCTTAAACAATAATTTTCTAAAATGTTTTAAGAATATTTTACTTAATCTCTATATTGATTGACGATTCCTCTTTTAAGAAGATCAATTTCCTCTAAGTTTCTCTAGAAAGAGTTATCTATTTAAATCGTTTATCATTTGCAACTAATTTATAATCATTTAAAAACATCCTCGCCTCCCCATATCTCTTAAATAAATTCTAATTTATTTTAACGTTTAAATATAACTACATCTTTATTTAATATCTTTTCTTTTAAAATAAAATAAAATATCATTAACAGATTATAATTATAAATTATTAATTATTATATTAATAATTATTATATTAATAATTAATAAATATAATAATTAATAATTATAATATTTAATACTTAAAATTTATTAATATTTAATAATATTAATTATGAGAATCAATATATTAAAAATTGATTTCATATCACATATATAACATAATTTTTTTTAATTTTAAAAATGAAATCAAATTATAATACTCTATTGTTGCAAGTACGCAGTCTGCGACCATAGCGTCATCCCATATATGGGAGGCCTGCCGCGACACTACCATGGCAGTGGCCATCATGCAGTCATAAATGACTGTCGGCGGGTCCACTGTCATGGACAGTGACCGCCGGGGGTGGGGGTGGGATGTGACTGCCCGCCCCTCCCCATTTCATTTTTTTTAAATTTATAAAAACAAACGTTTTTAATAAACACTTAGTCTAATGCGATTCCATTTTTATAATAAAGTTTTTTTACTGCAATTTAATGAACAACACTTTAACAAATATATATGTGTGTGTGTGTGTTTGTGTGTGTGTGTGTGTGTGTGTATACACATAGATTATTATTAAGTATTACAGTATATATATATATATATATATATATATATATATATATATATATACAGATTTGCATAATTTAAAAAGAGAACATATACATAGTTTTTAAAACAAAAAGGGCTTTCCAATTCGATGAATTGAGAATTTCTTCTAAATAGTAATTGTTCTCTAAATTTACCCATTAATTCTTTTAAATAGGTTTATCCATGCGCCTCTGAAACCCTAACCCCATAGTTTCCTCAGATCTACGCATATGAAAATTTCTTATATAGAATTTAACTACTCATGACAAAATGCATACAACCAAGATATGAAAATCCTCAAAAAGCATTCAGAAGACACAAAGAAGATAGGAAGTGCAAGAAAAAAAATATCATAAGTCAAAATCACAAGTGTCTACCTGGACACTGATGCTAAATCACTTCTCCTTAGAATTTTGCAGAGCAAGCTTCTTCCTTCTCCAACATTCTCGGGTCCTCCAAACATGCTCACCGAGCTTCTAGGAGTGCCTGAATATAAAGAACTCTCAGGAAGCACCTAGAATGTCTCTAGAAACAACCAGAAGGTGTTGACAACTAAGCATGAGTCTTTTCCAACCTTCTAGATGAATCACAAGGTTGTAGACACCATGTGCTTAATTTGTGCGCTAACTCTTGTGTTGTTGACATTTATGCAATCAAGAGGTACATTTACTCCTAAGCAGATTTAAAACTTTAATTTTAATTCTTTTATCTTTTCTATTATTATTATTATTTATTATTTTTTTATTTTATTATTATTATTAATTTTAATTTTTTTAATTTAATTATTTTTCTCAATTAATTCCCCATTTAATTAATTAAAATCAAAATATCAAAAGATCATGATATTATATTAATTTTTTCCAAAATAATTAAATTATTAATTAAATCTTTTAATTTAAGACTTAATTAATAAGAAAATTCATCATAGACCTCCAAGATAAAATATGAAAACCCATCATAGAACAATCCATGCAAAATCAATCTAAAGAGTTCAAATCACAAATTATGTCATTCAACACATTTGAAAGGTAAAATATCTCAGATACTTGTCCTACCTCTCTAGGAAAAAAAGTTTAAGGGTTTAGGATTTGGACTTGAAAATATATCTCCCCTCTCTTACCATTGAGAAAGTGCGATAGGGTACACTCATCCTGGCAATTTAGGGAAGTTGATACCCGGTACCTACAACCTGCATAAAATCCATGCATGTACATACAATATATATATATATGCTAAGCTAAACAGGCAATGGCAGGAAGTGGTGCATCATGTAGATCTCGACTAGCAGGTGACTATGACTCCCTTCCTTAACCACATCAAAAATGCCATACAATAAGAGAACAAACACACACACCATACACATGCAAGTATGGGGTAAGTATCCATAAGAAAACACATGTGATAATAAACCATCTAGCTAATCATCATCAATAACTGAAAGTAATGTAATAATAATCATGCATATATGAAATGTAGAGACTAAGTAATCTCATCACATATCAACTGAATCCATAGCACAATATCTGATAGTCTCAAAACAATGCTACTAACCATCAACATAAACTAGTCTAACAGAGTTCGACCATGATAGCAACAATGTGACTAGAAAAATGTAAATGAGGGCAGGTACTACATCCTTTCACTGCCCTCTTTTGAATATCACTTTCATTTATATGAATGTTTATTAGGCTTTCCATTTTATTGGAAATTTTCTCAAGAGTTTCTTGAGTTTCTTTTATGCCTCGTCATTTCTTAATAATCCTACTAGTTGTCAAAACTAACAATCATTTCAACATTTCTAATTTTGGGTCTTCAGATGATTCTAATGATGTAGAACTTATTAATATTGTCATTAAAGTCTCCTTAGGTGACTTTTAAGAACTTGGCATTAATTTCCTTAAATCTCTAATAGGAGTGACCAGCAAACTATCATCCTCATGCTAATAGACAACTTTGTCAATCTCAATCATAGTGAGTTTCAACTAGGGTGAACATAAAGATGTCTCCTATGTAATTAATCTTTAATGAACTTGAATATTTTGATCTATCTTCATTAGCTTATCTAGTAGGGTCAAAAGATCTTCATCTTTATTTTATGCTTCTCCTTCCTTCTTTCCTTCTTTGCTCCTCCTTACTCTTTTTTGTCTTCTCTTCTCTCTTCTTCTCCTTTATCTCTATTACCTCTTCTACACTAGAGATGGAATAACCCACCAAATTTTCAACATGTTTCCCATAATTCTTAAAAGGATATTTTTCTACATTAAATATAATTCTTGTGTTCTCAATTTTCATAGTGTTAGTAGAAATGGTAACTTATGGGGCTTCTGATACTAATTCTTATGTTTCTCTATTTTCCTCTACCTCAACTTTAGATATAGGTACTTCAACTTTAGTCCTTTCTATTTTTGTTGTTGCTTTTTCTAGAATAAGGGCTGCTCCCCCTATCATTGTTCTTTCCTATCTTATAACTAGTTTAGAAGAAGACATTATTTTATCTTCTAAAGTCTTCTACATTTTGGTCACAACCTGTGCAATGGATTTCTCTATTTTTCTGTTCACCTCTTCTTAATTTCCTCCCATAATTAGGATTTCTCTAGTCTTGTTCCTCAATAGAGGCTCAAGATTCTTCATTATCCTTTGGAAGTTCTCTTCATTTCTATAACATAGAGTTTTCTATCCAATATTTCTCTTATATTCTTGTCTTCCTCTATAACTCTCTTCTTCCTATTTATAAGCCTTCACACAAGTCCTTAGGAATAAATCCTTGTATATCAATAAAATTCTTATTATTTGAAATCATATGTCTAATACTTCATTTTCTAACTAAAATCTATCCAAATTACTATACAAATCATAACACTTATTTAAGTTTACAAAATTCCCATCGTCAATGATCATACAATTTAGCTTCTCAATCTTAGGCTTCTATTGTTTCTTCTACTTTCTAGTTGCCTCTATTTTCTCCTTCTCCTTTTCTTTCTCTTTTCCTTTTTATGCCTCTACTATTTATGTTTCTTCTTTTTTAGATTCCCTAGACTCAAATTCTGATTCAACTACTTGTGCTCTCCTTCTCTACACTTTTATTGTTGTCTTAGATATTTTTCCAATTCTAGTAGAAAATGTCTTCACTCTTTTATTCTTAGTAATGTCAACTAATTCTTTCTTCACTTCTACTCATCTCATAGATTTCCTTGTATCTTGAGCTAGTTTGACTTCAGTAATTCTTACCTCTTCTTCTTCATCTTTTCTAGTTTGAACTGATGGCATGAACTATGGAATGACCTATGGTTGCACTTGTGCAACTACTACATAGGGTTTAGATTATTATTTTGGTAAATTTTCAACAACTACAGCTTCTACTAATGAAGGTGCTAATGGTAAAGGTTCTACTATCGCCAATGGTGGCACATACATGATATTTTCCTACCCAATTTTCTTCATACCACAAATAGTTTGTTTTATTGTTGAGACTTCCTATCGAGTCATTTGTGCTACCTCCATGACCTTCCTCAAGGAATTATCAATTTTCCTCTTAAAATACTTCTCAAGCTTATCTTGATAAGACATCTGCATGTTTTCTTCAAATGTTCCAAATATTTCAAAATCTTCATCAGATTTTGACTTTAAAATAACCTTAATATTTACTTCAACTTCTTCCTTGTTCACCTCATAACTAAGAGGATATACATACAACATCCTAGGTTCATCTACCTCAATATAAGTGAAATTTGTTTCAACCATGAAATACATATCTTCCTTATTCTTCCTCACAATTGATGGTGAAATTCTAAATCTTTGGTTCATCTCAGTCTAAAATGTTTTCAAAATTAGGTTTGAAGTGTTCTCACTTTTTTTATGGGATGTATTTTATACAAATACATGATCTTCTCCATTATGCACTTGTCACTATTAGTTAGCTCAAAAAGTGGCATAAAAAAAATCTTCTTAAAAGGTATAAAAACATTTAGGTAATCAAAGACTAAAACCTAAATTGGCTATTCTTCACTTTCTTTATCCTTTCCAAGTTCTCTATCAATGACACTATCAAAATTTTACACAAATTAACCTTTTTTTTCTCAACACACATTAGGTAAGCTACATGAAAAAATATTTTTTCCATGTCATCTTCTCTAGAACTAGAACATATCTTTTAATCCATAATTCTTCTTACAAATCTTACATTATTCAGTTTGATCTTACTCAAAACTATTCCTCTTCCATTATACTTAGATTTGTGTTCTCAATTCAATTTTCTTTAATCTCATTTTAGTAAGTGGGATGAAAACTTCATTACTTGAAACAATAACCTCATGAACCAGGTTTTCTAAAATTTTGACTACATTGTTACCCATCCCGAACTTTCCATCATGAATTCTACTCAAGACAATCTTAGTCCACTCTTTCGTGTCAAACTCATGATGAAATAGGTATCTAACTTAGTCATTCTACCCTAAGTTCTCATAACTTCCCTTAAATGGAATGTATTATTTATAAACATGGTCAAATTCATTTGAGATATTTACTTCTCCTACAGTCTCAAATTTACTCCTTATATAACTGTAAATATCTTCCATATATAGCACACCATCTAGAATTTGCAAAAATGTGGTTGTAAGGTCATCTTCCAATGGTGTAATAGGGTTTAACTTCATATTATGTTTAGGAATGTATTCTAAATTTTTAGTCATACTTCCTTCCATAAATTACTCAATTTAAATTCATAATTCAATTGCCCAAGATCACAAAATACCTTAAAATCGTTAAACTAGGGCATGTTGTAAGTACACTTCAATTTCACTTCAAACCACTTCAATTTTCTCTTAAATTTACCTTAATCCACTCCTTAACTCTTCACATGATCAAACGGTACACATAAATCCAATTTTGACCTCTAAATCACTTCAAATCAACTATTGCATTAATTGCACAATTAGGCAAGCATCAAAAAGTTGTTTATGTCTACTAGAGAACTTCTTTCTCTTTGCGCACTCACATATGAACTCCAAAAATTATGCACAATTAATCATAGCATCCTTACATCCATTTATAGCTCCTATTAATTGCACAACTCCCAATTCTATCTTTAAGTGTTTCAAGAATAATTTGATGCTAATTCCCTTATAAGAATTAATGAACTGCTCAATATAATTTGGATTGGTTAGAAATTATCAATGACTTCAATCTATTCTCAAGTGCTTCATTTGAATTATTTCCTACCACAACATATGAACTTTCTGGATCCTTATCTTTAACAAATGATTCATCAAGGTTTCCTACACACTCTTTAACATTTTCTCTTTATCAATTGTTATTATTGTTTTTTCTATTGACATTGTTTACAATCCTTCTAAATTTTTGGTTTCTCATGTTTTTTGGAATTCTTATATTATTCATCATACAAAATCTTTTTGTATGTCGCATTTTGTTAAAATTTTGATAAACTACAACATTGTTTCTATATCTAGGTCCTAATCAAATGATATGTGATCTTCAATCTCTAGCAATATATCAAAATTTGTTGCACTTGTAACACATAACTCCATATCTTATCATGTGTGTTCCAATAGGTCTACTAGCTATAGGGTTATTACCTCTAAACATTCTACCATTATCATTATTAAATATAGGTTTCTTACATTTAATAGCTTTATGACCAAAACCATGATAATTATAAAAGTAACTAGAAGTAGGCTTAAAATATTTACATGTACATTCTTTCTTCATGTGACCAAATTCATTGTATGCTTAAATTGGCTCTTCACTTCTTTAGGTTTCTCAAGCTTCTTAGGTTCATCTTCAGATTGACTTGTCTCAATTTTTTTTAGATGTTTTCTTTTTCTTGCTCATGTTGTAGGTTAGACTATTGGACGATAATATCTAAATCCTTCACAACCTCATGTTTATTAGATGATTTTCCTTCAAAGTATCGAAGACCAGTCTTATCTTAAAAGGATTTTTGCATATAGATCTACTCATAAAGTTGCTCACTACTTCAATACAACTTCTCAAGATGTTTCTTTTAAGGTGTAAGTTCTCCTTTCATGATAGTATTATATTTCTCAAGTTTTGCATATTCCAACTTTGAAGATTCAATTTTAGATGTCACCTTAGTAAGCTTAGATCTTAGATTCACATTCTCAAATCTCAAATCTGATTCAATCTTCTTTTCATCATCCTTCAAGCTCAATTTCAGATTTATAATCTCTAGCTCATGCTTAAGGATCTCATTCTCTTTCCTAAGCTTTGAAACTTGATAGGATCTTTAGATTCTTTCTTGGACTTAATATAGTCTATCTTTTCTTTCAACTTCTTAATGTATTCCTTAGAATTTTCATACTTTTCTTTTAGAGTATCACTTTCTTTAGTAAGTACATCAAGCTATTCAAGAGCTTCTTTTAGGTTATTCTGTAACTGATTCATATCCATAGAGATTTTACTCAAGCTGTTATGCCTTTTCTAAGTAATAGTGCTTTGATACCAATTTTTAGAAATAGGAAATACCAAGAGAGGGTGGGGGGGTTGGGGCACATCAATATTTCACAAACTTTTCCCCAACTATGGATATCATTAACAATATTATAACTTGCATAAATAACTAAAGTGATTAAGTCGAATAGCAAAAATAACCATAAAGAAATGCAACACATAAAAACATTATTTTTTAAAAAGGGAAACCCTTTCCAAAGAAAAATATTAGTGGGGGTGGTACTCACAAAATGATCCACTAATAAAAAGTATCTTGTGAAAGATATTGACCCTATTAGGAGTCTATTACATCTGTATAGTGTCTCAATTTTTGTTATAGAACTAGGTTTTATTAGAAACCTTAACCCTATTAAGAGTTGTTTCAACCATGTTAGGATTTTATATTACAATTAAAAAATGTACTCAAGTTGATCCCACTACCCAAACATGTAATATACAATAATACTCAAAATACAAAAGTATAAATACAAAAACCTCTTCATAACTATTGATATCTTCAATATCTAATATGATCTTTGTAGCTCATTGTGCCAATGTTGCATACTCTTTCTTTATAATCATTTAAGATCAAGTTCACATCACAAAACACTATCATTCTTATCACAATAACCACACTAAACATTGTATTAAAAAGCTTTCCTTTATACCCTATTATTCTATCTTGTTAATCTTCATGCCTTCACACATGTCCTAAAATACAAAATTAAACTTAGCCCACTTAGGGTTAACATATATAATGTTGTACCTAATTTCTTAATAATTTTTTTGGTAAAAAATAAAATCCTTAACTTAAAATACTTGATTCCTTATTATGTCCTAATTTGTTTGTTTACTACTACAACTAGTAAATCTGCAATAAGTCTATCAATACTGACCGTATTGACTTGCACTCTTAGGTACTATATGATGACATAATATACTATTAGTAGGCACTTATAAACATACCAATGAAACTTGTATGAATATTTCCAATAAAAAATCTAACTACATTAACAATAAATTACATAATACTCAGACAATTTTCTAAGTTTAACTACCAAAATTGTATCTTCATACTTTGCTCACTTCATATTGAGTATATTTTTCCATAAATGACAACCCCATAATACTTATCCTACCCAAATTTCCAACAAGAATCACCTTGAAATACCTAGAGGAATATGTACTTTAGCTCCAAAACTCCTAGATCTGTGCAAATCTCAGAATAAAATGAAAAAAACAAAAAAATCCATAAATCTTCCTAAAAATAGAAACTAATATTATAGGTCAAATTGGGAAGATGTCCTACAACTAGGTTGATGTGGTTCAGTGACCTAAAACTGATTCCTTTACAAAGCTCCCTAAAAGTAGGTTCCAAATCCACAATCCTTTCGCTGACCACTTACAGATCAACACATAAAATAAGAGTTTTGGGGTTGGGGTTTGATGAGGGCTTGCCTTAGTTAAGACCTAGTTTAAGGAATTAACCTTAATTGATAAATATAAATGTAAATGACTAAAAAAAAAGTTAAATATTGGGGTTCACCTTTCTTCTATGTATGTAAATGTAGTGTAGATCTTGCATTAGGACAGTGGGGTATCTCCACTCTTTTCCATAAATCTACCATAATATTGTAATGGTGCCATGGATATAAAATTGCATCAATAAAGAAGATGATAATTGATTCAATATAGATCTCCTCCCTTGATGGCCAACAATAATCTAGATCTTGAAGAGGAAATGCTCACAAAGGATCCTTCAATGCTAGATAGAAATCTCATTTCTTAAAAGTTTAAAAATCTTGAATGTTTGAACTCCTTGAATATAAAAGGAAGAAATATTCACTTGAGATAAAGAGATTGAAATCTTGGAATTGAATTATGAATATGATATGAAAATAAAGCCTCCAAGTCTCCTTATATATGAGTTCTTGGCTAGGAAAGAAATATAAGATGACTGGATAATGACAAAAAACTAATTAAACCCCCAAGGCCTTTCAGGCCCTGAGATACAAAAATCCTAGGGACTAGGTTAACCTAGATCAACCTAATGTAGACTAGCTTGACTTGAGTCAAACTAGTCCTAAAGGCCAAGTCCTAGGTGCTAGATAAAGAAGCGATAGGTGCCAGAAAGAATAGGATGGAAAGAGGGAATTATCAATCGGGAGAAAAAAAAGTCTCAAAAGGAAAGTGCATCCATTTTAAGATGGTACATCTATACCCCACTTTAGTGGAAGTATGAGTTTTCTCAAAGTTGTGGTAAAGTAGATCAAGAGAAAGAGAGAATCTTATCGTGATTTAGGAGGAAAAGAAATCATCAAGCCCCCAATAGACTTGAGTCTTTGTCACATCTAGAATCATAATACAAGAGATAAGCACTATAAAAAGGATGTAGTTACTTGCCCAATAAGGTTTGTGTGCCTTATTGTAAACCACATAAGAAAAAGAAAGTAAAAAAGAAAGGGGGAAAGGTATCTACAAAATAAAAGTGGATGGTATTCAATGGTCTAGCAAGTATGTGTGGTATGCTAGTCAAGCCATCAAAAGATGAACCAAATGGTCTAGCAAGTGTGTTTGGCATGCTAGTCAGTCCATTGAAGCATTTAACTTCAAGGGAACTCCATGTCCCAAAAAGAAGAATAGAATGCGACCCAAATGGAAGGATGTGTTTTTCATTAAGGGATCAGAACAAGACTAGGATTCTTAGACTATTATTATTCAAAATTAGGGTAAAAAATGATGGGACTCAAAATTGCATCCCTAATTTGAGTACCATTCTAAGCTTTTGAGTCATTTTGAGCCCTATAAATGCACTTGATGCATGTGTACCCAACTATCCTTTAGAGGCCTAACAGGTGTTTAATGTTTCTAACACCTTGCATTCAATGTATCCATGTATTCCCTAATGATAAATTTTCATTCTAAGTCATTTTATGGAGTTTTTTTTAAGCTATATTCAGTTTTGTATTTTTACCCATGTCAAATAGTGAGAGGAAGCCTAGTTTGCATTTGAATATCCTACACCTAGTTATGTTTCATGACTCGCTGCTTTGGGAATGTTTACTAAACATATCAAAGAACCTATATGTTAGATTTCAAGTTGTTTTGATATGTTTTGACTAGGTTTTGAATCCCTCAAAGTCAGTTATTTATTGTTGTCATGTTGATGTAAATTATTCATAATTCTAGGAGGCCATGTTTGACCAGTTATAACTTTGACCCAGTTGACCAAAATTAGAAATTTCCTTTTGTATTACTTTCTAGAGGTTAGACACTTGTTATGTTCCAATTTTGAGATTATGATGAATCTGTTTGACTAGTTTTCAAACACGATTCCAAATGCAATTTGTGATGTTTTTCTGGTGTCAATAAATGCAGATCAATCAATATCCCTATTCGAGATGTCATAACTACAAATATATGATAGGTGAGATCAAATGGATTATACCATTATGTTTTTCTCTAAAAATTCTTTGAGTGTGCTAGTTTGCAAGTCTTAACGAATCCGTTTGTACACTTTCCCAAGTCCATTCTATTTAAGAAAATTACCTTTCTGCCATTATTTCCAGTCCTACAAATTTGAATACCTGACTTTGCATGTTTTCCAAATGCGCCCTATCATTCATCATGATACCTAAACATAGATATATATTCTCCTCATGATAGTGAACCAATGCCCCAATTTTCATTCTTCCAAGTGTTAGTTTGACCTATTTTCGAAGCCAAAATTAAATGTGATTTATTGCTTTCTAACATGTTTTCTTGCAGGTAGTTCATGAAGGCAACTTTGATGGTCAATATATTTTGGCCTAGGTGTCATTATGGCATGAGATCTAATGGGGTGAGAGAATGTGGAATAAAGAATCAATATGAAAATTTTCAGAGCTCAGTCAGTTGTTTCAGTAAATTTTTTAAGCTGGTTAGAGGACCCCCTAGCATGAAATTAGCAGTTTGCTAAAGGTTGAATATTGAGTTAAAAAAGGATTCTTCAGTGGTCAATTTTGATTTCCATCAGTATGATAGGTTCAATGGGCTAGTTTGAGCAATTAGGTGTTTCTTTTCAAAAAAAAATTAGCCGAACCCATTCCAAGGTCTAACTAATTTCATCATTTTGATAAAGATATGGGGATTCAAGATGCTATAGAATTTACATGGGGAAAATCACTCTCATTTTGATCATGGAAATATGATTAGGGTTTTATACTTCTAAGATTAGAAGATCACTATGGAACGCTATTGGATGTTATGTCTGAAAATGTACATGTTGTGAGAATAATGATACATGAAATTATCCCTAATGAGCATATGAAAATGGAAATTGCAAACTGAATAAGGAGCATACTCTTAGTTCTTAGGGAAATATTATTTTGTATTTGGGATTACTTTTCAAATAGAGATGTAGCAAGATGGAAACATCTATTTATGATAGCTACAAATCAAAGGAGGATCTTGTCATCTTTTTATTTTAGAAAGTGGAAGCTCACACCCAAATAACAAGCAGTTAATGCAAACAAATTAAAAGGGAGACGATGAGTGTATGTGGAAAAGAGACATAAATGGAGACATGGTCAATATGTAGATGTAGGAGCCATTTTTTTGTTTTAAGCCCACACAACTTGTACAATCGGGAGGTAGAGGAGAGAGTTTTTATTCTCTTGCAAAGGGCATAGACCAAGCTTGAAACCATGATGATTCAGAATAAGGTCAAGGGATGAGTGGGGATGGTGGTAGTGTGATAGATTTGGCATGCTATGTGCCTTTTTGTGGTTAACATTAAGGAAATGATGTATTAGGCTTTGACTTTTACTCCATGAAAGACTACATGAGTTATGCCAATGAGCAAAATTTGATGTGTTGTTGCACTTGTTGATTCTCAATGCTCCCCATGAAATCATGTGTAATGTGGGAGGTATCATATTGGATTTACTACATTTTGAACCATTATGGCAGAGGGACATGGTTACCTGAACACAAAATACCAATTTTTGAGGAGTTGTACTGTAGCAATAAGTGTAGATTTAATGGCCATTGGACTCCATTCTGGGTGATCATCATTTTGAGCAAAGAAGAAACCCCACTCACATGTGAAGTATCCATTGATCTTTTTTATAAGATGTCGAACATCACTTTATTCTTATCTTCATGATCTGTATTGATATTTGAAGGCTAGGTTGCTATGGGCGATCACGTTGGGTCTCAAAGTTTTTGGGTTGACCATTTTGGGCTTGTAGGGAGAGAAGGAGATTACTATGAGCATCGAGAATAGTGTGGCCATTGCCCAAGATAGTGCCATGGAACTAAATAGTCATTGTCCTATAGCAAAAGGTGGAAGATATGTCTTTGTTTTAGTCCCACATTGGTCTTGTGCTATTCATTTTATGTATTCAAATATGAAAACACTCAATTATCAATTATCCCTAAGATATGGGCTTTTTGAAAGCCATATGCTCATGTGGGGGGCCACCCATGGTTGGATCGGTAGCTGGCAGAAAACCAAAATTTTGAAAGAAAATGTAGTTGGGGTAAAGAGAGTGATGATTTCATTTGATAGATAGATGACATGAAATTGTGGCATCATGGAAAAAATTGCATAATTGGAAGAAAACTGCACGATAGTACAATTAAGGTGGGCACATGGTCGTGGCAATTAGAGTGTAGTTTGGAGATAACCACGCAATGATGTGAAATGGTTAAGGTAACCACATTGCCAAGTTGCAAGTATAAAATATTAGTTTGAAAAAGTGATGCAACCATGTGAAATGGTCTATTTCATATGGTTTCCAGGCTTAACCACAATTAAGGGCTCAAGGTTCTAAAGTTGCAAAATGAGGTCAGGCACATGGTCGCTAGGGTTAAGGTTGAACCTGTGGTTAAGGTCACAAACTCACAAAATTTGGACATGTGGTAGTGGCCCAGGTGGTAGCAATGACAAGGTAGTGCGAGGCAGAAAAGCCAACCAATTAGGGGCTACCATGTGGCACCTACATGGTGGTCAACCAATAGAGTTGATCCAGATGGAAAAGGGGCAAAAGGGGAAGAAATAATTTAAAAAAAAAAATTATTGTCTTTTGTCAAAAATTTGAATGGGAAATCTCACAATTTGAAAATTTTAAATGAATTTCATATCTTTCTATATTTTTTACTATATAATATTTTAAATTTTTCAATTAAAATGTTCAGATCATGATCTGGGGACTAAAATTTTAAATGCATTTTAGACATGCAATTTTTGCTAGAAGTATGTAGTGCAATATAACATTAGAACTAAGAGAAGATGAGCTTTCCAAATATGGAATCATAAATTGCATAGGTATTCAACGGTATAGGTTATAAGTGTTGGACTAATGACCAACATTTTCCTTTGGGATTTGTGACATGGCTTAATTACCTCCTATGTTCTATAAGTCTAGTGGCTATATCGGGCATTGACAAGTCAATCTTTTGGTGTAAGGACAACTGTAGCTTCTAACAAGTGGTATCAAAGCTTGGTCATAGGTTTGAATCTCCTTGGGTGATGCTAAGGGGGGATTTTTGGAATAACCACCAATGTTCTCATTTGGGATTTGTGACATGGCTTAACTGCCTCTTATGTTCTATCAATCTAGTGGTTATATCAGACATTGACAGGTCAATCTTTTGGTGCAACGACAACTTTAGCTTCTAACAATAAGCAATTTTGTGTTTTCTAGGGCATTCTCAGTAAAATGGGAAAAATTCACCATTGAGAATCAAAATCAGTTGGAAGGTAGATATGAAAGTTTTTTAACTCTAGAATTTCAAGGAAAATTATCTTGTGAGTTATGTTTTGCCTCTAGAGGTCATTTGATGGGTGTTTTTGCCCTTACCTTAAAATCAGATCTAACATCTTTTTAGTTAGATGTTTCTATCAGTATTGAGATATTTTTAAGGCTTTCTTCAAGTAGCAAATAAAATGATCAAATATGATTTTTAGTTATAAAAAGAGAGTAGATAGATGTTTCATCTACAAATGTAGATTTTCCAAGTGGACAAATGGTAACATCTGATCTGATCTAAGAATTCTTCATGTCTTCTTAATCTCTTTTGTTCTCTTTCTCTAGGGTCGTTGATGGTTGGTTGTTTCTAGACTATTGAGCAGAGTTCTAGCTATGATCCCACGATTCATGCTTGGCATTTCTCTCTTGTAATGAACAACAAGTAGTGATAATACAGATAGTTATAGTCCATTCAGTAGTTTTATATTTCAGTTTCATGCATCCTTTATATATTTTTTTTAAGGAAATGAATACAAGTGCAGTAGAAAGTTTAATCTTCAATCTAAATTTTGTCTCCTATTCATGATGTTTGTGATCTTCTATAATCTATGAACAAAGAGCACAAGTCTACTTGCAATATATTTTAGGTTGTATGTTGTGGTTTATTTTTCTTATGAATCAAGGAGTCATGTAAATACTTGATTTACCATAATGAGGTTTCAAATTTCATGGAGGCATAAGTTGAGTATGAGATTTAAAAAGATGTAGATGTCTAATGTACAAGGTGAATGGATAGATCAAAAAGTCCTAATACATGAAATGTTTTAGTGACTTTCAAGGATGTATGTTAGTGATTTGTGGGATTTCCCAATAGAAAAGGTACTAATCAAATACAAGATCAAAATTTTATGTTGTTCATGTTTAGGTTATGCTGAAATCAAATTTCTAGTCAAAATCTTTTTCCCTTTTTGTTGAAGAGCTAAAAAATGTTTCCCTCACTTAGCTTGTCATACTCATATGTCATGATTCTAACTATTTCATGTCTATGTTGTTTGCATAAGTGTTAGAAGATTAAGGGTATTATTTTGTTTGTTAGATTCAAGTGTATGCTTTAACACTGGTACTATATGAATGAATCTGGGGTACACCTATCTAGGTCTTGCAGAGCTTGAAGTAGAAGAAGGGTCTCACCTTATAGTTGGCCCTAGTGTTGGAATGCGTACATTATAGATAGGAAATAGCTCCCCCTAGATGTATTATTTTCTCATCATTAGGTTTTCATTAATATGACACTTTGAAACACCAACAAAAACAAGGATCGAGCCTCCCAAACCATCAATAGTTTAGAGAAAGCTCTGGAAAAGGAAAAGAAACCAAGCCCCCAAGAATGATTCCTTAAAACTAGAAGAGAAAAATCACAAGGCATGAAAACATGAAATAATAATGCATAGATTTGGGTATATCTTAGCAATCATACCAAGCACTAAAGGCTAAAGTACTCCAAGTTTTACACAAAATTTGTATTTGTACTCTATGAAAAAAGGATCAGTAGAGTGTATGATGCCACATTAAAGAAATTAAAAAAAAAATAAAGAGAGCAATGAATTTAACAAAAATGTACATTCAATCCACTAAATAATGTTTCCACTATGACATGCCCCTAAGAAAGGAAACCTATCAAGGGAAATGAGCACATAAGAAAAGAGAGAGCACGAAAAGATCTAATACCTTTGGGGTCAGTAAGATCTTGTGATAAATATAGAATTATATCAAGTATAAAAATATCATCATTTCCCAAATGAAGTAGAACTATGACACAATAGAGGAAAAGATCCAAAAGAACAATGAAGAAGAGTCTTTTTGGGCCAAGAACATGGAGACCAAAAAGAATCAGTGCTACCATATGATAAGAGACCAAGAAGACTACACAAGACCACTATTATAAACAATAGGACAAGCATGACATAACATGTAACAACATATAGAAAAAAAAAGATACAAATAGAAGAATGTGTATGACATGGGAATTACTTTATCCTCTTGAGCTCAACAAAGAAACAAGTATCATCTAAATAAATCAAAAAACAAAACAAAAATACAACATAGGGGAAAACACAACAAAGGAACACAAAGAATACTATGATAAATAAATTCCACATCAAGCATTCCATGTGCCTCCCTCCCCCCATCTTGGTCTAAAATACTAAGAGAAGGGTGGTGACTTGTAGAGGAACAATATACATTATAGTAGGAATCACAACATGTTCTAAGCAAGGACTTTGAGAGTTGGTCTGCTCATTACTAGGAGTGATTGTAAGTTGCATAAAATGCATGTTAGACAAATTACTATCCATATCAATTAATTCTTCATTGCTACTATCTAAACTATCTTCCAATATCTAGATTAATAGAATCTAAACTACAAAAAAAATTATAATGTTTATTCATATGAAAAAATCACCTTTTCTAAAGCTTCACCCAAATACACATGCATGGTTTAATCAAAGGAAGGTAAAGGTTAAGAATAAGATGTAGGTTTAGAAGCAAGAGAATGATCTTTACCTTGATAGTTCTTGTGACATTGAGGAGCATGTTTATTATGAATAGTCTTACAAGAAATAGTAGAAGGATTAGGATCAACTGCCATAGGTTCCAAAGAAGGAACATCAAAAGGCTCAAAAGATGTAGAGGGAAGAATAGGTTTAAAAGTAGAAGGAATAGACAAAGTAAGCAAGATAGGTGCAAGTAGACAACCTTTAGGAAGACTCAGTGATAGAAATAGATAATATAAAGAGGTGGGGGGGGAGATGAATCAGTATTCTATAAACTTTTTCCCACAACTAGATATTATTAATTACTTTTGCAACATGCATATGTGTTGTGGTGTCCACAACACACGCTCCATTCCTCGCTAGGAATGGGGACCCCCACTTTTTTTGACTCCCAGACTCCCCGTGTGCATGCGGTGCATATTATGCTTAGCGCATAGGAGAAAGGGGTTATAAAACCCCCCTTAATACCCATTTCTTTTCATTTTTTTCCCTAAATTTTCTTGCAAACTTGTGGAGTGCTGGCTAGGTGAGCCTTTCAAACACCACCCCCCCGTGCCCTTCCTTTTCTTGCCATGGCGCTACACCCTAGTGCATGTTGCATGTGCGTTAGCTGTGTGCACAGGTCATGCAAGCACTAGTTGTGCGTTGCTCACATTGGCCACATCGCACCACACTATGCACTAGTTGCTCATGCTAGTTGTACCTACGCTAGCCATGCGTGCCCTAAACAAGGCACCACTGCGCGCCTGAGCACATGGGCCTGAGTGCCATGTGCCATGTGTACATAGGTGCCTATGTGTGCATGTTCTTTCCTACCTTGTTTATTTTTTGTTATTTTAATTTTTTTTTTTAATTATAATTTTTTTTATAAAAAACAAAAAAACAAAAAAGAAAAAAATAAATAAGTCCCCAAGGGGGACTTTTTTTTCTTACATCATTTTTTCTCCTATGCTATCTCATGACTGATGACGTTTTCTTTTCTCATGATGCATGGGTAATGTGATTAGATGGCATCTACATCTGAAGTAGCAATGAAATCAGTTATTTTCAATTTCCAAGGTGTACCCCCAAAGTCAAGATTACATGATGAGTACGCTAAGATCAAAGATACTGACCTCAGACACACAGACTTGGGAGAATTCTTGAGAGTTCACAACAATTTGATAGAAAGGTTAACCCTGAGGTCTGCACTAATCCGTTCCAGATTAGTGAATGTAACATCATATCTAGGGATTGTACAATTAGCTAAATTGATCATGACCTTATCTCAGCACTTTGTTATTGATGAAAGGGTGGTTAAGAGCATCTCCAGAGAAGTGGTCTTAGATCTACAACTTGATAACATCGAGAGGGTCTTCCATCTTCCCAAAGTCGATCAATTCATTTGACTCTCCTATGAAGTAGCTAAAAGATGGTATAAAGATCATCACCAAGAGGCCATTGATATTATACATTCCTTATACTTCATTGAGAAGCCACCTCAAGGAAAGACAATCAGCAAAGTGGATATGACTCGAGGATTCATGAAAGATGAAATTGGATACTCTATTATTCTCTTGATTAGAGTCATGGGCTTACCTGTAGTAGGTTATCTTGTTCCATTCATGGTCAACTTCATTGAGACCATTAGGCATGCAAAGATACCACTAGATTGTGACACCACACATAGTGAAAACTTGTGTGAGCAACTGAGGATGGTAAAGGACAAGAAGAAGTTATGTATGACTTCTTACATGGTGTAGCTACTGGCAGTAAGGGAAACCAACTATCTTGAGTTATATAAGACAGACAGTATGCAGGACCCCAATGCTTGGCCATACATAGTCTATCCTCAGTTGGTGAAGAAGAAGTTCTCACTGTAGAGCAAGGAGTATAGAATTGTGAATGATTCTTTCATCTTTACAATCATTTGATTCATCGAAGGGGACTATGGGAAGAGAATGTTCAAGGAAGCCAAGGCACAGATCACAGCTCTCGGAGCATATTTCATCCAATTCAAGACATTTACATATATTCAAGTAGGTGGTGCATCTATCAATTTGAAGAAACTCCCAAGGTACCGAAGTGACAAGGTTGTCCTAATGGAAATATCACAACAGATTGAGTCATCTTATGACAGGATCAAAAGACAATAGATACCTTGTTCAGATTGGCCATTGGTCGTAGGAGCATATTAAGTGAAGAGAAAATAGGATATTCTATCATTTGAGTGGGAATGGGAGAACTATCCTCTTGAAGAGTATAACTCTCCTCAAACATATTTTGACAATGTGGGCAAAGTGGAAAACCCAGTAGGGAAGGATTTCTATCATGAGGATGCCATTGAAGATCATTGGATGAATTCCAGAAACAACTATGATGTCTACATCAGAGACTATTGTAGGATGACTTTGTATCTAGTAGAAAAGGCTCTCCATTTTACCATCCCTAATGAGATAAGGCTACAGGACTCTAAGGAACTACTGGATCCCCTATTCAATGTAGATAAAGTTGGTGAGAGATCCATTCTAAATGCATAAGTTGATGGAGAGGAAGGAGATGACATCAATCATCAAGCAAGACATTTCATTAGAATGACAAAGGACTAGATCAAGAAACCTTTTCCACTTGATCCAATTCTTGATATAGTGATCTTCCACGCACATGCTCACCTAGAAAGGGGTAAAGGGAGGAAAGTCACCATTCCTACCTTTGCACTCCAATCTCCTATCAGGCCTAAAATAGTCTACCAAATTGATCACCCAGTGGAATATTATCACCCTTTGGAGAGGAAGGGAAAGAGGAAGAGACCCTCTCCTTAGAGGATTCAAATAGAGCATGTTATAGAATAGGTCTCTTCCTAGCAATGGAAGCCAAGTCCATAATAGCCCCAAGATGGTGGAGCTACCCAAATCTAGGTTGACCTTCAGTTGCCTCCTATTTTTCCAAGCCAACCAGAAGAGGGAGAAATTCCAAAGACCTATATTCCTCTTGTGCAAGAAGAGTCTACTTCTCCTGTAGTTCCAAAGAGACAAAAGAGGATCAAGGTTAGGATGAACAAGAGGCAAAGAGTCAGTAAGAGACTTGTGCCTAATCCACCGGTTCCAAAAACCATTTTAGAGGAAGAAAAAAAATTAGATGAGGAGGAGGAACAAGTGCCCCTACCAAGGAGAACTCAGTTAGCAAAAACCATAGAGTTGGAAAGAAGAAAGAGTGCCACAAGTACCCCACCACCCACCCAAGCAGAGCATGTAGAACTCTCTTCTTTGGAAGATGATGTGTAGTGGTGGGTGAATGAGCAAAGGGAGCAAGGTGAAGATGTTTTCTCCATCCCAAATTTTGATTTCATGCCTATGGGTACAGAGTTAGTTGGAGGTATGATCATGGACACCCCTACAGGTGAACTCCAATAGAAAGATTGGATGTAGATGCCACCAGAGACACAGGGTCCTAATCTCACTCCTCTAGCTCCACCACATATTATAGTGGTAGATAAGGGTTCAATCACTCCTCCACCTTTGAGTTTAGAAGAGGAACATGTTCAAAAGGAACCATCATTACAAGAGCAACTAGAACCAAGGGTTACTGATGAGACATCAAAAGATGCATAGATAGTAGAATGTGCACAACAACCTTCTCAGGATGTTGAGGATCAAACTATAGGATCTACAAAGACTAAGACTACAGAAGAAGAGTCCTCATAGTAGGAGACTCTGAGCAACAGTGATAAAGGGAAGGAGGTAGTTGAACACACCCGTTCATCATCAAGAGCTAGATCAATAGGAAAACATATCCCAAGATGGTTCTAAAAGGAGATAATGAGGAGTGTTAAGCCTCAGTTCCATGCTTCAGAGGACGACATTTGTGATATTGTAGAGATCTTCAACAAGCTTGAGTCTCCATTACATGATGCAATGCCATTTGCATTCATCACTACCATAAAAAACTAGGACTTATTTGCACAAGTGGCTCACCCTCCTAAAGGTACAGATGTATAATTTGTTAGTCTTGAGGACTATGAAGTGAAAGATATTATGTTGGGAAAGCCTACATGGGATACATCCCGATAGATGATGACTATGGGAGTCAAAGAGATTCTCAGGCACATGGAACAAGATGAGATTGAAATCAGAACACTTTGAAGGCAAGTTGAGATCCTAAAGGGATATCTAGCCAAAATTGTTGGTCCTCTTGGTCCTGAATGCCCTGAGGAGACTCTATATACCATTCTTAGAGAAGGTGAAGGTGTATGGCTCAATCCATTTTTGAAAGCTTGTCAAGAATGGTGAGACAACCTTGAGGATAAAGGTGTCACTATAATCACTAGAAGTTTGAATTTGTTGCATGCTATGCAAGAGAACATTGATAAGATCATGGCAATTTTGAGGTAGGACTTCAGTATCATGGATGAGGTACGGGCATGGAGCAAAGATTTGCAAACTCTACAAGCCATAAAGGGCCAAAGGTATCACATTTTGATCAATGTATATATTGGATAAGAGTTAGAAATGATAGATGATTAGACAGAGAAGATTGTAGATGGGAATAAAGTCATGGAAACATGAGATACATAGGCTCAAGGACCAAGCTCAAGAGTGAATTTTGGAAGCAAAAAAGTTGTACAGTGATGCATGCTTGGACATCTTTAAAGATGAATAATGAGATAAGTTGTTGCCAATTGAGGTAGTAGTGGAGAATTTCAAGAAGACTTTAGAGGAAGCATCTAGTGATGAAGACATCTAACAATCCTTCAAGATAGAGGAAGCACTATTAGAGTTGGACACCAAACTCAGAGATTTTGCAGAGACTTGAATCGAGGTGGACAACTACAGATAGAAGGTTAAGGACAAGTATGAAGCTTTTGATCTTCTAGATGCTACTAAAATTACTAAGATGATAGAGAAATTCAAGGGAGAACATCTAAGCATAGCTTTGGGATGAAGATGAACAAAACCCAGATGCTAGAATTTTAATTTTGACACTTAGTAAAATTTTGAGTTTTTGACCCAGTCGAGGTCTATAGGTCTGTAGGTCCACAACTCCACAATTTAGAGATGCACTGATAGTTGATTTTCAATTCCAAAAATAGCACTTTCCATGCATTGGGAACGCATTTTTATGGCAAGTTAACTCCGACACACACCTAGTGAAGGGCTAGCTTCTATTTTTGGTGTCTCCATGTACTTCCACTTTGATTGATGGCTTCCACCTACTTTCGCTCTCATTTCTCCTTTTTTTTTACATGTAAAGGGCCCATGCATCCAATTAATGAACAAAATATGGATGGAGTCCCTCTAAGCACTAGTTAGATTGTTAGTGTGTATATGTTTAGTTTATTTTTATTACTAAAAGCATTTTATTGCATGAAAGATATCTCTCACTCTCAACACAAATTGAGGAGACAATTTTTTATAAATACCCCATTTTAAATTGTTACAATGGCCACCATTATTATGCAATAAAATTATGCTTTTGCGCTAGCATTTGGAGTGTAGTCATTCCCGCCTGAATGTGTCATATTTTTGTGAATTTTATTCATGAGATAGTGATTAAGCCAAAGGTTTATTGTGTTGATTTTGGTTGTGTGATCTTTTAGTTCTAGTGTTTGCTACAGGTATACAAATTATGTTGATGTATCTAGCTTGAGGAGAGATCACAAATTGTGCCTACACAACTCTTTGTCTCATATGAGCACACTTTTCATGGCCTTGTGATTTGATAAAGGGTGAAACATTATTCTGTTACTGAAATTTCCCATCGACAATTGCATCAGTGGATTCTAGGAAGCATTGCTCTTATTTTCATTAGTTTCTTATTGATTTCTTTAAAGGTATAATTCACAGCGTCCTGTGCTATGTAGCTTGTGTTTGTTTAGTATTTCAATTCCACATTATTTTAATTTCATGTTCTTTGCTTTCAGTTTCATTATTTGATTTGCTAACCCCTTGTTAGAATAGGAACGCATTTTAGTTGCATTGGTAGTTGCATTCATCAAAAAAATAAAAAATACAAAATATTGTTCTCTTTGGTGTGTTATTTTGAGATAGCAAACAAATTTACTTCAATTTCATGACAAAAGTGTTTTTTAGAACCAGCAAAAGCCTCCTCGTGAACATTCCCATTTATCTTCTACTAAGTGGATTTTGGTACGTTGCAAGACAAACACTCAACCTTGGAGTGGATCCTTTAAAAGATTTGCTTTTCAAGAGAGGAATTATGTAATGGATTCCTACCATTGACCTCATACAAAATGAATGCCCAACAGAAGTGGTGCTAGAAGGAGGGCCACAAACTAATGAACATACTCCCAAAAATGAAGAAAATTTGACAAAGTTTCATAATTTTTGTACCCTTACAATAATTTTCACTCTGTACTAGTTTAGAAAATACTTTTAATTTTTTTAGAAATTCAGGTATGCAGCTCTGCAGGTATGTAGGTACGCAGGTCCATAGGTTTGTAGAACTACAAAACTCTATGGTGCACAAAATTTAGAGAGGTGAGAAAGTGTACTTCTGTAGAGGTGAGATTTTTCTAGAATTGATACAAGCTGGAGGATATTGATCCAAGATCCCCATTTTAGTGAGCACTAAGGTCTATGCCAAGTACACACAATTTTCTTGAGCTTACCCACTTTCATAAACCATGTAGTGATAAGGGAAAACATCCAAACATAGCTTTGGGTTGAAGATGAACTAAACCTAGATGCCAAAATTTCAATTTTCACACTTAGTAAAATTTTGAGTTTTTTACCTATTTGAGGTTCGTAGGTCCGTAGGTCCACAAGTCCGTAGCTTTGCAATTTAGAGGTGCACTAACAGTTGACTACCAGTTCCAAAAATAGCACTTTCCATGCATTGAGAGTTCATTTTGATGGCAAGTTAACTCTGACACATGCTTGATAAAGGGCCAACTTCTATTTTTGGTGTCTCCATGTACTTCCAGTTTGACTGATGGCTTCCTCCTACTTTCTCTCTCATTTCTTCTTTGTTTTTTACATGTAAAGGGCTCATGCATCCAATTAATGAACAAAATATGGATGGAGTCCCTCTAAGCACCAGTTAAATTGTTAGTGTGTATATGTTTAGTTTATTTCTATTGTTAAAAGCATTTTATTGCATGAAAGAAATCTCTCACTCTCAACAAAAATTGAGGAGACGATTTCTTATAAATACCCCATTGTAAATTGTTACAAAGGCCACCATTATTATGCAATAAAATTATGCTTTTGGTGCTAGCATTTGGAGTGTAGTTATTCTTTCCTGGATGTGTCATTATTTTGTGAATTTTATTCATGAGATTGTGATTGAGCCAAAGGTTTATTATGTTATTTTTGGTTGTGTGATCTTTTAGTTCTGGTGTTTGCTATAGATATACGAATTTCACTGACGTAACAAGCTTGAGAAGAGATCACCTGATTGTGTCTACATAGCTTTTCATATCACATGAATGCACTTTCTATGTCCTTGTGATTTGATGAAGAGTGAAACATCATTTGATTTGTTAAATATTCTCACCGACGATTGCATTGGTGGATTCTAGAAGCGCTGCTCCTATTTTCATTGGTTTCCTATCGATTTTTTTGAAGGTTTAACTCATAGCGTGTTGTGTTCTGTAGCTTATGTCCATTTAGGATTTCAATTTCAAGTTATCTCAATTTCATGTTATTTTCTTTTAGTTTCGTTATTTTCTTTGCTAACCCCTTGTTAGAATAGGACCTTATTTTAGTTGCATTATTAGAATTGCATTCATCAAAAAAATAGAAAAATAGAAAAATATTGTTCTTTTTGGGGTGATATTTTGAGACAACAAATAGATTTACTTCAATTTTGATATATAAGAGTTTTTTAGAACCAATAAAGGCCTCCTCATGAATACTCACATTTATCTTCTACTAAGCGAATTTTGGTATGTCACAAGACAAATACTGAACCTTGGAGTGGATCCTTAAAAAGATTTTCTTTTCAAGAGAGGAATTACACAATGGATTCCTACCATTAACCTCGTGAAAAATGAACACCCAAAAATATGAAAGTAAACCAATAATGTTGAACAATAAATGCACAAAGAGAACTCATAACACCATTCTTTGTTAACTAGGGAAACCTTGGCCAAGGGAAAACCCGGTGGGGATGGTACCCACAGAAGGATCCACTAAACAAAAGAATTTGGTTAAGGATATTGACCCTTTTAGGAGTCTATCAAATACATATAGTGCCTCGAGTCCTTGTTAGAGGACTAGGCCATGTTAAAAGTCTCAACCCTATTAGGAGTTGGTTGAACAATTATAATGTATGCAAGAAGAGCCCATTGCTCTATCATGAAATATATAAATAAGTTTTAGGTTTCCATTGCATATTATACCTAAATCCTTATGAATTTCTTCATCTCTAATACTCTCAAATTTATAACAAATGTAGCTTCTAACATCTTCTACATGAAGTACATTAGGTGGGATTTTTGAAAATGCTCCCAAAGGATCATCAATAAGAGAAACAAATGGGTTCTTCTTAAATTTGTGCCTTGGTCTCTCACTAACATCACATTCAAACTAGCTTACTATTATGCTAACTAATTATACTAAAAATTCCAATTGAAAGCTTTGCAAAATACCTTTGTTATCGCATATTAGGGATTCTTCAAATTTGCACTTCAAATAGTTTATTTCTCTATTAATGTGTTGTCTAATTGCTCACAAATTCTCTAAACTCTTTACACAAACAAATGGTACTAAAAATATTGTTTGTAATCCTTAAATCATTTCAAATTTAACTTCACATTAAATTCATATCAACTTTATCTATAAAAGTTGTTTTTGATTACTTTTAAGCCTACTTTCTTTTGTACAACTATTGTGACCATAAAAATGCATGCACACTTGACCATAGCTTCCTTACTATGTTCTCTACCTTTTTCTGACCGTGCAACTTCTAATTCATTTTCTATATAATTTCTGATCAATTGATGCTCTGCTTCTACTGGAAATGCTTAATTCAAATAGGATGAGTTATAAACAATTGGTGACTTCATTCTTCAATCAACTACATCATAAAACTATTCTTCTAAAAATATATAAGAACTTTTTGGATTATAAGCTTTCACAAGTGCTTTTTTTAATTCATCAACATGTTCTTTAATTGCTTCCTTCTGATTGTTATCATTTCCATTATCATTTATTCTATCATTTTTGTTATTGCTCCTTCGATAATTAGGATTCCTATGAAAATATCTTCTATCCATTCTACAAAATCTTAATGTGTGTCCAAAGTTATTGCATAACTGACATATAGGCACATTCCTTCTCTGATTGGTTCCATTCTGATTATTAGGTGCTCTGTAATTCCTTGCAATATGTTTAGGGTTGTTACATTTGTAACATACAATCTGGTTCCTTC
Organism: Cupressus sempervirens; assembly: GCA_028749045.1. Classification (NCBI taxonomy): domain Eukaryota; kingdom Viridiplantae; phylum Streptophyta; class Pinopsida; order Cupressales; family Cupressaceae; genus Cupressus; species Cupressus sempervirens. The sequence continues at coordinate 576,910,325 of CM053787.1, forward strand.
CTCAATTAAGTATTTCTCCATCATTTGATTTTCTTTGTGATCTCCCTTTTTCATTACCTATAGGGTTAGTATTCCCAAGCATTGTACTAGTTCCATTAATACTATCAAATGTAGGTTTCTTACAATCTACTACTTTATGACCATAACCATGACAATTATAACAATAGAAATTAGTGATAGATTTAAAAGACTTACCCTTGCAATCTCTCTTCATATGACCAAATTCATTGCATATAAAACATCTACCTATAAATTCATGTTTGGCCTCCTTAGGTGATTCAACTTGCTCTATTTTCTTTGGTTCATTATGTTTCTCAAAAAAATCAACTTGTTTAATTTCTTTAGATACGCTTGATTTTATCCTACTTTGATCAGTTTCTTTAAGCTTAGGGGTTTCAACAACTGGTTATGATTCTTTCTTAACTTTGGTTTTATTTGCCTAATTTTCTCCAATAAGATATCCAAGGCTTGTCTTATCATAAGAAAATCTCTGGTAAAATAGTTGTTCATCTATTTTCTCAATACTAGAATAAAGCTTCTCTAACTATTGTTTAGCTTGTGTCAATTGTTCTTTCACAATAGTATTTTACTTTTATAAGTTAGCATGATCTATCTTAATAGAATCAAATTCAAATGTTACTTGAGACAACTTGGATCTTAGATTTGATTCATAGATTTCAGATTTGGTTCAATCTTATTATCATCCTTCTTCAAACTTAACTTAAACTCAACAATTTTCAACTTATGTTTCAAGATCTCATTTTATTTCTTGAGGAGTCCTACTTCATCATTGTCACTAATATTCTGTTTTGATTCCTTCCTAGATTTTAGATGATCAATCTTTTCTTTCATTTTTTCAATGTAATATTTTGCATCTTCATATCTATCCTTTAGGTTATCTCTATCTTTTATAAGAAGATCAATTTTTTCAAGAGCTTCTTCAAGATTTCTCTTCAACTATTCCATATCCATAGGGATCTTAATCAAGCTATTAAGCCTCTTCTAAGTAACTATGATCTAATACCAATTGTTAGAAATAGATAATACTGAGAGGGGGAGTGAATCAATAATCTACAAAAATTTTCCCACAACTGGGTATTATTAATTACTTTGCAACATGCATTTGAAAGTAAACCAATAATGGTGAACAATAAATATAACCATACACAAAGAGAACTCATAACACCATTATTTGTTAACTAGGGAAACCCTAGCTAAGGAAAAACCCTAGTGGGGATGGTATCCACATAATGATCCACTAAACAAAAGAATCTGATTAAGGATATTAACCCTATTAGGAGTCTATCAAATACATATAGTATCTCAAGTCCTTATTAGAGGGCTAGGCCTTTTTAAAAGCCTCAACCCTATTAGGAGTTGGTAGAAAAATTAAAATGTATGCAAGAAGAGCCCATTGCCCTATCATGCAATATACAAATTAGTTTCTTGACAAGTATATATATACATACAATATTGTCTCACTATTGTACTTTGCACTTGCTCTAATCATTTATCAGATTTTACATTACAAAAATCTCACATATCACATATACTTTCTTTATAGTAGTGCTCATTACATGTTTACTTCCTTCTATGTGCACAAGATATTATCTTTACTTATACCTTGCAAATTATCAAAACTCTTGATCTGTCAACCTTGAAGCTTCCACACACTTGGCTAATTATGAAAATATATCAGGGTTAACATCTAGGATGTTTGCCCATCATAGTTAAGTAGTTATTTTATTACCAAAATAAATTTTAATTGGTACAGTTCATTTTACTGTCGTGCTTTGTTATGCTCTATCAATTACCTATATTGGTAATTCCTTTGTAACTATTGTTGTAGTATTCATATAGATCTGTACATTGACATACATCATCATGACACTATCAACTATCAATTCTCAACTATGCATGTGCTAATTTTTACTCTTTTATCCATACATACCGAATCTATCTCTGTGCTACTATAAATTGTCCAATGCTTACACAATTTTGTCTCTTATTTCATACTAAAATATCAGAATATATATATTGCCATAAATGAAAAAAATCGCTCATCTTCCTAGCCATATTGACAACACTCAGATCCATAATCTTGGCCACTTTATAACTGTGATAGTTTCTATAGAGATGATCATGATGAGTATGTAGTTTTTCAAGACAAGATAGACAATAAAAATCAATCTCAAAAAAATCTCTAGGACATGATAGCTTATAAAGAGTGATTAATAGTAACAATGTTTCCATCATAGGGAAATTTTACACATTTATGAATAGGAGAAGCTACAAATTATAAGAAATAAATCCATGGAACACCAAGCTTAACTTAAAATTGACTAGAAGTAGCAGAAAAGTTAGTTAAAAAAGATTTCCCTATTACTGTAATAGTCAAAGTGATAGAACCTTTAGGATGATAGAGACAACCATTACAAGTTTGAATCTACACAAGAGTAGTATCATAAGTATCTTGCTAAGAAAATTATTCACATTAGGTTCACCAAAATGTTAAGTGTTAAAATGAAAGCATTTTAATGAGATGTAGACCTCCATTTTATGAGGTACTTAACCATTCAAATATGTGTATGTGAGTAAAACAGGGGAATTTCCAAATATGAGTCCACTTATGATCCAAATTAGATTAGCTAGGACCCAAGGAAGAAGGATGCTAATACTAAATTTGAATTATAAATAGGAATAAAATATAAGGAAACATACTCTCTTAGGCCCTTAATAAGATAACATGAATGTGAGCTTGAATTAATTGCTAAAATAATATAAATATAGATTCTATGTGAATACAATTAGCCCAATTAAGATGTAAATCCAAGGTAAAGTTAATAAAGGAAATAAAATAGGAAAGAAACACCTTGAAATGCATAGAGGAAGATGTATCTTAGCTCTAAAACTTGTAGATCAAAACTACTTATGAATATTTGTCTGTGGATCTCGAAATAAAATGACAAAATAACAAAACCCAAAAATCTCCCTGAAAATGAAGGCTAAAGGAATAGGGTAAATTGGGAAGACTTCCTACAACCAAGTTGCAATGGTTTGACAATCTAAAACTAACTTCTCCAAAAATCTTCTGAAAAGTAGGTTCTAGATCCACAATCCTTTTGTTGGCCACTTGTAAATCAACAAAAAAAGAAGGGTTTTAGAGTTGGGGTTTGATGAGGGATTGCCTTGGTCAAGCCCTAGGTTAAGTAATTAACCATAATTGAGAAATGTAAATATAAATGACTGAAAGACAAGATAAATGTTAGGATTCACCTTGCTTGTGTGTATGTAAATATAGTGTAGATCTTGAATTAGGAATGTAAGGTATCTCCACTCTTTGCAATAGATCTACCATAATCCCATCATGGTGCCATGGATATAGAAGTTCATCAATAAAGAAGATGATGAATTCTTTAATGTAGACCTCCTCCCTCGATGGCCAATAATAAGGTAGATCTTGAAGAGTAAATGCTCACAAAGGATCCTTCAAAGCTAGATAGAAATCTCCTTGGTTAAATAATTCAAAATTTTGAATACTTGAACTCCTTGAATGTAAAAGGAAGAAATCTTCACTTGAGAGAAAGAGCTTAAAATATTGGAATTGAATTATGAATATGATATAAAAAAATGTCCTACAATTCTCCTTATATATAAGTTTGTGGATGGGAAAACAATACATGGTGACTGGGTAACAATGGAAAACTAATTAAATCCCTAAGACCTTTTAGGCCCAAAGCTCCAAAATTGCCAAAGACTAGGTCAACCTAGGTTGACCTAATCTAGGAATAGGTCAACCTAGGAGGACTATGTCGACATGGGTTGACCTAGTATAGACTAGGTTGACTTTAATCAACTTGGTCCTGGAGGTCAAGTCCTAGATGCCATAGAAAGAAGGGGTAGGTGCCAGAAAGAATAGGTTAGAAAGAGAAACAAGATAGGAAAAAAAGGAGATTGAGCACATGCATATTCATGGTCTATAGAGGGAATTGGAAGAGGGAGCTAAAAGTTCTTAAATGGAAAGTATGCCCATTTTAAGATGATACACTATTTTCTAGATCCTAGGGACTTTAGAAAGGGGATCCTCTATCTTTTTATTTTATTATTATCATGGCATAGGGCCTTGGTAAATTTATTAAATTTGAGGTCTCATAGGGGCTCATACATGGGTGGAGGTGGAACAACAATCTCTAGCCTTACTCTCATCTTCAATTTATGGATGACACTAGTTTGATGGGTGTGACTATAATTAGTGAGGTAGAGAATTTTAGGAGGGCCTTAGAAACCTATATTAATGCTTCTGGGAAGAAATTAAGTCAAGATAAATATTCCATTTGTTTCTTTAATACTCCTTAGTGTATTTAGCATAGGATCACCAAGATTCTTATACTCTAGATTTGTTCCCTTTTATTGATATATTTGGGAGTCCAATTGGCATTGAGATCTCAACACAGATTATTGGTAAGGCCTTTAGATAATTCTAGAGTAAGGAAATCCATTGGACTTATAAGTTTCTTTCCTCAGCTAGGATAGTGATTCTTTGTAGGACAGTGTTAGAGGATCCCAATTTATAGGTATTTTGTATATTTTCCTCTTCTATTGTAAAATAATTTGATTTTTTTCTTGAAAATTTATTTGGTCTGGTAACCTTCTCTACTATAAGTAGAGTTTGATTAATTGGGAAACTATTTTCATGCCAAATTTTATTGGTGGTCTAGGTCTTAGGTGTATGGATCTTGTGGTCAAGACTATGATAGCTAAGTTATACTAGAGGTGGTGTAATAATTGGGATAGGGATTGGTCCAAGATTCTTGATTAGAAGTATTTTCTAGGGGTTAATTATAAGGAGATCCCAAGACTAGCTATGTTTGAAAATGGTTAATGCATTTGGGACACTATTAAAAAGAGTTATTAGCTTATCAAGGATGGCCTTTTCTAGATATGTAATGGGGGATCGTGCAATTTATTCTGGAAGGATTCTTTCTAGTCACCCCCATCTCCAACCTATTTGTTATATTTTCACTAAGGATGGATGGTCTAAGGTGGAACATTTTAAGACTATTAAATATTGTGGATTGGTGGAAGTGACTACTCAAAAGACCCACATGAATGACCTTTGGGTGGTTCTATAGAGAGTTCGATTGAGCTTGGTAGCATCCTTGTAGATAGGCTCTATAGTTTGGCTAAGGATAAGGATATTCTTTCTTAGGGCTTGTGTCCTAAAGTAAATTTTAGCATTTCTCAAGGATATGCTTGGTTGAATAGAGAAATGTATGGATTACCAAAAGTGCATTGGTGGAAAAACATTTGGAATAGATCTTCTTGGTTGAGGTTTCTTTTTTTATCATGGCTAGTTACTCAAAATAAATGTATTACATGATAAAACCTTTAGAAGAGAGGATTTTAGGGACCTTCTCTTTGTTCTTTGTGTATGCATAATGAAGAATGTGTCTCTAATTTATTTCTTTTTTTCCCATTTTCAAGAGAAATATGGCATAAGTGGTGGGAGGTATGGCATCATGGATGCATTCATGTTACTTTCCTTATTGAATTTTGGGAAAGCCTTGGTTGACCCCCTACTAGAACTTCTTTCCTCCAAGTGGCTTGGCTATCGGACTTAATTTATTATATTGAATCTTTGGTTGGAACAGAATCATGGGATTTTTTCTAACTCTAATTTGGGAATGGCAAAACTATGGAAAAGGATAATGAGTAAGCTTCAAGACACTATATATCCAAGTGTGATATGTCAAAGAATGTTGATCCTAGGGACCATGGTATAATGGGGAGCTTGGGCTTGGTGGAGAAGAGAGTGGGTAGAAGCAGTGGCAAGAGATCTCATTAGGCCAAGAGAAGGGTTTGTTGAGATGGGAGGTGGTGGACTCCCCTTGTTGGTTTCTTGAAAATTAACATATATGGTTCCTTCTGTGGGAATCATAGGCATGTAGGTATTGGTGGTATAGGAAAGGGTAAGTATGGTGAGGTTATCTTTATTTTCTCTGTATACAAAGGGGAGTACTTTAATAATCTCATAGAGGACTTGGCTATTAAGATGACTATTAAGAGGTTTTGTTCTTTGGGATGGAAGATGATTATATATTAGTCAAATTCTCATACTTTTGTGGATATGCTAATTGACTAGAATGTAGTTGATGCTAACTAGCAATTAGCCTCTATTATCAGAGAGATGTTGTATACATGTAGGTATGTGGATTTCATTTCCTTTTTTCATATACCTAGGGAATGGAATGGAGCGACTGATGTGTTGGAAAAATGAGCTTCAAAGAATATAGTGGGTTGGGATATTAAAGAAAAGGATAGGCTTCTTGCAAATTAGCTTGGAGTCTTGGATCAGTTAGTGTGGGAGGATAGGGTTGAGTAGTTGTTTTAGTGCTTCTTGAGTTTTGTTGGGCCTAGGGTCCTTTGTATTTTCTTTGTTTTGATTGAATAAACTTTTACCCCTCTTTTAAAAAAAGGGGGGGTTGTCTTAATGTAGAGTTGCTATGTGTGAAATTTTTGTACTTAGTAAGTTAGGCAAGCAAGCTTAAAATATTCTAATTTGATATGTGGAGGTTCATCTTGGATATATTAGATTGTCGATTGAGGATCATTGCCATATCATGAATTTGCATGAACTTATACCTAGAAATATTTTATTTTTGTCTTTTGAATAAGGGTTATCTTAGTGTAGAGTTACTATTATGGAAGCTTTCTACTTGGTAAGTCAGTCATACAAACTCATAATTTTTTAATTTTAAAGGTGGAGATTTATCTTGGATATATTAGTCTTCCAATTGAGGTTCACTTCCATGTTATGAGTATTTGTGATGTTATTATGGATTTTTCATATACAAAAATTGAGCTTAGTTTTAAAGGCCTTAGAGGCCCCAAATAAGGTTTAAAACTTGACTATTTGGAGCTTATTAAAGTTGTACAATATAGAACATGAGATGATGATTTCAAATAGAGTCATAATAGCTAATCGACTCAATGGTTCACAAGTTAAAGTCTTCAAAAGATGGGGTACTTGAAAATCCTAAAATGAAATTTATAATTGTTTTGAGCCAACTCTTTATGTAATTTTAAGGTTGGTTGACCTCAAGGGTTAGGTTTAAATGTCTATAACCTTCATGAGCAATGAAATATTACCTATTTCTAGGACAATTCTGGGTAATAGTTTGTAGCTCTATCTTGTAGATTGTTGTATGGAAGGTGCCCATTTGGGTTCGCGTATTGTATTTCAAAATTTTGTAATTCCACATTTGTGGAGATAATAAGCTCATATTTTGTTCTCACAAATTATTGTTATTTTTGTATTTCTCTTATGTGTTAGTGGTATTAAGGGGAGCACCCTTTATCAAAAGAGCTTCTCCTCACATCATTCTTGTCATTTGATTTCTTGTATTGTAGTTGAGAGCTTGGAATTTTGAAAGAGAAGATTCATTTCAATAGTGGGCAACAACTACATACCAAGGTGACCATTTTTATTTTATATATTTAGTTATTTAATATAGTTTGTATTTTTAGTTTTACATTTAAGTTTAAAGCTTTAAATTTATAGATTTAAGTTTAATATAAAGAATTTATATTTATAATATTTAGATTTAAAGTTAGTTTTAACATGATGATTTAGGTTTTACATTTAATATTTAGATTTAGTTTTAAATATTGTTAGATTTACTATTTCTTTTATAATGCATGTATTTAATAATGTATTAATACGAATTAAGGTTGTTAGATCTACTCTATTTTTATAATAATGTATTAAATTTGTTAGATTTAGTTTGTTATTTATAATTCTTGTATTTAATAATGAATTTATATGAATGGCAATGCCCCAATATCATCATATTAATAAAATATCTTTTCATTTTATTTTAATATAGCACATGTAAAAATATTTATATATGGAAGGCTATGCCACCATATTAATTTGTTAATTAATTTAATAATGTATCTGTATGGCTAACAATGCCACAATATTAATATATTATTAAAATATTTAATTTTTAAATTATAATATAATATCATCATATCAACAATTAATCATTTAATTTCTTGTATTTGGTGAATAGTTTATTTATATATTTATGTGGATGACAATGCTTCCCTATTCATACATTATAAAGATATTTTATTTTATTTATTTTAATATAATTTTGTCTTATACATTAATTATATACCTTGTTGTATTTGATGATTAGTTTAATAATGTATTTATGTGGATAACAATGCCACCATATTATTATATTATTAATATATTTTATTTTTCTATTTTAATATAATGTCACCTTATTAGTTAATTCTTTATTACACTGCACCTATCAAGGTTTTTTACTATGTTGTATTTAATAATTAATTTAATAATGTATTTATGTGGATGATAATGTCACCATATTAATACATTTAAATATAGTCATAGAAATGGATTGCAATGCCACTATATTTTGTTACATTTAAATATAGGCATCATTAATATCATTTAGTGTTCAATAATATTTAGTTATTTCAATATTAGATTTAGATAGTTAATTGAAAATATTATATTTATTATGTTTACTTATATAGATATTTGAATTACATAATGAATTTTTTAATCAATTGAATAGTTTAATTAATAAATAGTCTTACTGTTAATGACAATGTTGTCATACTAATTGTATACCAAAAGTAGGTACACTTCTATAAACCCTTATTCTCAAGAATACCATGAAAGAGAGCATCTTAAGAGATAGTTTATAGCCCTCTATCTATGACTTACAAATGTGTAAATAGAATTATGTCAACTCTTAAATGAACCAAGCTATGCAATCCTTGCAAGGTGTACCATATAATGAGATATTCAAAGATGAGAGCAAGAGTGCTAGATTCCAAGTATCACAATGCAAATGCAATGTAAGATGAAAGCTAAATGAGAGAATCAAATGCAAGATAAACTAACAAAATGAGAGTCTTACAAAGCCTTCCTACTTAGACTATGTGATCCATTCTAAAGCATAAAAGAAAGTTAAACTAGATATATCGTGAAGCTACTATGAGAATGCAAGTATGTAGATGTAGATGCAAGAATAATCCAAGTTCTCCAAAGCTCCAAAATCACCTAAAAATTCACGTAGGATAACGTTAGTAAAAAGCATAAGAGATTATAGAATGAGGAGAGAGCCATCCCTTTTAAAGAAAAATGAATGGTTGAGATTAAAAGATAAAAGACGAATAATCAAGGTTGGAGAATGCATCTTGAATGATTCATGTGCACAAGCATCTCACCTAATCAAGATCAATAATAGGATTTAAGAGAAAAAATATGTGTGGAGGTGACTTAAATCTATTTTAAAAATAAAGATTCATCCCAAATAGAAAATTATGCATTCATGAGTAGACAAAAATGTCTTTTCCTCTTATTTTTAAAATAGAAATAATGTTTTATGTGCGCATACTTAGGATAAGTGAGACTTGGGGATTTATATTTAATTAAAAGGGAGATAGCTCTTTAAATTGAATAAAAGACTTAGGATAAAGTGGCCAAACCATAGGTTTAATTTAATAAATAGAAAATTGATAATTTGATCAAGAATAAGCAATGTATAATCAAGAAAAATTCTAGAGAGGGGGCTCACAGTCTAGATGACAATTTCTAGGTGATTACATTTGACCCTCTTTCACTAATGTGTGATCAATCTAGGAATACATTATGTCTAAGAATTAAAAAGCCAAGCAAGTATCATATAGAAATCTAAATCCAAAGAATGAAGTGTAAAGAGATAGTAGATCCTAAATCCATAGCTAGCTAGCAGCAGAACTAAGCATTAGGAGAAAGCAATAGGAAATACCAATACCCAATATGAGCACTAATATGTCAATCCAAGTAGCCAAATAAAGTAGATAGAATCAAGAGAAAATTGAAAGGTCAAGCATATGCTCCTAAGAAATAGATAACCATAGATGAAGAAGTAATTTGTAGCAATAATGGGTAAAAGCACAAACCTGTGTCACCTTTTATAAAGAAACAAGATATCAAAATGTGACAGTTCAACATTAATGCTGAAAAAAAAGTATTTGTGTTTAGAATATAAAGATGATGTAAACTGATGAAACGTGTAGAATTGGATGAATTTTATGCGTATAATTTTTATAATTTTTTTGAGTAAGAATTTATTCATTTTATTTTATTTTGAAGTCCCTTTTTTAACTGTAAAAAATATAGGGTGTAGTTCCTATCAAACAAGTATATGCAAATCATCTTTTTTTGTTCTGATTTGAAAATATCTTATAGATGGCATGTATAGCTAGGGAACAAAAAAAGAAATAATTATTTTTGATGTATATTTTTTTTGTTATAAGTACTCAAGTTTGACCTTATCAGAATCCAATAGTTTTTTCCTCCCATCAAAACTTTCCTATCAAACCTATACCTTCTTCAAAAAAATTTACATATTCATGAAGAGGATTCTCTCTAGAGATAAATATGATTTTTTTAATTTTTTTGATATGATTTACTATTTTTTTTTCCTTTTTTGAGGGGCCATCTTCTGAAATGTTGAATATTGACTTATCATATGTTGAGATTATAACATACTATAACTAATCAAAAAAATCAAAAAAATATATAATGATGATATTGAATCAAAGATCTATAAAAGGGTATTTTTATTTTTTGAAAAAAATTGAGTTTTGATAGAGAAATAAGATTTGACCAAAATAGGTTTTGGTATCCTAAACGGTGACACAAATCTATGCTTTTACCTTGATGGGATATTCATACCCCCTCGGGAATGAAATAAAATTGAAGTAGAGGGGATGTAGAAATGAGCTATATTGAAATCAAATTGAGATAGAGAAAGGCCCATGATGAAAGATAAGTGATTAAGACCAAAGAGTTACCACTAATTAATGAAGATATGCCCTAGTAAAAATTAAGCATAGGTAACAAAAATGGTGACATTAAATGAAGTGGAATAAAATATAAAATAGGTGAAGAGAATATAAATAATGAAGGAAAGAATAATTGATAAATGCCTTGGCAAGATTCAAAGATTAGGCCTCATAAAATCAGCTAAATGCATAGAAGGAAGAGATTTAAAATGTTATTTTGACCAACGAGGTGAACTAGGATTTTGATTTTGATATTTAAAATTGATCTAGGATATCAAAATTAGGTAGGGGTGAATATTTTACTCAAATTCAATGAGTTCAAACATTAGGTCAAAATAGGGTCAAAAGGTTATATAAGGGGCCCAAGGGGTCCTTTTCAAATCATTTGTCTAATGTGGTTTTGAGCTTATATCATATAAAGGGAGAAAACAATGGCCTAGAGGAAAAGTTTGAATAAGACACATTGATTTGAGCATAGGCGAATGCACAACTGACCTCCACAGTATGGTCCACCAATAAGTGTTTTTCATCCATGCATTTTTTTGGAGTGATTTTGAGCACTAAGCATGTATTTCTAGGGTTTTAGTAGGTTTACAAAAAAATATTATACAATACTTTAGAAAGTATCATATCATTGTTATGCATTATGTCATACAATAGTTCTAGTTTTAATATTGTATTATATCATACCCACCGATCTATTGTACATTACCAAATGAAGTATCGTGCTAGAAGAAAGTATCATATGGGTATACAAGAAAGTATCATACGATACATTTTCAGCCACTTAATGGAGTTTATATAAAATTGGCATCATTGGTAAAGGTTATGACTTAGTTTCTTGCTTGAGTAGATAAGGAAAGGTTTTTTTAGTTTCCTTCTAATTCTCATCTGAATTTTGGTGTTTTCTATGTAGGAGGTGTTTTTGGTGCTTTCCATTAGGGTACCTAAGGTGGTATGATCGTGACTTGTACCTTAGCTAGATGATGTCAAGACCATCATACTAAGGTCCATGGGTTTCAGAGGTTTAGTGTGATTTCCCCATATTTGGAAAAACCATGGATTATTGACATTATTGGCTAAGAGGTGGCATAAAGAACACAACACCTTTCATCTTCCCACCAAAGAGGCCACCATCACACTAGAGGATGTGTACCACACCCTTCGAGTTCTATACCACTGGGACCTAGTGAGTTGACTGAGCATTTTTTGTTGTCATGATTACTTAGTTGTACATATATTAGTCTTGCCAGATAGATTTTGTGTCATAGGCATATTTTGATTAGTCTCTAATAGATGAGAGGATGGAACTATGATAGTTTTTTAGAGATGTCACCATCTTGGATAGATACATAGGTTGGGAGTATATGATAGCGTAGTATGGGGACCAATTTCTAGTAGCATACATCATGAGCTTTCCCATAAAATATGATTTTTTTATAGATATAAGTCAACAAGGATTCCCTTGTGGATGGGGAAGACTAATTATGTGTATGATGGGGAAATTGAGATAGATGGTGTGGGGTCTGACTATACTAGCAAGCATGTACCATGAGCTACAAAAGATCATATACAAGGAGGGGAAGAGTTGGGAATGGAAAGCCATTTTAGCATAGGTCTGGGCATGGGACCAAATTGTATTGATCCATCTAAGAGTGAAACCACAAGAGAGGGGATTCTCCATTATCTACATATACTTAGGATTTATAACACAACCACACAATGGGGATATCACCTACTATAGGTATTTTTTAATGAGTTATCATCCTTTGAGTGGAGGTCATATGTGGAGTGTGAGGGTTGGAATGAGGTAGTAGAGGATTTGGGGTATACATTTTACAAGAGACCTCTATTAGGGAGGCACATAGGAATAATAGAGTGATTCATCATCATCCATGTATGGAGATAGTTTGGGTGAAGGTAGATAGTTCCCATAGAGAGAACCACCTATGCCTTGGTGTAAGAGGAGGAGGATGTGGGTTGGATACTCATGTTGAGATACACAACATGTCTCCATGACACATAGGTATTATAGTGGACAACATGGAATTATCTCCCACCTATGACAGAGGCAAGGGTTTCTCTTGATTATGCATGGGAGATGAGGAGACAAACCTTTCAGGAAGGTTCATGATTCTCGATGCTTTACTAGGAGATGATGGTAGAGGAGGGGATGGGGATGATGGGGGAAATAGATGAGATGTAGGGAGATGTGGGAGAGGGAACAATTGACATGGTATCTCTAGAGGGCTATCCAATAGTTGTACTAGGTCAAAGAGTGATGCCAAAATTAAGGATGAGGAGGAGCCAGTAGAGGAGGAGAGACTAACCAAGAAATCTTGAGTAGAGCATAGGTAGAGCCACCTTCATCTAATGGAGGATATGATTCTAGGGATTAGAGGATCAACACACTAGAGGAAAATCTCCAATTGGAATGCACCACCATCACTACATGAGACCAACATGTCACATATGAGAATGCTCACAAAAAGGAGTTGAGGAGGGAGAGAGATATAGTGAGAGGAGAGGTAAAGAACCATGGATCAAGAGATTATTATTACTATGCAACATACAAGGTTGTTGTACCTTTAGGGAATGGAATCCTAGATTATTTCAAGCAAGCAAGGAAGTTAGAGGAAGTAGTACAATAGTTAGACAAAACCTAGGCACAACCTCCATAATGACACCAGACATAGGAGGGAGGGAATTAGTATTAGGTCTCCTAGGTTCTATATCCTTGTGATATTTTTGATGTATTATTGAGAGAAATTTATGTAGATTTTGTATTCATTTTGGATGTATACTTGATATTCTACCATTTATGATATTTTAGATTTTGGATCAATGGTGTGTACTTGTATCTTTTATATGCTTATGTGATGGATGCATCTCTATATTTTAGCACTTATGTTTATGTTTTCATGTGATACTGATATGTATTCTCATGTTTATGTCGATATGCTTATCTTATTTTTATATCCTCATAGATGTATGGACATGTCTCTCTCATATGCTTAACTCCTACTTTATGGTATGGACTCATGATTTGAAAACTTGGCGATAATTATTAGATTAACCCCTTGTGACAATATGAATTAAAGAAGCATTAAGTTGATAAGACCAAAGAGAATCAAAAGGCACAATCAAGAAGAATTGAGAGGATATGAACAAAATTAGCTGACACATGCATAAAAGATAAAGAATACTCTCTTAACATTCAAAATGCTAAGCTAAGCTAAAATAAACCCTAAAAATGCAAGCTAGTATGCAAAGGTGCAACTGAAAGGGTTATATAAGTAGGTCATAGTTTTTTTTATCATTGAGATTTATTACATTTATTGGAAGATCATCAAATAATCACTAGTAAAACTATGAGGATATGAATATGATATATACTAGATTGGAGTGTGGTAACTCAACGTATGCACAAAATACATATAGGTCAAGATGACTAGTGTAGTTAGATTCCCTAAGTTTAGTGTAGAAATATTATGCTCACATTATGACACAAAATATCAAGATGACCATAGAATACACTTGTAAAATATATAAGGATAGCAAGTCTCAAGTGGGTCAAACAAGATGCTCAAGACACCTAAGACCTACAAAGCACACCCATAGATAGAAATCAAAAGAAAATATGCCCTATGCCCCTAGTCCTCAATTCATGACTATTGGAAATATAATAGGAAAGTAAGATACTAAGAGGGGATCAAATTAGGATCTATAAAAATTCTCACACTTCAAACATGAAACATATTTGACATCATCACATAAACCCTCATTTGAACATTCATCACATATCAATGTAAACATTCACATCAACATAATATTAGATCTACCTTCTAACTACATGAATAAAATATCATAAACACATAACACATTAGCACATGGATTTGATAATATAAAAACTCTCCAAGGTGAAGGTAAAACAACAATGGGGATGACACCCAAAAAAGATTCACTACTACAATACTAAAGTGTTCCTGTTAATGCTACAATTTTTGATCACTTCTAATGATCTACCTTGTGAGGGGCCTTTCATGTTAAAGGCTAAAAGACCTACTAGGTTCTACCTTGATTAAAGTATTTTTACATCAAAACTAAGTGATTAATCTGTTAGAAGATTTTTAAAATCATGTTAAATCTACACTACTAAGAGATTTAAACCTTGAAACACTTGTTAGAATGTTCAGAACCCAATCCTTCAGTATGCACTTACAATGCTCATATCAAATCTCCTCTATGCAATATAATATCAACTTTCTATGATAGATGTTCTTTATCTCAAGTTGAAACTTTTCACTACACTGCTCAGTCTCTTAAGTCCTTAACACTCTGATTCACATCCAAAACTCCACATGCAATTAGATTCTTCATCCATATATACTCACACACACAAACTAGGTCATAGATCCTCCTTAAATAACTATTTGGGACAACCTTCTATATCCCAATCAATGATCTAGATTCATTTCTTTTGCCACTTAGTTCTTGATATTTTCTAATTGGTGGATTGCCTCATATGGGGAATAATGATCTTCCATTTGACATGTAATCATCTCCTTGATTACCTCCTCGATCTTCAAAACATGTTTCCAACTCAATAAAAATGGTTTACATAAGATTTAGTGCCATTCCAAACAAACATGTGAAACTATGTTACTCAACATTTACACCATACTAATGCTCTACATTAACTATTTCATCATGCTATCCCTTGGCCTTAATTTGATTGGCATATATTGAATTACCCGACCTCTATATCACTCAACATAAACTATTGTCCTTGATAAACTTGGTAATCACCGAAGTACTCGGTGACCTCTAGCTTCCTAAGTAGTAACTATTGCTTGACATATAACATAGAATAAATACAAGTCTTCATAGATTATCTCAGCCTATATAGGATGGTTTGGTTGTAGTGATGACCAAATATCCCTACCTTGTGAATGATTAAGTGTTTGACACTAATAGACAGCATGACTTAGGGATCAACAATCTCCCCCTTTGATATTAGTGGAAAAAACACTTCATCATTATCAAAAATTTTCATAACAAAAATGAAACAAAAGTACCCCCCCTTAGAATATAACCCATACCTTAGCTCAATATACATTGTACATGTTCTTACCTTGCACTCAGATATACATGTAAAATTTCATTCAAAATTTCAAAACTTTAAAATTGTAATATTTCCCTTGATCATCTTTATTCATCATTGGTGTCATCTTGATCATTACCATTATCTATCCCCCTTTTTCATACATTTCCCCTTGTTTTTGTCACTCATGGCTACTTTGGTGAAGGAGTCAAACCAAACTTATCTAACAATGATTTGTCAATTTGCAAAATGTTACTTAAGGTACTATCCTAGTTAATCCTTATGGAATCAATAGCATGAATCTCTATCTCCAATTTTACTACAAGATCCACCATGCTATCAAAAAATGATATATTTGGATCTACTTGGACTAACTCTTTTTCATTCTTCAAATGCATCTACATAACCTCATGATGAGATGTCATTATGAATTGTATAGAAATCAATTTTTCTCAGATTCTGCTATACTCAAAAATCATCTCTATTAGACTTTCCTGTTGAAAATCAACCTTGGATAAGTGTACAACATTGGAATTGACATCCGTAGTTAGTGCATTGGCACTATACTAAAAATTATCTTCTAACTTATCCATCCTTTCTCTAATTTCCTTTGTGATTTCTCTAATGTCCTTTGTGTATGTAGATCTATCACAAATTCCTTAACATTATATGTACATTATTAGATACTTGTTCCAAATTAGTCACAAATTTTGATAGCTCTACCTATCTAACAAAAATTTCTATTTCTACCTTCTCCTTTACTCTTTTCTCAAAAAAAATTCTTTTGAACAATGCATCAAAATATGGGTTATTTATTCTTTCTAGAATCTTAATTAGTTTCTCAATAATGGAAGCATTCTTATCTAAATTATCAATAACAAAAGAATCAAGAAATATATCCTTTGTGTCATATATGACCTATTTTTGTGCTTGCTTCTACTGATGCTCTTTTCTCAGCTCGGCTTGTTTTCCTTTCCTAGTAAATAATTCACTTCGAATATTCATTTTCTCTTCAATCAAATTGGACTTGTCCCAATATAGCATGATCGTGTACTCATCAAGTGTAAGAGGCTTAGCTTGGAATTAAATAGGGGACCAAAATCTCTTCTTCTAAATCTTCCTTCCTAGAGTACAAGAGCTCAACATTAGTATTTGTAAACTTTGAATTTGGAGCTCCAAACTTGATCTTTGAGTCTCAATTTTTGTTTCTTTGGCCTTCTTATGCTCTTTACTATATTTCTTCTCTTCATTCAGTTTAAGTTCAACTATTGAACTTTCATGTCATGTCTTTTTTTCTACCTTAATCTAAGGTCTAGAGGCTTGTGGCCTTTCCTTGCCAGTAGTAGATTTTTCTATTCAAATTATCATAAGTAATGAAATGAGAACTTGACAACCTTTCAGTATTTCTAAAATTGTCACATACCTTGTCAATGTTTTGAGGTTTCTTATATACTACAAGCTTAAATTGACTCAAGTCATCTAACTCAATCCTTATAGCTTATTCTTCTTCTTCCTCAGCATTCTTCACCTCGAGCCTTCTTCTTGGTTCCTTCACTAATGTGCTCATCTTGGCCTCTTCAAACATTTCCTTTCTCTTTGTTGCACTCTACACTAGTATAGGCTTGGTTATTTTCACAACTCCTTTCTTCATTGGCTTGGTAGATGTAGGAATATATGATTTAGATATTTCTCTAGTGATGCTTTATGGTGAGGTTGAGGGCTTGGAAACTACCTTCTTATCACCTTATGGCCATACTAGTTGTTAATTAGTGCCAAAACACTATTTGGTTGGTTACATTTTCACTGAGTACCATTGAGTAAACCTTGCAAACAGTGTTAACTGAGCATGGAATGTCAACTAAGTAGAGAAGCTAGCCATGTTAATCAAGAAAAGTAGATAGTAGTATTGATTGAGCTACAATAGTAACCAAGTTGTTGCAATATCAACCAATCTCTTCAATGTTTGTTGAGTCAACAATGTTAACTAAGTTCATGCCTGCTCCTAAGTGATCAATATGGATCGAGCACCAGTATCAATCAAGTTCCATAGATTACTGAGTTCACTATGTTTCTAAGTATCAGAATATCACCCGAGTGGACTTTTGGACCCGAGTTTTAGCACTGAGCTAACTAGGTGAAGATTGTTTAATATAATATTATAGCTGACTTCATAAGGTAATTATTTGGATTGGTATAAACATGAGATATCTTTTCATATCAAAATAATCAATAAATGTATGGAATATGAAGAACATGTGAGTTTGAAGGCTACAAGCAATATAAGGAAACAAAGAGTCTCATCCATCACATTAAGGTGATCATTCTACATCAAATGAATCTCATTCAAAGAAAAGAGTTGCATAGTAGAGACCATCTATTGGTTCATCCTAATAGGTGCATCAGTCAAATCTTCTAACAAGGTGGACTTAATAGTCTTATACAAAATCTCCTAACCAAGATATACTACATTGTATAGTATAAATCCTTTTACAAGGTGGACCTAACAGTCCTTATTGCTCCTAATAGGGTGGATCACTAGAAGTGATCATTTGTAAGCCTTAACGGGCCAAATTTATACTATAGTACTAAAGCTTGTGGGTATCATCCCCACCCTAGTTTAAGGTTTATAGGTAACCAAATATTGTGTCAAGTGTTATGAATGTTTTATTTCTTTCAGTCTTTTGTGCATGCAATTAGGTCGGATTAGTTTATGAAGGATTAATTGGTGAATTAAAGTAAAAGTTGCATTGGTTCCTAATTCACAATCCCCCTAGGCAGTCACCTAGCCTTCTTAACATTTCCAACAATTGGTATCAGAGTACGTGGTTCTCATATCAGAAGTTTAGCAACTTGAGAAAATATCAGAGGAAATAGAAGTGTATAGACTAGAGAAAGCTATTGAAAATGAAAAGTTGGATCTATAGATGGCCATGGATCAATTCAAGAAACTAAAGGAGAAATTCTCTAAATCCTTGCAAAGAAGAAAAGAACTAGCAACACAAATGAATTGCAATATCTACATAGAAGAAAGAATTGAAGGCATTTGTCAAGACAAAAATTTAGATGAAGCTAATGCAACAATTAAAGATCTACTTGAAAAGAATCTCACTTTAAATGAAGAAGTTAGAAAACTAAAAAGAGAACAAGAAATTCAGTCAGTCAAAATGTGTGAAGACATGGAACAAAAGGACATAAGATAAAATAAAAGTATAATGAAATTCAAGACCCATCTCTTTAGCAAGAAGATTTGATAAATCAACTCAATTGTACAAATCAAGGGCTTATCAGCTTGAGGATAGATAATGCAAGATTGCAGAATGATCTTAGCATAGAAAGGAAAACCAATGAAAGGATAATGGAATCTCAAGAAAGAAAGAATCAATTGGACAAGAAAACTCAATTCAAACACAAAGGAAATGTTGGATTAGGCTATACATATGCATCATCACCACAAGGAGCTCAAAAGAACAAAAGGCCTGCATGTAATCATTGTGGAAAGACAAGATGATAAATCAAAATCTAGTGGAAAATTTTATAGTTGTAACATGCATGGTCATCAAGCAAGTGCATGCACAAAGAAATTTTTTTTTGAAGGAAAATGTTTTAAATGCAACAAACAAGGGCACAAATCTTTAGAATGAAAAACCAAGAAATGGAACCCAATAGAACAAATTGTGAAAGCTATATTTGGTTGGGATTATAACACATGGTATAGGTGTCACTTGTATGGTGGGCATGGACACATTGGAGCAAATTACATAAAAAATCACATTAGGAAGAGAGACCCTACAAAAAGATGTTTTGTATGCAAAGAACTTGGTCATCTAGCCAAGAACTATATGAACCACACTATAGTCAAAGATGAAAAGAAAGAAAAGGTTGAAAAAATTAGAAATCAAATGAGGCAGTAATGGGTAAAGAAATATCTAGAGAATGCAAGTCAAAGTCATTAGAGCATTGACACCCAAGTCAATGAATTGGGTGATTCAACCATTTCAAGCCTATTATCCATGGAGATCACTGGAACTATAATTCAAAGAAACATCTTATATTAGTTCCAATCAGCAAGCAAGAAGATCCAAATCAACATTTCAGATGCATTGGGATCACTGAGTATAATGTTTGTTTGAATCAGTATCTCAGACCTTATCGAGCAAAGTTAGGTTACATGACCTAACCAAGTGAAGTCAAGAAAAATTTAGTTCTAATTGATCTTTACCAAGTTTAGAGCCCTAACTAAGCATTAATGTAGATGGTTTTTACTGTGTTGAATACCTAAGTTGAAGATTAAAGGTATGAGCTAAGCATGTCACATTCGCTGAGTTAAACATATTGTCACCAAGCTATTTTTCATATGATGCATTTATGGTGACGTAAAGATAATTCTTGAATAAAAGGAAGAATTGAACAATTTAATTCTTCATTATGAATTCAAGAGTGAAAAAAGAAGAGCAACCTTGAGCCCTCAAGAAATTCAAAGTGAATTCATCAAGGATTATCCTTTTGTCATTGACCATTATGGCATCCTCATCTAGCAACAAGGTTAAGAAAGGATTTGAGATGTTAGTAAGGAATATTGTGCATGCAGACCCAAAGTTCAAGCTTTGTCCTACGATTGTAGGGGAATTGGACCCAGTCAGTGCACACTTGCAACTTCCACTAAAGGTACTATTAATTCATGATGTCATATCTTTTTATCACTATTCAATTAAATAATTAGGAACTCTAGATCTAAATCAAGAATATGAAGTATTATGTGTGGACTAAAACCTCAAACCTAAGCACAAACACTTGGAAGCAAATGGTTTAACCCATATTTTGCATATGCCAAAGAATTTTCAAATCAAGTGGATAGCGTTCATCCTTAGCCATGTTCATAATATTCAATTATGGCTTGATCATCCCATTAAGATCATGAAGAAAATGATTCATAGGGTTACCAAATTTTCCATGCTTGATAAATCCAAGACATCCAAAACCCTAGGTTGGGTTGAGCTAGAAAAGAAGACTCTCACCAAGTGGGATGGCAAAAGAATGAAGCTAAATGGAGTCGCTAACATCGAAATTAAGTTTGGTATTCATGTGATTGCACATGAGATACACAGTTCCAATTGACCAAACAGTTTTGCATGTGAAGTTGTGGACTTGGATTTCAAGGTAGTAAGGAATAATATTTCTTTTGACCTTGTTGAGTTGCAACTAAACCAGTTGAGAAAAAACATCGAAAGCATCTAGGCATCAAAGACAAATCCATGTAAGTTTGGTTCACTTTTAGTTTGCTTATTCTTTTATATTCGGAATTTTTTTCCTACCAAGGGAAATGTAGTATGGAAGAAGGACAGACCCATTGTGTATCAAGTTAATGAATTCATAGCTAAAAAGGGGGACAACTTTGAGAGCATCATGAATGCATATTTTGAAACTTTCAAGGAAATGATGCAAAGAAGGTTCATAATTCCTAAGTAACTCGTGGATGACTATGAACAAGACATATGTTTTCTTGTAGACTATAATAAGGTATATATTCAGGTAGTCAGACCTAGAGTTGCATGAGTAAGACCTCTTGTCTATGAGGTCAATATTGATGATACTAAGGACATCATTGAGGCTCTTGTCAATGATCTCATGAACTTGAAAGCACCTTATTTTGGAACCTACAAAGAAGATAAAACTAGAATTTCACTTGAAATCAAGATTTCTCATATTCTAAAGAGAGGAAGGAAGAAGGTAGATAAAATTGAGAAGGAGAATATGAAATTTGGTTCCCCCCTTCTACTCATAGAAGATAAGAGTAATTACACTGAAGATGAAGAAGAAGTAGAGGAACATGAAGAAGAAGAAGAAATAGAAGAAGAACCACCTAATCAAAAAGGAAAAGTTGCATCAAGGGGAATTACAAGGTCAACTCTTGCCTTTATCGCCAGCAAACCCACTAGATCAAGAAAGAAGCTCAGACTTGAAGATGAAAAAGAAGAGCAACATATATCATTTAAACGGTCTACTCCAACCTTTGAAGAAAGACTGAAGCAACTCAAAGAAGGTGGAGGTATGGAATATTTTAAGTTTCTTAAATAAGAAACTAGAAATAAAGAGGAGAAGATAAAAATAGAAGAAGCCTTAGTAGTGAAAATGGAAAAATGAAAAAACTCTCCAACTGAATTAAGAACACAAGTTCCTAATATTCTACTTAAGGTGGTATCACATCATTGGGATAATGCATTAATGATTTCCAAGGATATCTAGTATCAAACCTTGAGGAAGCTAATGTCAAACCTATCAAACAATAAAGTGAAGGAGGCATTGAAAAAGCATGAACAAATGTTAGCTCGTAAGTTCAATGAATTTTTAATTCTATCAAATGATATTAAATCTATTGTGTAATCCAATATAAATGCTTGGAAAAACATTTATGGATTGAATGTTCTAAAAGCTACTGAGGAAGTTGTTCAAATAAATGATGTGAATGATGATGAAGAGGATAGGGAAGATCAAATAATCAGCAAGGATCTACCAAAAATTTAGAACATTGAAGATTTAGATCTAGAAAAGGTTGCAGAAAAGGTAATGGAATCCCTCCCTAATTCTTTGAGCAAAGCATTACTAATTTTAAGTTTAGGGAAGAAAACATCCTAGTCTCCGACCATTGGGTTAAATTTTGTTCAACCAAGCACTCAATTGGCTGTTGGATCTTGTTGGCAATATGGTCAGATAGATATCTTGAGAATTATCATTTGTGGAAACATATGTTCAACATTTCATTTATTGCTTCCATCTAGAATGCCAAATAATTTGTGGTAGTTAGGACCCATTTGTGACCAGCACTAGAATTTGGATATATAGGACCCACAAAATTGATACCCCATTTTAGAAATGGCTTATCAATTAGAATAGGATGCAAAGGTAAAGAAACCAACCTTTCCTTTCTAGAAAATAATGCACACTGCTTGCATTTTCTTGCCCAAGCATGGGCATCTCTAAAGAGATTGGGCCAATAATATCAAGCCCTCATAATTTTATAAGTTATTTTCTTTGGAGAAAAGTAACCCCCAACATCATGGAATTGTTCCAAAAACTTTCTGGTCTGGTTGTTATCGATGCATCTGAGGAGGATTCCATTAATATCTTTTCTGAAGAAAAGACTATCAATCAAGACATAAGGTATAGATTGTAACCTGAAGTACCTTCACTTGGCTTTATGGAGAAATGGAAGACATTCTCTATTTTTTATAAAATGAACCATCTCTCGCAACTAGCTCTCTAACTGGTCCTATTCAGGGACACGTTGATTAGCAAGGACAAATTTTGCTATATCATCTATAGTTTGAGCCTTTTCATGTGCTAGTTTCTCCCATAAGCCCTTCCCTCTAATAAGCTTAGTTATCTAAATATCCACATTATATTCCATAACTTAGGTTATCCAACCAACTCTTTTCTCTTTGAGATCCTTGGTTAACAAAAATTCCTTCACACTAGGGTGAGTAACCATAAGATGAACTTTGTCATTAGAAACCAAATGTCTAAACTTTTTTAGGCTTTTTACCATAGCAAACACATGTTTTTTAATGAAACTATATCATTATTCATTCCCCTCTAAACCTTTCCTAAAAAAAGAAATGCATTGTTCTAGACATCGATCATTTTGTTGAATTAGTATTGCTGAAATTGTATCCATGCTACCATATGCATATAATATGAAGTCTTTTGAAAAGTTAGGATTTACCAAAGTAGGAGTAGCTAATAATGCCTACTTTGACGAGCTCAAAATAATATTCTTTTCAAGCATTGATGTCAATGATTTCAATAAGTTAGCAATATCTGGAATGAAATGTCTTACAAAATTAATTCTTTCAGTAAAACTCTGCAATCCCCTTTTATTATGTGGAAAACTTAACTCTAATATAATGGCTTTAACTCTTTTAGGGTTGATATTATACCTTGTTTGGATACAATATACCTCAATAATTTACCTTCTTGAATAACAAAAACACATTTTTTGGGGTTGAGAGATAAACCAAATTCCTCACATCTTTCTAGATTCACCAAAGATGTTTAATATGATCTGCAACATCCTTGGAGAAAATTGTGTTATCATCTAGATAGATCAGCATGAATTTGTACATTAGATTATTGAAAGCCATTTCCATGGCTTTTTGAAAATTTTCCCCTACATTAGATAAGACAAAAGGCATCCTCCTATATGCCATAGTACCCCACTTCATGGTGAATGCAGTTTTGAATTGATCCTCCTTAACCAAAACTTGGTTATAACCAAAGTATCCATCAAGAAGTGAAAATCTCTCAAAACCTAAAACATATTGGAGCATTTTCTCCATAGATGGAAAAGGGTTTCGATCCTTTAATGACACTCTACTAAGGTCTCTAAAGTCAAAACATAACCTTAGCTCCCTATTCATATTTCTAATAGGAACAATGTTTGAAACCCAACTAGTATGCTTGATAGGGAATATTATGCCACTTTCAATGAGCTTGAAAACCTCTTTTTGCATTAAAGGTTCAAGTTTTGGATTGACTGGCCTTTTCTTCTGCCTTATGGGTTTGGAATTGGGCTCTAATTCAATATTGTGTTGGGCAAGATGTGGATCAAAACCCTTCAGATCTACATATTCCAAAGAAAAAACATCATTGAACTCTAGAAAAAGTTGAATATAAGATTGTCTTTCTTTAGTAGGAATTTCCTTAACAAATTTTAAGTTTCTCCCTTTTGAAATTTCAAGATCTTCATAATGATCTTGTTGAACCAACAAATTGGTTTTGTTCTTTTTTTCTTGGTCATCTGTATTAAAGATGGATTCTAGATTAACCAATCCCTTGGGAAACCTATTGGAATTTAGCTATATAATCTAATCACCTTATTGTTGTTTTACTTTATGTTGATTAGAGGTTGAAAGCATGTCTTCTTCATGAAGAAATTTCAAAATATGTTCATCACTATCAAAAACTTGCCAAATAACATCATTGTCAAGTATAGAGGATCTGAGCACAATTTGTATATGCTACTGTATATCTTCCTTTTTAATATTTTCAACTATATCAAATTGTGCTCCTACAATAGCTAATCTATCAACATGCTGATTTAATTTTCTAGGGACAAAAACCACATTAAAAGCATTAAAATCTTCAATTATATCCCAAACTCTTTGCTTGTATCTCTTCAATTTGTCATTTTTGGTCATATGCAACCCTCTCACCTGGTTAACAACTAACTCACTATCTCCAAATACCTTTATGTGTTTGATAGCTCTCATTTTGGCCCATTCCAAACCTTGACTTAGCCCCTCATGTTCGATTGTATTGTTTGTACATGTAAAACTAAAATGGAAGGCTACATAATACTTGTCTCCATAAGGAGAGATCAACATTTCTCCCCAACCCAAACTATTTTTTCTCCTAGAGCCATCAAAGTACAATCCCCAAACTTTATTTTGCTTCTTAGAATGATCTGTTTTGCCTTTGACAAGGTTTGGTGTTGCTAACCTAGCCTCTTGGAAGACATAATTTCCTATAGCAACATCTACAATATTGTTGGCCTCATTTGTCAAGGTGTTTTCTTCTACCCACTCATCTAAAAAAATATTAGGGATACTATCAACTTGAGTATTTGTATCTTGGGCAATAAGATCTTCTTATTGATTGAATGCAATACAATTGGCATTGATCACACTAGGTATGTAAGGCTCAATGTGGTCCTTTGCAAGTAATTCAGACCTAATTGTTACTTTGGTTCCATACCTAGTTCAAAATAACATGTGTGACCAATTTGCGGATAAGTAGTGTCCTATCTTGGTTGTGAGTTCTCTTGATAGACAAAGGGAAAATATGAAGGAAAATCTATTACAAAGATATCTTGGGGAATAGAAAAGTTGGGACACTCGTGGAGTGTTAAACATGCATTTTTTATGAGATGTATTTTATTAACACATGAACTATCCAGCTAGACTACACCTTTCTCTAAGGGTTCATATTTTAACCCTAGTTGGTCAGTTATCTTCTTGGGCATAACAGAGCTTGTGGCTCTACTATCTACCATGCAATTATGAACCAACTTGTTCCCTATAATCAATGAAACATAAAATGGTGGAGGTTTCACATCCTTACCTTGGATTTGATTTCCCTTCTTCTTGTTGTCCTATGTAACAACTCCTTGGTTTGTGAATATAGCCTTGCAAGGTTCACCAATAACTTGATTTGGAATATTTGTTGCTAAGGCCTCCTTCAAGAAGTCAGCTTGCCCTAGAATCGCTAGAGAATCCCACATAGATATCATGACACTTATCCTTTTCATGTTTTCTACAATATTAAATGGTACAGTAGCATGCACCTTTCATTGGGCTTTAGGAACAACACGATGTATTTTTTGTTGTGGTTGTTCTTGAGTTACAACAAGAGAATTTTTTGTTGTTCTTTCTATTCTTGAGGTGTGGATGGCTTCTTAATTGATACGTTCTTACTTATCACTATTTCATTGTCTAGGACTCTCTTCTTTGTTCTAGTATAGACAACACTTGGGGCATTATCTCTCTTTGCAACATAATGTTCTTCATGTTGCTAGTTCATGAAAGTAGCATCTATAGGAAGAACCTCTTGTTGTCTCTTAGCTTTAGCTCTAGATATAGGCTATGTACTAGAGGCACCTTGAACCATTAAGGCTTGATTAATGACTCCATTAGAGCACATAACCTGATTGTTTTGCTAATTGCGAGGGTAACACCAATCATAGTTTGTTGTTAAGTTATTTTGAGCAGGGACTGTCTCTAACAGGAGGAGCAACATTTAAAGGGGTGAGGGCATAAGATCTAAAAGGTCTTTGATTAAAATTATTCCTATCAACAAGGTTATCTTGGTAAGGCTACTATTTATTTGATATGGACCTTGAAATTACTACTAGGCAGGTTGATTTGTAGTTTGATTTTGAAATTGGTATGGTTGTATAGCCTAGAATTGCTACTTTTTAATATTTATTAGTGCATTGTTGAAAGTTTGCACAAGGTTTTCTATCTTGAGTTGGCCATTTCTTATCTCTTGTAGCTCCTATGAAGGGCCTATAACTATAACTTCTTGGCTTGGGATAGCCAAAAATAGATTAAAAGGTGTTACAACCAAAGGTATATTAGGTTGAATATCTAGATATATGGGCAGTGGAGACCTACGGGAAATATTACCCGCTTGAATAAGACTATTTTTAGCTCTTACAATAATATCATAACCTTGCAACAATGAAGAACATCCCATAGATTGTATCATAACAGAAATATCATTGTTTAAACTTTTCAAATAATAGAGAAAAGCATGGTCTACTGAGGGCCTTATCATATTTGGTATTCTTCTCCATGTTCTTTGAAATCTATAATTGCAATCCATCATTTTCTCATGAGGAGCATGCTTGATGGTTGTGAGCAGCTCAACAAGAGACAAAAAGTTTGATTTATCTTCAAAATGCTTTGTCAAGACATCTCCCAATGCATCCCATGAATGAATTGAACCCACAACAAGGCTTTGAAACCATTTTAGGGCTTTTCCTTTGAATGAGGTTGCAAGTATCTTTACAACAACATCTTCCTCAATGACATGATGCACATTGCACAATGTTGCAACATCTCAAATATGCTTGAAAGTTGTTGTCTGGCCTTCTCCAGTGAAGTCTAGTAAACTTTTCAAAGTAGCTAGAGGAATATCATGGTGTTGAGCAAAATTTAGTGGACTTCCTTAATTTAAAAGGGACGAATGCATATTTCCTTTCCATTGGTACTTGGAAAATTATCCTCCTTGTAATAGTGACTTTCCTTATAATGACGACAGGACTTGTTGGTGTAGTAGTGGATTTAGCCCTCCTAGTATGAGCAAGGGTCTCTTGGATTCTTTCAAAAATCCTACCTCTCCTTCTAGGTGGGGACAACTTCCTATATTCAAAACTTGTAGAAATACTCCTTGTCTACACTCTTCTCATAAGTCATATGCACTAATCTTTCTTCCAACTTAGAGTCACCAAATGTGTATGCTTTTTTAACTCTAAATGAGTTAATTTATTGTACACACCAAAAATAGTTAATAAAATATAGAGAAAGGACCAAAAATAACCTTTTTTGTCCCATCGAGCTATGTGCCAAAATTGTTATCTCTAAAAGTTGCACCCTGACTAGATCTTAACCTTAGTCACTTTGAGTAACATGGAAACACTCCTGGGTAGTGGGTGTACTAGGGATAGGAGTGAATCTTTAGGTTCTAGGCTAGTTCCTTATAATGTTTTACCTATTTGTTCTTCAAACAAAAATTTAAACTTGGGAGGGAAAGAGATAGAAGGATTACTTGCATGAATGTAAATACTGAAAAGTAACTTGAGGTGATACACCAAAATATTAAGATAAGAATATTGTTGGCTTGACATGATGAAGCCTTTTGAATAGTTAAATATTAACACAATATTGACCTCAGAAAACTCATACATAAATACTTCACAAGAAAGATTAGGATTTAAACAAGATGCTAACAAGAATAACGTTACTCATAGTTAACGATCTAAAAGGAAGCGCAAAATCATGACTTGTAACCTATATGAATATTCTAAAAAAAAAACTTGTAGGAAAAAACTGGAACACAACTTGGGGACTCAAAAATGAATCACAAAAGTTATATCAAACTAGCAACTTATACAACAAAAATGAACACAAGAAGGGCTTCTAAACAATTCCTTTATTCAAGATTCAAAAGTAGTTTAACAACATTCATCAAACTAGTTAAAAAGTAATCTATAGAAAATTATGAAGGACTCCTAAGAGATCATGACAAAAGGCTTTGTTGCAAAAAACTAGAACCCTTACTCCACATCCTAGAAATCCTTATATAGGGAAGGATTGCAATATGGGAGGGGCACATGTCAAAATACTATTGGAAGAAATAATACAAAGATATTTCTAGAATGTTGCATTTAAAAAATTCTCTATATTCAGATAAAACTTAAGAAAGTAGTAGCGAGATCGATAGGTGACACTTATTGTAGGAGCCTCCAATTAATTATGTTTATCCTTTGCTACCTTTAACTATGTAACTCTTTAACTGCCTTTGTTGACAAGGCCATGATATCTCCAACTCCTCCCAAGACACTTATTTCCTTTCTTGAGTCATTCAAAGCATCTGATTTCATTTAGATCTTCTTTGCTTTACTCCATCTAAAAATCCAATCCCTATATACTGCATAGATCAAGCAATCAATGTTCATCCTTTGGCCTTGTTCCCTCCTATCCAACTCTAAAATTCAAAACTCAAACCCAATGCTTTCTACCACCTTAGTGGAATGTTGACATAATTTAATCAACCTTGCATGCTCTGTACCTTTCTTAAGATTTCATTGGTCATGCTAACCTACGATGTTGTACCTTCTTGTTGTTCGCTTCTTTGCAACTCCTTTTCCTCATTGACTTCTTAGTTGTCTGAAGCAGTGATCATCTCATTTTATACTCAATCACTACTTCATAGCTGAAATCACATTAGTTCATTAACTGTTGCAATCATGCGAGCATACTAAACTAACCACTTCACACCCTCACAACGATTAAGATATAACAATCCTTTAACTCTGCAATGTCGTGATGCCATCATCTTTCCCTTTGTCACCTTTTCACAACCTATAGTAGGTTATAGCATTTAACTTTGGGAGAATGCAAACATAACATTTCACATCATCTCTATCTTAACCCTTGGTCAAACTTAACTACCTGTGATGAAGCAAGAACCCTCTAGCTTGATCTTTCTTTGTCTATGCACAGCCTCACAACCTATTTTCCTTATTAACTATTTAGTCATGCGATGTTGTGATAATTGACTAAAGCTAATTATTTTTCATTCATCACAACCTTGCTACTTGAATCATTAACTCATCTTTAAACTCTACAAAAGTGTGAGCAAGAGCTTTCACCACTTTGCAACTTAAACCCTGGTCTATCTTTAACTGAGTGCCATGATGCAAAAGCATTGAATTTGATGAAAACAATTAGCTCTCACAACTTTGCAACTTGAAGTTTTGAAGCTTTTGATGGAATGATATCAATTGAATTTTATTTGCTTTTATTCTATGAACAACTCCCTCGAAACATATTTATATTAACCTGTCTCATAACAATTGGGACAATGTGATGAAGAAGCTTTTGCATCGTCGTCACCTTAATCATGGGTTCCCTTTAACTCCATGTGATGTTGTGCCAAAAAGCTTTCACTGCTTCGTATCCCAAACCATGGGTTAGCCTTAACCATGTGTGAAGATGTGACAACTATAGACTTGACCATTGCCACTGCCTTTCGTACCTTTGCAACATGAAATATTTGAAGCCTTCGAACCTGTTGTGATCATGAGATTGGTGTGAATCTCTCCTTTGTGCCCTTAACTTGACAATTAGTCTTAACCACTGCAAAGCCATGCCAGCCTATTGGTAATTATTTTACATCTTCATATCTTGCCAAATAGTTAATGATTACAAAGAAGTGATGTTGTGAAACTTACTTAAAATATTTTAGAAGCATGGAGAAGTAATATGAAGAGATATCAAAAGACTTAGGGATATCTATGCATAACAAAGATTTTTTACATTTTGCAAAACATGAGACAACATAAATGCCCTAGGGTTTAATAAGAAAGACACATTTTCAAAAACCCTACTAAGCATAGTTGATAGCAGTTCTACCAATTTGCATAGGGTGGTAAAAATTGGTAACATTATCATGATGTATGTTACTTGTGATTTATGCTCTTACTTGAAGCACATTTTGTACTTAATGTTATATTGCCACTGTGATGTATTAGAGTTTCTTCTGATAGAATAGTTTGTTAGATATATTCATTGTATCACTTAATGTATTGATGCCTTGATTTTTATATATCTTGTACTCCTTGGTGTGGAGTTAGATTTTATTTTATATCACATGTTGGTGTTAGAATGATCCTTTATTTTTTTGTTTAGAGCATAATTGTGTTGCATATTTTGGTAACTGTGATCACCTATTTAGACTATGTTGTATTCCTTTATATGGTGTTATAAATTTTGATGGCATATGATAGTTTTAGCTTCTTCATGTCATAGAGCTCGTTGAGAGATTTTGGTACTTCTTTTATAGAGTCAATCAGAGTCTATACATGAAAGTTATGGCATGTAGAACAATATTCCATGCCTATTATAAAATGTACATGTAATTCTCCAATTGTGGCATAATCTTTTTGTTGTTGAAATCATAATGAAAGAATCTCCCTCTATATGCAAATGTGCAATACTCATGTAAGAGGCTAATAGAAGACCATGTGGCAATGCCAAAGCTTTAGCATAATTTTTATACCCTTAGATATTGTTATTTCCTTAGTAGAAGCCAAGCCCCCATAAACATTTGTAACACTAATTTCAAATTTCAACATTCGAGGCACCTGGATTGCCATGAACTGCTCCAACAAAATATAGTTTCATAAAAGGTAGAGAAGATGCTTTTTATCTTGCTTATTTTCTACTAATTTTATCTTTGGGAATATTCATAGTAGACCCATTAAATGGTAGCTTAATATCGGACCATGTTTTGAGCACCATAATATCCCATTATGTAAACCTTGATTCACACATTCTGGTCTTTTGATTATATGCCATGATTCCTTCACTTACTAAATGTTCAGTCTTGACTTGAACATTTTGAACTGGAGATTTTATCTTTCTAAAGATATGCTTATTCATTTCCCACCATAATGATCAAATGACCACAACAAGGATAATCGCCCATAACCCTAGAAAAAAGTTATCCACATATAAAAGTGGGCCAAGACTGAACCTAACCCACAAAGAGGATGTAAATGGTAGGCATAATTATAGTTTTGTTAGCATATAATGCCAACAATAACTTGTAAATGAACATTGTAAAAAGACATGGTTATCATCTTTTGTTTAGATTCATAAAGCACACATGTAAACTAATTGCAAATATTTAATTTGGCTAACTTGTCACTAGCCAACTCTAATTCTTATGACCAACCAAGTAAATAGATGTCACCATATTGCTCCAATAGAAAAAATATGTTCTTCATGTGATACATTGTGTGACCCTCATTTATATTGCTACATACCCCAACTTGACTGAATATTGCCCATTTTTAGGCATCCAAACTTTGTTATCTTTTGATTTGTTAAAATAAACCTCTTTATTCTTCAATGTTTGCTCTAATATTTGTTTTTTACTCAAAGTGATAGGGAGACTAGTGACATCTTTGCAATGAACTTTCCTTAAGTTGATTACCACTACATCCACATAAATAACTAGATTCATACCTCATGTTTGGGACATAACAAAGGACAAATTCATCATTATTTGTCAGTAGATTGAAACCATTACAAGTCACACCAAAAATTTGTGTCATCTATGCAATGAACCTTCCATGAGACATATGAGGTTATTGTTAAAACAATCAATCCCTAATATTACTAAGAGGTAGGGGAGGGGGTGAATCAATAATCTATCAATAATCAAATCAAAATCAAATTGATAAAACATGTCCTTAAACCTTCACCACATGTATGCAATAAATAATTCTTAGTTGTAATAAAATGTACACCAAGAAATAAACATCTACACAAATGTACCACATGACACATGTATTTTTCTCATGGAAACCTAATTTTGCAAAAACCACGGTGGGAGTGGTGCTCAAAAATATGAATACACTATTTTGAAGTACGCTTGATTAAGAGTGCAACCCTATTAGGAGCTTACAACAAAGTCTTGCTATGAATATACCCTATTAGGAGTCACCCGGTTAAGGGATTTATCTCTAACCTTGTTAGGAGTTTTATCTTGTTATGAGTAACTTGTGAGAGGAGTTCAAACACCAACTAAAATGTCTCCATGTTAAGGGATTTACAATAAGGATATATTAGGATCTACCTGATTGAGGGATTTAGCTTGCTACAACTATTAGGGAAGAACAAGAAGTTGGTATGATAAATAACACCATTGCCTTTCTTGTACATATCCAATTAGGCTCACACTTCTTCAGCTTGAATGATAGATTCAATATTACTAATGATAGTGACTTCATTATTTTTTCAGTTGCGATTTTTGATATTGTTAAGAGCATTGTTAAAAAAAATCTTTAATGCCTTGAACTATTAATCTTTTAAGTTGGATTGTAACGAGACATCGCCCAAACTTTGTTACTTTTAATACAAAATCAAAGCCTACCTAACAAAGTTTAGAAGTATCTTTATTGACAAATGATATTGATGGTCAATATTTATCAAATATTTATTTTACTAAACAACTCAACTATACTATACTTATCATAGTAGTATGAATCAAACTAGATAACATCAACACTTAAAAGAATGATGTTTCTTGATCCAATAAAATTATGATGTATACATCCTACCTTCAACAATAATCAAAATCAAATAAAGTTGTGATATATT
The DNA here is from genome assembly GCA_028749045.1 of Cupressus sempervirens. Taxonomy (NCBI): domain Eukaryota; kingdom Viridiplantae; phylum Streptophyta; class Pinopsida; order Cupressales; family Cupressaceae; genus Cupressus; species Cupressus sempervirens. The sequence goes on from CM053787.1 coordinate 576,943,748, forward strand.
ACATCTCACCTTCAATTAATATATATAAGTATTTCTTTATTAACTACCCAACAAAATAATATTATTACAATATTTAAAAAAACATCGATACAATACTTCAAAACATTGTTCTATTAATACCCATACTATAATATTTTATTACAATATAATACTTCAAAAACATAACTCCCATTTTATTATGAGTCCTACAATAGACACATACATGAACACAAATTGCTCAATGATACTCTATCTAAAACTTCTGTAATTTTTATATAAACCTCATGTATGTAATTTTTATATTAAACTCATGTATTTTAAGATCAACCTAATAACATGTTTCACCATATGTTCGAACTTTGCTTTGGGTTGTGGGCCTCCTCTGAGAAAGAGGTAAGCCTCTAGAAACTGGCGTATGCCGCTGTGAGTGGCGAAGACACGGTATTCTTTAGTAAAAGGCGAAAGAATAGTTCGCTCTGTCTTCACCACGCGACTACGTAATTTTGTTCCACTCCATCCGACCCTATTAATATCTTCTCTCCTCCCACTATATTCACTAACAAACGAATGTGGGACTAAAGCTCTCTCCATTAAACAGCGCTCCTCCGCAAACTGCAAATGGTATTCCAACCTACGGCAGATTCCTCCATGGTGCATATTATACGATGCTTTTCTTAATTTCCTTTCTCTTCGCAAAGACTAAACTGTTTTACAATTTTATTGAGAAGAGACATCAAGAATGCTCTTGGAACAGGATGACATATTACACCAGTCTGGAACTCTATAACCTGCTTTAGACAAGCAATGTAAGGCGAATTCAAATACATGTAAAAGATGTGCAGACAGATTGGCATCAAAATAAAATGCAGGGGAGAAAGTGTTTTGCAAAGTCTGTAGTTTGCTATTGGGAAGGAGTGTTTGGACTAAATCTTAGGTAAGCAAGTCTCAAAGCAGTCTATGTAGTTCAATTTAATGAAGGGACTAGGAATCTTATCTTAAAAAGCTCAAGCCCTCGTATTTTTTTTTCCCCCTTTATACTTCCATTCTATATCTATCATATGAGTTTCAGAATTTTCCATATTTCATTGCATTTTAGGGACTTGGAATCTTACTGCTGAATACTAATTTTCCTTACCTCTAGAATATTAAATTAAATGAAATCATGACAGCAGTATAATAAAAATTCAATCTTTGAATTTAATGACGGCAACATTGTATCAGCAATATGACAACAGAGATGGAGGTGAGACCAGCACAAAAGTTGTTGAAGAGGGAGCAATTATAGTCCCACATTCGCTTCAAGTTTAATGGGCCCCGCGCTCGGCTGTTTCACATGAATTTAGTTTAATTGGCTGTATTTCCAAGTTTCATATTCAGAGTGGAGCTTAAATTGTTGAGCAGTCACCTCTGCTAAACATCTTTAATGTCGATAGGCATTCTACAATGGTAGAATGGGTGAGTGAGATGGTGTGACCGTATTAATGTTAACTTTTATTCTTCTAGATTAAATTTGACAACCATCTACCTGTCAAAGTTTAAATCATATTATAAATATACTTTTACAAATAATTTAATAAATAGAACATAAAATATCTGTTTAAATAATAATATTTGTAGATATAAATTATCCATTTTTTAAGAAATTAAAATAAAAAGCTTAAATTAGTTTAAAACTAAATAAATGAAGATAAATGAAATATAAATAATTTTAGATGTAGTAAATTAAATTATAATTATTTTGTAGTGGATATCTATCAGCATTTCTTTAGATAGATTTTTTAAGATATCTATACTAGTTATAAACATAGTCTTCACTAATGCAAGTGTTAAACCATACAATATGTTTATTTTTGTAACTCTCACTGATAGTTGAGCTTGATGTAGCTAGATGGTATAAACTATCATCTCAGACTATAAACCATCTACAGTAGAAGGAAAATGAAGAAAAACATCGATAGAATGTAACGGTCATTATGAATCAGCATAAAACAGTATTTCATGTAATTTTACCAACCAATATGCTCAAAAAGAGAGGAAGGAAGATTAGAAATCGACTTCTCTTCTCCTTCATCCCCAAACATCATCATATCTCATCTATGTTAATCTCACTTATCTCAACTTGCTCAATGTCAAAAATGGTTCCACCAGAAATATTGCAATCCTCATATGGAGAAGAAAGAAGAGGAGGAATATCAGCTACTTTAGATGATGAGCACCAAGCTTGATGATAGATGATCGAATCAAATTTTTGTTTGAGAACATTCTATCTCAAAAGTTCCTATTCTATGTCTATGTAGAAAATTAAGCTTGGAAAAAATAAGTCAACTTTGACTATTTAACACTTTTAATCTTAGAATGAAACTTAGTGTGTGATGTTTAAGCCATCTGTACTTGCACATCAATCAATGTCCACACCCTAAGCTCCCACTTTAATACAGCCAGGGAGGATGCTTACAATGGTCGAGGAGTTTGGTTCTACAATTGCCAATTGCAATTCCCAAACAAGTTATAACTATCCTAATAAAGCCCTTGCCCGCGTATCTTCAACCATTGCAATCCAAAAAGTATATTTCTTAGAGGCGTTATGTCAAACAATTTATGTACCATGTCTATACTTACTTGAGAAATTAAGTCAAATAGTTCATGTGCCTTGTCCATGATTCCACATTTTGCATACATGTCTAAACAACATAGTTGGAACTACATTTGACAAAATCCTATATGTCATACTCTACCAGAGTGTGCTCCATAACTCCAATTTTGGTATTGGAAAAGGTTGCGAAATTTGTTTGACATTTACATTTTCCTGATAGTTTATAGTTTTTTCATCAAATCTATTGTGTGTGTATCATGTGACTAGATTAAGTTATGCTACATTTTCATTAATTGATCTCACATTTTATAAGTTTTTCAAGGATCATATTTCATGAATGGAAAAACATAATTTAAATATTTATTTTATAAAATATAATATTTAATAACAAAAGGTGGAAATTAGCATTAAGTCATCAACTTTGTTTGCAACAAAGGTTGTGAACGGTTTCCATTTAGAATTTGTTGACCAAAAAATTGCTATAATCACAAACTAGACTGTAGACCAATAATGTCATATGCATAAATGAGTAAAACTACCCAACATTTAATGCAATTTAGTTTGGTGAAATTGCAGCCTAAAACTATCATTATGATTGTATGTTCACTACACATTAATAATTGATGTTATGCATTGTGCTAACTCTCTATTTTACAATCAATATGTATACCCCATGCTAACCCTCTATTTTATAATCAATATTTATACTCCATGCTAACCCTCTATTTTATTTAATGTCATTTGGTTTAGTGAATTGCAGCCTCAACATGAGTGTTTCTTAAAGTTTATCAATTGGTCCTTCTCTAAAATGGATACATTAACTCGTCCTTTTCTAAAATGGATACATCAAGAGGCTTTCAATAGTCCTACTATCAAGATCTTCAAGTTAGGAAAGGACCTTATAGACATTGTGATTTAAACATCACACACTAAGCATTGACCATTTGGGTAACTTGTGGGCCCCTTTAATATGGTTGCAGTTGTCAAGAACAAGTTTGAATGGTTTATATATGTGAAAGAAAGCATGAATGATAGCTTGCCCAACACAAGCATATTGCATGTAGTAGGGAGATTTTGTCTCGACATTGCTTATTGAATTTTGAGATGTGAAGGTGTGATGTATAGTTTATTTTGAATCTTTTTTAACTTGAGATTGAAATCATAGGATAACATGAATATGCTAATCACTAACTAAATACTAAACTCATAGTTCTACTTTGTTTTGAATTGTACCAGATATATTTTATTTAAATTATAAAAGACCTTTATATGAACCTTGAACTCATTTAATATGTAATGTCAAAATTAAGATTACCAAAATACAAGGCAACACATGAGAAAATGTGTATGGCGATCTTGATTCAAGAACAAAAATTTGAACGAATCCAATTCATGTGCTCAAATTCCAAATTTTGTTAAACTCAAGCTTTGAAGTCTTCCTGAATGTGCACAAAATAATAATAAATTGTATTCTTGATCTTTTTAAAATTGAGCTTTCAATCTTGATTTCACATCTTATGCAACTGAAACATTGAAACTGTACAGCCTGAATTTTATGAGTCATGGATATGGCAATGGTGAACTATACCACTATGCTATCCTCAAATTGAGAAAGTCAAATGGTTTAGAATTCTATATCTAAAATTTCCTTCATCTTTTAACATCAAAACAAATTAATAAAAAAATTAAATTAACTAATAAACTTCGAGTAAAAAATTATGTTATTAAAATGGATTATCAATATTTTCTCTTTTACCTTTCCATGTACTCACAACTCATATGTGGACATCAAAGATAAAATGTTATTGTAAACCCATGTAAAAAAAAACTTAAATTTCAAACTTGAGGTATACCAAACTTTCAAAATAGTCTAAAATCATAATTTAAAACTGTAAGTTTCTTTCTAGATCTAAATTCCAAAAATTAGATCTTAAGAAACTATTATCTATAGATATAGAATCTAAGGATTAGAATAAGATACTATGATTGAGAGAAATAGAATCTAAGAATTAGATCTTAGAAAATTATCATCTAAGAATTGGGTTTATCGTCTAATGGTTGATAGTGTTCTCACATATTGGAAAACTATCAAATATTAATTGAATTCAAAAAGTACCTCTCTAATATTGTCACGTCTCGCATGTCAAGTTTCTTAGGTGGTGCGCATGTTGTGATCGAGTCAAAGTCTGACCAATCAACCCTTTTGTTTGTCAACAATTAAGAAATATTTAAGTTAAATTCTTAAGTTTAGTAACTTAATTTCATTTGTGAAGATGGATCAATGATGGATATATGTTATGTGATGTCGCACTTTATTTTCTTATGTGATTATATTATATGGATACATGATTATGTTATAATGGTTACTGACTCCTCTTTTGTTGTGAGTGTCTGAGTGGATGCGGGATCGATGGGATGAGGGTGTGGTTGAGGTAGAGGGGGTTAGCCTCTCAAAAGGGGATGCATCAAATGATTTTGCAACTACACACACACACACAGTTAATGTGATTTGATTTAATGCAACATGTTATTTTGTTTGATCTTCTTTATGATAATATGATCAGATGGAAGTAATTCCTGATTGTTTTTGTTCATGAATTGATATATGAAGAATTTGGTTGCTTAAGGTACTCTCTTTTAATATATCATGTTTAAAAAAAGAATATAAAACTATGCAAACACACAAGTTAATGAAAAGATCAAGCATAATACTTTTTGTTTGATTATGTTTTCCAAAATAGAGGCAGTACTTCTTCTCCTTCTTTAGAGTACCGTGATTCTTTTCTTCATTATTTATTCTTTTCTGGTAATGAGTTGCCATTGTGATCACCCAAAAATGGTCACCTAGACTATTGGCCCCTTCTTAGCATTTTGGCTAAATTAATTCATCATTGGCCTAAACCAAATTGCTAAAATCAATTAATTTGATTATAAACTATAGTTTGACTATGCTATCCTAAGTCCATTATTTGATTAAAAGAACATGTCCCCTTTTAATTAAATAAAAGCTCCCATTCTTCTAACCCACTTAAAGTGCACACATAAAGTCCTTTTTATATTTTACAAATTAAAAGAAAAGGCTTTGTGACTTTTGTTTTATATGGGAAGTCGACTTCTATTTTATTAGTTGACTTGTGTGTGCACATGGATCACTCCTATTTTCAAACTCCACCCTTGATCTTCCATCATCTTGACCTTGATCTCTATCATTTGTATGACTTTAGAAGAAAGAGCTCTCTCCTTGTCAAATGATCCACACTCATGAGTATGGTTATGCTACCGGTTTCTCGTTTTAATCTTTGAAGAGCTTTGTGGAGAACTTCTACTTCTCATCTCATTCTTGCATCCATCACATGCTAGCTTAAGCTCATATGGCATTTTAGTAATAGTTGCATGTAGCTTAACTTCTCTTTTGCAATAGCTTAAATCACATAGTAATTCGCATGGATCTTATAATGCTCTCATCTTGTTTAACATAGCTGAACTTTGCATATTCATATAGTTTAATCTACATTTGCCTATTGCATGGTTTACTAGCAAGAAGAATATCTCTAAGGCTCAGTTGAGAGCCTTCATATTTGAATCATACTCTCTTGCACTATGTGAATGGGGAGCTCTAAGCCGACATCCAAGCATTCTAAACTCATGAAATCACTTGGATAGAAGGGTTTAGAGTGTGACACAAATTGATTGTATATTTTTGGCACCCACCGTGGGTAGAACGTCTTAGTTTTGCTCTTCATCTCACTGCATTTGTTGCATTTTCAGCATTTTGTTCACATTTTTTGTTTTTTACAGTCACAACTTTTGGGTGATACTTTTCCAGTATCGTGTGGCATTTGTTTGTACTGTTGTGCAATACTTTTATAGTAAAAGTATCACACGATATTAGCAAATTCTATTACCTCGGTATAGTAAGTTTTGTTGCCTAGCTTAAGCGAAAATATCACATAAGAGAAAAAATTTGCATAGGTATTTGAGAAGTATCGTATGATAGTCTTGCAGCAAATATTGTCACCTAGCTTGAATTTGCTTGATGTTTGGTCAATTTCTTAGTTTTTACTTGTTGTTTGTTGGATTTTAAAAGTCTGTGGTTGTTTGACAATAGGCTATTTGCAAATTTCATGCTACTTTCAAACTAACATGTGGGGCTAATGCTTGTGATTGTAGGTTGTTACCTTGAGATGCTTGCATAATCACCTAAAAAGAACACATGTCAAAGCTTCAAATGCACAAGGACTACTAACAATTGTTTACAAGGCCACCCAAAGCATAAAAACCAATCTTTCTTATATTTTCTTTATTTCATGTGTGGCAATACTACTAGTTGTTTCATTTCCATAGGCACGTTAAACTTGCGATTGAGGTTCTTTGGTGATAGGAGAGTATGCTCTTCACCCTTGTGGTGAATAAAAAATCTCGACTTGCCTTTGGATTTTAAAAGCAAGGGGATAACTGGATCTTCTTGGCGTGTTTGGGGGAAATGATCAAAATAGGAGTGTATGCTCTTCACCCTTGCGGTGAATCATAAATCTTTACTTTTGAAAGTGGATCCAATCTATGGTAGTTAGAATCCTTTAGAGGGCCTGCTCTTGGGCAACCAAGAGGAATGACCCAAGTGGGGACAAGCAAACCCATCTACTCCAACCCACTATAAACTCAAGGCTATCAAGGACACAAAACCTTGGTAGATGTATCATTTGTTTTCGCTTAGTGTGATTACTTGTGGGATTGGGACCATGAGAAAAATGCTAAGCAAGAATGCTTAAGGTACTCTTGTGACCATGAGGTCTATTATCCACTACAAGGTGGGGTGTCTTGTTATTGGGTGCAAGAGGAACATTACGAATGGAAGCCCTTTCTAAACACTCTAAGTCATTATCTACCCTATTTTGCCACTCAACTTCTTGGTGCAAGGATTGATCCTAGTGGATTACCTAGTTTACCCCAAGATTTTACACTCACCGCTTGTGTTCCCTTGGTTATGCTTACGGCATTTCCATGACAAAGCCAATATCTCTTGTGGGAAACCACTCGGTGTGAGGTGAAAGAGCACTTAGTGTGGGCCAAGTTGTTGAGTAATGAATTGTGACTCTAAGGTAGATTGCTTGGCTAATATTTTCAAATATGTTGACCTATGTAAATGTTCTTAGAAATGAAACATCTCGATAACATTGGTAGGAAGGTTTTTTTGATATCACAAATGCGTATTGGCAAGATTGTTTTGGCCCTTGGTCAATTGTTTGAGACATGCTAAAAACCCCTACTGTTTGCAAACCTTTTTTTTATTCAACATGAACTGAAATTTGAAACTGTCTAGTTTGAAAACTATCTAATTGTCAAACTGAAACATAACAATTTGAAGTCAAACTTGTTCTTTTTACACAAAACTAGCACTTTATCGCACACTCTTTAGAGAAATATTGTGTGACACTTTTTTTCAAAAATTGTGCCACCCTCTGTTACAAGTTATTTCACCCTACAATACTGAATTTTATCGTCCCACCTTAGGCAAACTATTTCCCAAGAGAAAAGTATCATCCTAGTATTATAAACTCTATCATAAGATTTAATTTGTTGTCCTATTGTCACCTTGGTTTTGGAAGAATATTGCCTAGGTCATTTTACTACTAAAACAAAGTTTGCATTCTACTTTATCCAATCTAGGGTCTTGTCACTTTAGTCCTTCCTAGTCCTGATCACAAATCCATATGTTAGGTGTTGTCCCAAGTTGAAAAGATGGGTTTAGTCTGTCAAATGTAAGTCTCAAAATGTCATTGATAATCACTTTTTGAAATCTGGTTACTATTCTATGCTAGCTATTTGCTATTGAGCTTCTTGCTTTTTCTATTAGCTTCAATCACTCATGTTGTAAACTCTTGAACACTTTTGAATGGCCACCTATTTTTCTTTAACAAGTGATTATTATTGATTGTATGAGATTCAAATCTAAAACACTTCTCTCATCCTATTAAGCAATGACACATCCTTACATGCCGGTCACAACTAGGTTCCAAGTTGGTAATGCTAGTCATTCCCCTTTCATTTTCACATAGTTAGAGACTCCACCTAGATGCCCTTGTGGACAACCTTGTGTGGAAGATCCTGATTCTAGTCAAACACAAACAACCAATATCTGACACAATTCACTTTATAGTTTTCAAAACCCATTTGGAACACCCTTTGACACACCCAACAGTGAAAAAACTTTGACCAACATGCATCTTGACGAAATCATATGCAGCTTAGAAGAGAAAGCACATGAAAATGGAAGATTTATGGAAGCTATCCATGCTAGAGAAAGATCAGATCAACAGGCTGAACCTAACCCTCATACACACAATGAGGAAACTGGAAGAGATTATTATCGTAATCCTTTTGAACACATTCCCATCAGTGGAAATCATGGCAATTAACACCTCAAAGGACTCCTACAGTCAACGTGAGAGAATGCCCATCACCACCCATACAATCACAATCACATCACAAAAGTGATGATGAGATCACTAGTGAAGATGTTGTAAGATTTCAACAAGACAAGCTCACTCAAAAACTAATGCAAAAAGATTTAGAGCAAAATGGGGACCAAAACTTCTAGTATATGACAATGAAAGAATGCAAACTCCCCCAAGATTTCAATGAGCAATGAATAATAAAAAAATGAGAGCCCACCGAGGCTGAAATCTTGAGAGAAGAAATGCAAGAATTGAGGAAACAATTTGGAAAATTACAAACTTCCAAAGAGCCACCTAAAACTTCATTTATTGAAGCAATATGTGCTCTTTTATTTGATATGAGTTTATACATGCTTCCATTTCCTAAGAATATAGAGGTTCCTAAGTATGACAAATATGATGGAAATAGTGACCCCCATGATCATGTGAGGACTTCTATACTATTAGCATGGATTTCATGCATGAAGATTCCTATCTTATGCATTCGTTTCCTAGAATTCTAAGAAGGCAATCTATAGAGTGGTTTACAAAATTGACTCCCCCTCTCAAAACATTTGATGAGCTTGCAAAATGATTTATCCAACAATACTCTTATAACATTCAACATCTCATAACTATGTTGGACTTGTGCCAAATTAAAAAAAAAAATAGGGAGAACTTTTTACAACATACCTTCAAAGATGGAGATCACTATAATATAAGTATCCTCGGCAAGTTCTTGAAGCTAAGAAAATTGACATCTTTGTCAACACACTTGTACTAGAGCTATCTATACTTTGACTTAAGAAAACAATTATTCACATCCTTCAATGCAATGGCTGAGAGTGCATATCACATTGAGATGTTTCTATAAAAAAGGATGATATTATTGTAAATAAAGACAAAAATAATAATGGAAATGGAAAAGACAAGGGAAAACCTTGGAATAAAAACAAATATGTTGTCAATGATGGAGTAGTGGATACTCCTAAGACCAAGGAACCTGCATTTAACCTTTCCAATGTCATCTATGCTACAAAACAACAAGAAGGTTTGAAACCACAAACATCCAACAAGAGCTCTCAATTTACTGAAAAATGAAGTGTTTATACACTAATGGTTGAGCCTTAAGGATATATAAACAAGCAACTAGCTTAAAAATTTCCAACTATGACCTTGTCAGCCAACTACAACATACCCTGACTCAAATTTCCATCTTTGAGTTTTTAGAATTATCCCCTTTGCACAAGGATATCCTTGAAAAAGCTTTATGTTCTGCCAACATTCACATGGATATTGACATAGAATGATTCTAAGCTATGGTGAACCATATCTCTTCACCTCACAATCTCACCTTTTTTGAGGAAGATGACCAAGATCTTAGTCATCCCCACAACCTTTCTCTCCATGTCGAAGTCCAAATCTTCTGTAATCACATTCACCAATTCTTGATAGACAATGGTATAGGGTTGAACATCATTGCATTCAATGTGATTAACTAGTTAGGCATGTCTGAATTTTCCATTGACCCTAGGCACAAGATCACTATAAAAGCCTATAATGATGTTGAAAGACCTTCCAAAGGTCTAATTGTGCTTCCAATCAAAGTTGGTCTAGTTGAGAAGGATGCCATTTTCCAAGTCCTAGACATACCACTTGCATAAAATTTGTTGTTGAGATGACCATGGATTCACAACATGCAAGTCGTACCTTCTATGTACCATTAGTGCATCAAGTTCCCTTTCAATGGTACTAAGATAGTTGTACCCGATGATAACTCAATGTCTATCAATACATTATTTGCTGCAAAAACACTAGTTCCACATAATCGCTCTTCTCATGAGCTGACAATGTCCTTTACAGACTACAAACAAAAATTGAAAATGATGAGCTTCGGCATGGGTGAATACACTCTAGACTCTATTGCTTCTTTAAATGTTTCCCCTCATTCTTATGAGAAACATTCTACCAAAAAGAAGCCTTTCACTTCTACAATGACTCTTTTTGGCACTTTTGTGCAATCCTTAGTTCTCATAGAAGTGAAAAAGAAAAGAATAAGCAATCAAAGATTAGATCTATAGGGAACATGAAGATGAGGAGGAAGTCATAGTCACTACTCCAATCTCTCCTAAATGCTATGGAAAAGGATATAAATTTCTCACAAACATGGGCTATTAGGGCCATGGGTCCTTAACTGGTGATAAAAAAGCTCTAGTCAAACCTTTAAGTCATACTCAGGGTCGTGACATTTGAGATACTATTGGCCTAGGTTTTGGGATAGAAGATGAAATACCAACATTTGAGAGAAGAGCACCCATGTCTAGCGAATCAAAGGATGATGATCCTCCCTTTGTTGTTGCCACTTTTCAAGATGAGGACTTCATGCCTCTCACTTCTCTCCTTTGGGGAGAAGAAACACTAACTACCAACATTGATGTTGAATCTTCCACTTCTCATAATAGAAATAAGATGAATCTGACCATGAAGGTATAAACAAAGGATAGATTAGACAAAACCTTGCTCACTTAATTGTCGAAGATCATCGTAGAGACTTTGACAAGTATGAATGGGAAAGCTTGTCAAACACATCTTGTGAACTAAGGATGGACACCATTCACACCTATACAACCAACCAAATGTAGTTGAAGAGTCTAGTCTAGGTTTAGACAAGTTTGGCTTGCAAACTACTTTAGTGGATCATGGTGGTCCCTCTAGGTCTATTCCTAATCTTTGTTCATATTCTTCTAAACCTTTACTAAAGAAGGCAATGAGTTGTTATAAACCTTGATCATTCTGTTGAACCAGCATTGCAAAAATTGTATCCATGCTACCATATGCATACAATATGAAGTATTTTGAGAAATAAAGATTCACCAAAGTAGGAACATTTGATAATGCTTCATCTATTGCTGCAAAACTATGTTTGGCTTCTTTTGACTAGCTAAAAACATATTTTTCTTGAATATTGTTGTCAATGGTTTTAGTAAGTTAGCAATGTCTGGAATAAAAAATATGACAAAGTTTTTTCTCCCAATAAAACTTTACAATCCCTTTTTATGATGTGGTAAAGGTAGCTCCAGGATGGTTGCAACTCTTTCAGTATCAATGGTGATGCCTTGTTTGGATACAACATATCACAATAGTTTTCCTTCATGGAAAACAAACACACACTTCTTTGGATTGAGAGATATGCCAAAATCTCTGCATCTTTATAAGATTTGCCTCATATGCCCAAGGTGATCTGCAACATGCTTGGAGAAAATTGTGATATCATCCAAATAGATCAGCACAAATTTGTATATTAGATTACTGAAATCCATTTCCATGGCCTTTTGAAATGTAGCCCTTGAATTTAACAAGCCAAAAGGAATCCTTTTATATGCCATGGTACCCCACTTTGTGGTGAATGCAGTTTTGAATCGGTCTTCCTCTTTGACTAGAACTTGATTATAGCCAAAGTACCCATTAAGAAGTGAAAATCTCTCAAAACCTAAAACGTATTGAAGCATATGTTCCATGGATGGAAAGGGGTGGCAATCCTTCAATGGAACTCTATTGAGGTCTCTAAAGTCAACACATAACCTTGGCTCCCCATTCTTTTTCCTAACAAGAACTAGATTTGACACCCAGCTAGTGTGTTTGATAGGAAATAGTATCCTGCTCTTAATGAGTTTGAAAACCTCTTTTTGCATTAAGGGTTCTAACTTTGGATTGACCAACCTTTGCTTCTTCCTTATGGGTTTGGAATTAGATTCTAAATCAATAGTATATTGGGCAAGGCATGGATCAAAACCCTTAAGGTTTGCATATCCCCAAGAAAAAAATCATTCAACTCTTGGAAAAGTTGAATGTAAGATTGCCTTTCTTTAGTAGCAATTGCCTTACCAAAATTTAAATTCTTTCCCTCTGCAATCTAAAGATCTTCATAGTGATGTTGTTGAACCACTAAGCTGGTTTTATTCTTTTTGACTTGCTCATTAGTGTTAAATATAGACTCTAGAGTAACCAACCCCTTGGGAATCTTATTGGAACTAGGCTGTATAACCTGATCACCATATTATTCCTTCACTTTGCATTGGTTGAAGGTCGAATGCATGTTTTCTTCAAGCAAAAAATTCAAAATTTGTTCATCACTATCAAAAACTTTCCAACTAACCTCATTGTTAGGTATGGAAAGTCTAATCAAAACTTTGATATGCCTTTGTACATCTTTGATAATATTTTCAACTATATCAAACTATGCTCCTACATCATCCAACCTATTAGCATGCTAATTCAATCTTCTAGGAATAGCAACTAAATTAAAAGCATCAAAATCTTCAATTATATCCCACACTCTTTTCTTATAGCCTTTTAATTTTTCATTCTTAGTCATGTGCAATCCTCTTACCTAGTTGATAACTAACTCACTATCTCCAAATACTTTTATGTGTTTGATATCTCTTATTCTGGCCCATTCCAATCCTTGAATCATCCCCTCATATTTAGCTATATTGTTTGTGCATGCAAAACTAAAATGTAAGGTTATATAATTTTTATCTCCCTGAGGAGAGATCAACATTGCTCATCCACTTGAACCATTCTTGCTCCTGTAGCCATCAAAGTATAACTCTCAAACCTAATCTTGCTACTCAAGATGATCAATTGTGTCTTTGACAAGATTTGGCATCACTAACCCAACCTCCTCAAAGACATAATTCTGTAGACCAACATCTGTAATATCTTCAATGGTAATATCATTGATCTCCTTTGTTGAGATAGTTACTATTGCCCACTCATCTAGCAAAACATTTGGGATACTATCAACTTGAGTATTTGTATCTTGGGAAACAAGGTCTTCTTCTTGATCAAGTGGAATACAATTAGCATTGATCACATTGGGTGTGTAAGGTTCAATGTGGTATTTTGAAAGTAACTCAGACCTGATTGTTTCTTTGGTCCCATATCTAGTCCTAAAAAGCATATGTAACCAATTTGCAGATAAATAGCCCCTTATCTTGGCTGTGAACTCTCTTAACAAGAAAAGGGCAAAATATGGAGGAAAATCTACCACAAAGATATATTGGGGAATAGAAAAATTAGGACATGCATGGAGTGTTAGAATTTCATTATTTATGAGACCTAATATGTTCACACATGAACCATCCAGTTAGACTACACCTTTCTCTAAGGATTCATATTTTAAACCTAGCTGGTTTGCTATCCTCTTTGGCATAATAGAGCTTGTAGCCCCACTATCTACCATGCAATTATGCACCAAGTTGTTTCCAATAATTGATGAAACATAAAATGGTGGAGGTTTTACACTCTTACCTTAGATCTAATTTTCCTTCTTGCTACTATCTTGAGTAACAACTCCTTGATTTGTGAATACAACCCTACTAGTCTCATCAGTGACTTGATTTGGAATATCTAATGCCAAGGCTTCTTTCAACAAGTTAGCTTGTCTTGGAATAGCTAGAGAATCCCACATGGACATGGTGATACTCATCCTTTTCATTTTTTCCATAGTATTAAATGGCATGGTAACATGCACCTTTTTGTGGACTTTAGTGACAACATGATGTACTTGTTGATGTGACTGTTCTTGAGTGGAAAAATGAGGGTTTATTTGTTGCTTTTTTTGTCCCTAGACTGAGGATGGATTCTCAACTGATACCTCTTTACTTGTCCCTACATCATTGTTTAAGGCTCTTTTCTTTGATCAAGTGCAGATATCACTTGCATTATTATCTCTATTCACATCACAGTGTTCCTCTTCTTTCCATTTCATGAATATAGCATCTATGGGAGGAACATTTGTCTACCTCTCAACATCAATATCAGATATAGGTTGTTCACTAGAAGAACCTTGAACCATTAAGGCTTGATTCATTATCATGTTGGAACATGTAGCCTGATTGTGCTGCTAATTACATGGATAAGACCAATCATAGTCTGCTGCTAGGTTATTTTGAGTAGGGACCATATCTCTAACAATACTTGGAGGAGGAACAACATTCAAAGGATTAGGATTATAAGGCTTAAAAGGTATATGATTATAATTATTCCTATTAGGTGTGTACTAGTTTTGAAAATGCTATTGGAAGGGCTGATTTGGAATTTGATTTTGAGATTGGATGGTTGCCTAATGCTTGGTCAAAGAAAGGGATCAAAATCCTACAACAATGGGCTACTTAACCCAAGATTGAACATCTCAAGTGGTTTTTATCTAACTCATTTGGACTCATTTAATTTATTAACCAGGGATGTAAACTTGAAATGGTGTTTGCAAAATATATGCTTCAAAGTTATTTCAACTTAAGAACTACTCTATAGAAATTCAAGTGCTTAAACTACAGGAAGTTTATGTTAAAGATGAGAACCAAATCTATTTTAATAAAGCATGAAAATATAGCTAAGGATTACTTCAACTACCTATGCTGTAGGAATAGTCCACTAATTCTATTATTAGCGGTTGTAGGAACAATAGAGTCTACTTTGGTTCTACAAACTAAATATAAATCCTATGCTAACTAATTAGTTCACTCCCTATGTGGGCCCCCAAAGAGAAGTGAAGTAAAATAATTTAGAGATGAAAACCTAAAATGATCTTTTTATTCATAACAATAAAATGTACATATTGATGAACCTCAAGATTATATTCAGTACTTAAAAACTCGGCAACTTCTTCTTTCTATTGAAAAATGACTGACTAAAACCTAGCACCTTTGTAAAACAGACTTCCAGTTATTTAAAAAAAAACTAGGAACATAATTCCTAGATTCAAGACTCATCAACTAGCGAAACAAATGATGACATTGATTATTACAATAGGTGCATTAATTTTGGTGCCAAATAGAATAGTAATTTAGGAGCTCACAACCCTAGAATTTCCTTTGCTCAAGTTTGGTCTATTAACATGAGCAACTACTTTGACTCTCGCTTGGTTGAGTTGACTTTGGTTTTATATCTACAAAATATTAATGCCTCCAAAACAATAACATACATCAAGACTTATTCAAAACATGTTATCTAAATTAGTTTACCCTATGTCACATTGCTATAGGAGAACTACCCAACCTAGCTAAGGAAGAAAAAGCATCATTCTCACTACTTTGTAATTAAATGATATATCTTTTTACAACATATTCATTTTGATCTTGAAAAGTAATTATGCACACATTTGTCTAAAAATCATCATAAACATCATGTTCTTGAACATCAAAGTCTTTAGAAAGTCTGCAAATTAAATTAAAAATGAAATGACAAAATAGACCATATTCTGGTCTCATCATTTCCCACAACTAAAACTTTGAGTTGTCCTCATAAACATGAAATTTTTCACCCTTGCAACCATCTTGAAATTTGAGGCAACACTTTGTCCTTTACCCCCTGTAGCAATGTTCCAATAAAAACCTTTACTCTCCCTCTACCTTTCCCATTTACAGAGCTCTTTTGACATATCAAATTTCTCTAAATCTTGCTGATTAGCAAGCAATGGGGAGAACAATAGTGGAGGATGAAAAGTTAAAGGAATCCAATCATTTTTTCTTTCTTCCCCCAACTTGATATACTAGGGTACTCGCTGAGTGGCCATGATAAAATTCAATGGAGAATGAAGTTCCCTCTTTTGTAGGTCTTCACTCAATCCTATCCAATGCCATTGATTCGCCTACTTTGCTACAGGAAGATCTGTTTCTGCCATAGCTTTATATTCCTAATAAATTGTTTCACTTAAAGGAGGAATAATATGAATTCTAGGTTTTGAGTAAGCAATTTTCAACCATTCATGGTACAAAGTTTTTGCATCCTTGGCCTCAGGCCTGAGAAAAAGTGGCATCTCATACTCTAATTCCTTGTACTGATCGGCCTAGTTTTCCTTGCTAATTTCATTTTGAATCCAAGACATCAATGTCTTGAGTTGAATATCACCCACATAAGGTAGAGGGTTCTAGTCTCTATTATCAATGACTACTAAATTATGTAAAAAGAATTCATAGAGAAAATTTCTGATGGCTATAGGGGTAGCATGAAAAGCTTGGAAGAATTCATGAGGAGTATTCAATGTTAAACATTTACCCTACGTTACAGAGGTCATAATTGACAAATTGTTCTTTCAAAAAGAGGGCATAAACAGGAGAAGGAGAGTGACAAGACATTAATTTAGGAATCATGACAGTGACTTTTGTAAGTTTACCACTTAATTCCTCAATCTCTTCATCCTTCTTAGTAAAATCTTGAGTTTGATTAAAGATGGTTTTTTCTACTCTCTCTCTCTCTCTCTCTCTCTCTCTCTCTCTCTCTCTCTCTCTCTCTCTCTCTCTCTCTCTCTCTCTCTCTCTCTCTCTCTCTCTCTTTCCATTCTTCCCTCTCCTAAATTAATACGTTAGTTAACTGTGAAATAATGCTTAACAATGAAATAGTGGAACTAGGATAGAAAGTAACATGTATCTTAGGTGAAGGATCAATAGGATCAGTTTGCTGGGCTGCGGATGCTAAAGCTTTAAGTCCTTGAGAAAAAATTTGTTCAGCAACAGTATTAAATACATCAAAATTTATTCCAACATCTTCTTCATGAAAAATTTCTCTTTGAGGTGGAGGAGAATTTGAAACTCCAACAGATGCACTATCGTCATTGTCTAAATCTATAGAAATGATGGGTGGCTAGACAAAGGATGTTCTTGCTATTGTAGGTACATGCTCTACACTTTCACCCTCTTCAATGATGATCTTATCTTTGTTAAAAGAATAGGATTGCTCTTTTTCAATAGCTATATTTTCAGACACAAGGGATTGAAAAGACACACCCTCAACAGGTTTTACAAATGATTGGCTCCTTTGAGTTCTATGCCTAAAGAGTACTTTTAATGCCTTTGAAGCTACAGGAGGTTCTGGAGATGTTTCCTGTACATTCCCCCTTTTCTTCTTATAAATCCTAGGAACTATAGGAGAGCTAGTATTTGGGGAAATTTTAACTTTCTTTTTACCCTTATCAGATATTGATCCTGACCCAAAGGTAGAAGCTACGGGAGTGGAAATTGAGGTTCTTTGTGATCTCTTGGGTCTGGTTGAGGAAGAGCCTAGTGCTAGGTTTACACGATTTTCCTAAGGTTCTCTTTTCTCTTCAACTTGCTTTGCAGGTTGCCTAATAGGGTTTTGCACTTTGTTTTCAACAAAATCATCCCAATATATCCCAAGTTGTTCCCTAAGGGCTTTTTCTATGATGAGCATAATAAAACACTAGTGTAAAAAATCCTTCATGGTTCCTTTTTGTATTGCAATGAATCTTTTTAACAAAATATGATACATAAAATGAGGAACATTCAAAGGCCAGCCATCATGTCTTAGGTAGCTCAAAAATTTGAAATGCGTGGCATGCAAATATGAATGTCTCCCCTCACAAGAAAAATATCTCACAATGTAAGTAGAACATTCGTTAAATAGTTCTAGTAAAGATGTGCAGATTGTACCTTATTTTTGGTCTATCTAAAGTTGTGGATCTGCATGCACTGTAAATTGGGCTCTGGTCGAAACTGGGTCTAATATGTCTGAAAACTGCTCTCTTGCTAACGACAATTCCATTATATCTGCTACAATTTTGGGTACAAATGAAACCCTTACTCTTCTAACTATAGAAAAACCATCCCTCAATGTTTGCAAGAATTCTAAGGCAAGCTCCTCATTCCATGCAGACAATTTGAACATGTAATTTATCCACCCCTTGGCTTGAAATATAGGTAGGCAAATTGGGCCTCCCAACAATGTTGTATGGTCAGCTAGTTCTCTTCTTAACAAACCACCCCCCATTGTTGCTCCAGAGTGATTATAGGAGTAATTTCAAAAATGGAAAAACTTGCAATAGATGAGAAGACCAGTGATAGTACTTTTTTAAAGAAAATGACATTTTTTGCATTTAAGATCACTTAAGATCACTTAATTCTGCATTAAGTACCTTAGTTGGAACTCGTACTTACCAACTTGCAAAAAGTGTGTGACATAAAGGTGACTGTCACATCACATTATTCTCTTATCATGATTTATGGAAAGGACACAATATGTGGTGGCACATAAAGAATAACATAGACATTTAATTGTCTTTTAATTATAACAAAAAAAATGAAATATAATATCCCTCCCCCCAGCTAAATTAGGCAATAGCTCCTACAATTGCTAGTGACAAAGGTAACTAAAAATAGAACAACACATTAAGAAAAAGTTTAAACTTGAGTATGTGTATGGGCCTATTAATTTGTGTTATCATTTGATACCATCATGCAAGTTGATGAAAGGTTGGGTGAGGTGGAAGACGAGAAAAAGTGGAGTGAGGTGGAATTATTATGGAGAAAATACTTTCACAAAGAAAGTAGTTTATTATGATGATTGAAATGATTTTAGAGAGAGGATGACAAATGAGAGAGAAACTCATTTGCAATTGCTGCAAGAATTGTAGGATTAGTAGATGACTGGAATTGTTGTAGGAACTCTTCATGATTAGATGGCTTATGGTAGAATTTTAAGTGGTGTCCATTAACAAGGAGTTTGAAGCAAATAGGATCAATGGTAGAATGTTGCACTGCACCATTCTCAAACACAGAAATGATTTTGTATGGTCCAAGCCAATGAGTTTTGAATTTTCTCAAATTTTGCTGATAACAAGAATCATACAAGAGGGCCCAGTCTCGAATAGAAAACTTCTTGTCATGGATGAACTTATCATGCCATTTCTTTCGCTATTGTTGGATTATCACTATATTGTGTAGGGTAGATTTATAGTATTCATCTAGGGCATTTAGTTATAGGGTGAATCCACAATACTGGGTACCACTTTTGGGGGACGAAGGAAATTGCGAAATGATGAAAATTTTACATGTAGAATTTTACATATGTTCGCTTGAACGTGCTAACTATGTTCGTGCGAACATGCTAAGTTTAAATAAGGTATGTTCACGTGAACATACCTTGTAAATATGTTCATGTGAACATATTAGTAATGGTGATTTTGTGATTAAAATTCCACTTTTCCGTTTGGGATCTTGATAAATTTGCCCTTTTTGCATGTTTGTGCGAACATAAACAATTAAAAATGTTCGCGCGAACATGTTAAATTAAATTTTTGGCTATTGGATTACTTTTTTCATATGTTTGTGTGAACATTTGTTCACACGAATGTATTTGACAGGTTCGCACGAACATTGTGTTCGTGCGAACATCCCAAATTAAAATTTTTTGGTGTTGTTTTCTAGAGAAAAAATGAAATTGGCTCTTTTGACCCCAAAAATTGAGATTGAATGATCTCCTACTGTAAAATAAAAAATGCCAATTTGTTCTACTCGGAGCAAGCTTTCCAACAAATATAATTGTAATACATATTATATTCATTAAGACTTTCAAATATGAGTTTAACTCATTATAGGTTCATTACTGATTCAACATCCACCAACTTCGACACCTTGGAAAAATTAGTAAATTAGGTCAAAAAAATTTGAAAAATATGTACAAACTAACTTATTTAGATTCCTTTCTATTAAAAAAAAAAAGGTTTCTGATAAATTGACTTCAAATTATCCGTGTCAAACGAAATGTATGTCTAAATTGTGATTCGTGTCACTTCAAAACCTCATAAACTATACAATATTCAACCAAAATGAATTAAACCAAATGCATCCTCTAGATATTGATGTTAGGAATCTAACACCAAAAGAATTACATCATTATCATTTCTAGAAAAAAAGTTGTGTGTGTCAAACAGACTGTCACTCTTTAAAAATATTAAATTTGATTATGTACCACTTTTGGAAGGAGATGAAAAAATTAACCTAAATAATTTTTTTTTTAGATTAAAAAATATGGTTACAAAGTAGGAATAGAGTACTCAAAATCATTAGTTTATGTCATCTTGAAATTATTTATAGTTTTTGAGATATAGTCAGTTGAACATGATGTTTGTTGCAAAAATATTGATTTCAATGTCAAAATTGGTCAAAAAGTGGAACCCATTATTGTGGGATCACCCTATAGTAACTTGTCTTTCTTGAGCCTTTGAAAGATCAACATCTAGCTCTAAAGTAGTTTTTAGAGTCTTGTATTCAAATCCTATAGGCATGGAAGTAGAATTACCATAAAATAATTCAAATGGCGTAAATCTAATACTGCTCTTCCATGTAGTCCTGTAAGCCCAAATTGCTTCAGGAAACCTGGTAACCCAGTCCCATTTGAGAATAGTGTATAAAACTGCATCAAGGATTGAAGTTGATAGGTACTGGCTCCTCGTGATCAAAATTGAAATGAGATATAGGAGAAACAACAAATTGATAAATTGGATCAAATTGAACAAAAGATAAAGTTCTTGATGTAAGATGAAAGATATAAGAATCATAGATCCAAGTTAGATCATCAAGCATGAAATATGATGCCCCAATGTTGAATTAGAAGAAAAGAAGTGGGGTAAAAGAAAATGGAAGATAGAAGTTTGGAAGAGATAAAAAGAAATAGAAAGAAAGAAAAAAATTCATAAGAAATAGAATGCTCCAAAATCAATCAATTGTTCAAGATAGAGATCATGAAAGAAGATAAGAAAATGAAGATCAAAATGTGACCATAGTTGATTAAAAGTCCACAAGAAAGATGAAGGAAAAACCCTCTCAAACTCATAATGCAACCTAAAAATGCAAACTAACATGAAGTCTAATAATGCAAGCTACATGAAAATGCAATGGTGTACTTGCAAAAGAGCAACTGTAACATAAGATTTTCTGTTCATCATTCATTAGATAATGTAAAAAAACTTATTCTCATCATTGGGCCATTATTAATAGACATCTAAAAATCACACAAACATCACTAGTCACAAGCGCAACTATGAAAATATGAATGTGATTTATATTATATCAGAATGTGGAAAGATTCTAACATAAGCATCAAAGAATAAAGGTCAAGATGACTGTGATGTTAGCTTACCCAATTTAATGTAGCAAAACCATGCTTGCATCAAGGCATAGATGCTAGGATGACCAGAAGAACAATTGTGCAAAAAAAAGTAAATGATGATGCCTCAAATCCCCTGTATATTTCAAGGGGACAACAAGAGACACTCTAGAATTTCAAGACCACACCCACAAGTATAAAACAAATAAAAATGTGCCCCATGCCCCAAGTCCTCTAGCTATGCATCCCAGAGAGACTTGTCAGAAAAGGACACTCAACAAAAATCAATAATAGTTAGAACACAAAGAAAAGTTCATGACATAAGTCAAGCATTAAGTGTTGCATTTAAAAATGTAAGTGTGTTAACTGATACTGAGTTTTGAGGATAAGGATCAAATGTTTGCAAGCAAGGAAGATCATATGACAAAACTAAATAAAACCAAACTGATAAGTGTTGAAAAGCACTCAATGTCAGGGGTCATATTGAAAAAGACAATTGGGATGGTGTTGAAAACACCAGTTGTGAGGTGTCCTAAAGACTAATGCATCAAAGAGACCAAAACTAACACAGTTATGCCCCCTAGACAAAGACCAATTCCAAACCAAGACAACAAGGACAAGGCATGATGGAGAAAGGCTAAGTGTCGTGGACACACGCTAAGAAACAGGGGTGAAAAGGCCTCAAGTAGCACCCATTTCCAAGTTTTCACCACTTAGATTTTTTTAAAAATTAAATTTTTTTTTTCAGGTCTTTTTATAATTTTTTTTTTGTATTTTTGCTACCAAGACACCTATTTCTAGGTTTTCACCAAGGCACATTTTCAAAATTTTCATTTTTTTCTTTAATTTTTCTTTTAAAATTTTTTCAAATTTTTTGAATTTTTTGGAAGAAGTTAAGCTTTTTAGATAATGCCCCTTGAAATTTTAAAGCATGACATGCAAAGGAGTTGAAATGATATTCTCAAAGATGTTGATAGGGAAAGGAAGATGGAAGACTAAAATGGAGGATATGGCTTTATGTAGAGCGAGTAAGATTGGAAGAGGGAAATGAAGGCAAGATCAACATCAACACACAAGAGGATGGAGAAAATATGAATGAAGGAATACGTGAAGGAATGTGGTGAGTGGATAGAAGAGGTTTTGGTTTAGGTGCATGGAAGAAGAAGGATGATATGACTAGTTTAGGTAAGTGGGTGGATGAAAAGGATTCAAGGATATGCATCTATGTTGATCTTGAGGAAAGATAGGAGAGGGAGGGATTTAAGGAACCATGATGGATGATGAATGAGGAGAGTTGAGAGGGAAAGGTGAAGGGACATAAGGAGCCAAGATGGAAGGAAGACCTGAAGCATTTAGTATTGGTGGAGGAGATCCGAGGATGGATGTGGAAGATGCAAAAGGGTAATCAATAAGTTCATCGACATCTATATGAAAATTAAGGACATCAGCATCTTTAGAGTGAGCATTAGGATTTTCAATAAGATCATGAACATATTGAATAGGAGCAACTTCTTTGATAGAAGTACTTGAAGCTTGAGAAGACTTAGGAAGAGTAGAAAGTGGAAGGGAACATCGAGTGGTAGAACAAGAAGATGGAAGACTTTGATCTTGACAAGGATCTTTGGATAGCATAAATGTAGAGTTTTGCTCTTGATTTTAAATAGGCTCAACATTGAAAGTAACAACACTATTTTTAATAACCTTAATGGAAGTATCATCTTTGGAAGGTGAAACTATATTAAGGTCATTTTGATTGTCAATAAGCTCAGTGATGTAAGTAGTAGCTTTATATTGCTTAGGAGAAGAATTAAGACATGGTGGAATGAATGAGGAAGGGCGTAGAGGATCAAAAGGACCATGAAATGGATTAGAGAATTGTGAAAATAATTGGATGACACCCAGGGTTCTTGATCTTGATCTTTCCTTATATTCTTTTCTTTATCATTTTTAGAGTCCTCTTGACATGAAGCCACTCCTAAGGAGAAAGAAGCATGTTGGAATTGTATGGAAGACTTTGGAATAGATGATGAAGGAATAGTTGAAGTAGGAATTATAGTGCATGAAGGCTTAGGCTATTTAGGTTTAGCATTATCAAAAGTATTTGCTGCTAAATTAAGATTATCTTGAGTTTCTTTGAGAGGTAGCCTTTGAGGATAACTATAGGGAACCGCATGAAAAGAATTAGGATCTTTGTTCGATGAGGGATTGGTAGAAGATTTGAGAGACTTAGAATCTTTAGGGGATGTATGGATAGTGGAGGAAGTAAAAGATTGAAGGGGAGCATCAAAAGATAAAGGTTCAACATTAACATGATCTTTCTCAAGAGCATAATCTTTATTTTCAGCATGAGGGTTCTTAGAAGAGGAACTCTTATGGCATTTATGTTTTATTTTAGAAGAAAAAAATGCTTTCTCTTCCTCAAAAAATGAAGATTTATCATTTAGGTATTGTTCACAAAATTTACCAATGTTGTTTTCAAGATTTGAGTCATATGGATTACCATCAATATCTATCTGTGACTCATCCCCTTTAAGTACAAGCATAGGACTAGGAGGACTTTTAGGAATTGTAGGAATATAATAGTCATCATCATCATAATCATTGTCACTATAGGCATTATAGATAGGCATATCACAAGACTTTTCATGTTGTTCATTATGGTATGTCTCAATAAGAGGAATAAGACTCTTGGTAAAAGTAGAAGAAGAATGATATCGTGAAGAAGAGGTAGGTGAAGACCTACATAAATGATATTTAGAAGAATCATGGTAAGACCTGGAATATAAAGAATGTGAATGATATTTAGAAGAATCATGATATGACTTAGAAGATGAAGAATGTGGATGATTATTACAAGAATCATGATAAGACTTAGAAGATGAAGAATGTGAATGATATCTAGAAGAATCATGATGGGACTTGGAAGATAAATAATATTTGGAAGAAGGATATTGTGATATGATCTTGCGTATGATCCTAGCAAGAATGTTTGATTTCTTCCCTTTTTCAATAATTTTTGTCACAAGATTAGCATCCATATATCTATTGTAGTAACAACAATTTTCAAATTTAAGAAGGAGGTCGAGTTCATCAGAGCTCAAATGAGGATCCCTAACAAGATATTCAAGATCCATGGTTCTAGAAGAAGAAGAAGAAAACATAGAAGAAGAGAAAGGGTGAATAGAAGAAGGTAGACTATATGATAATAGGAGGAAAAGAATCAAGAAGACATTAAGAAGAGGAAGAATGGAAATGGGAGACTACAAAGACATGGAGATGAAGAAGAAAGAAGACCAAGAGCCATTTTGGGAAATTTGATACCATTTGAGTTCATTTTAATGTTGAGCAACATATAATAGCAGTTGTAACCAACATGAAAGAAAAGATACTAGTTGATAGGATAACCCTAAGAAACGTTGGTACCAAACTAGGATAGCAAAATCACTCACTTGTCCAAAAGAAAAATGATAAGATAAAATATTGCAATAGGCATAAACCAACACTGCCACAAAGGTGCCCACAACTTTGGGTGAATACCTTAGCACATATGGACTAGGAAGATGATTTACCCAAATTTTAATTAATTAAAATTGAATTTTGATGAAAGTGGATGGAAAAAAAATTACTAAGACTCTCCAAGCATAATATCAAATGATCCAAAGGTATATCTTTCTCAACAAGGATGGTCTAACTCACCAACTCCAAGCAAGGCCTCTTGTGAAATAAATGATTATTAATTCAAGGGGT
This sequence comes from Cupressus sempervirens, assembly GCA_028749045.1. NCBI lineage: Eukaryota > Viridiplantae > Streptophyta > Pinopsida > Cupressales > Cupressaceae > Cupressus > Cupressus sempervirens. Next base: position 576,969,407 of record CM053787.1, read on the forward strand.
CAAAGCACAATAACCCAAGGTGTAAACAAGCTTCTAAAAATGGGGTAAGTAGCCTAATCTAAACTAGATCAACCTAGGCAAATTGGAAATAATAGGACAACAAAGCAGTTTAATTGTGAAGTCTTGACTCAAGAACTTAGATTTTGTTCATTTTAAATGTTCAACTAAGTGTATCAATAGATTTTTAATCATGAACTAGGCAAGTAAAACAACAATTAGAAATTTCAAGAAAATATCTTCAAACAATGAGGAAAGGACAAAGCAACCTTGCATATAAACAAGAATAGTGTCATAGTATCAATCTAATCCCTAGAACAAACATTGTTTATATTTTCAAAATGTTTTTCAATTACGCACATAGTCCTAGAAAAGAAAATTTGGTAGCACTATAGTTCTTAGTAATGTTCAACTTTGTAGCTTTTGCAATCTAGAGTGGGTGAAATCCAATCTTGACACACCAGGGTTTTGACATATTCTGAGAATTTAATCAATCAGAGATACTAAGGAGATCTGATAGCCCAACAAAAGACTACACCTATGAGGATTTCCCCCACAAGGACATTTATATAGCAGTTGCTACTACCACATCAAAAATGACTATTACTGCTTGAGGTACTGTCCACATGGTTGACCCAATAAAGGGAATGTCCACTATGGTTTAATCCTCTCTAATCAAGGAAGACTCACAAAGTTGTACCACATGGGGACTTGGTTTGGATTCAAGGGTTCCAAGTTTCTAATGTGCCGAAAAGGGAACAAAGCATACTCCTCTAGTCTCTTCACCTTATCCAAACATAGCAAACAAGATTTTTTGACATGCTAATTTGAAATCACCTCACCAAATTTTTAAAAAATCCAACAGCAAACACTACCAATCTCAAAAGAGAAAGAATTAATGGATGTTGAGAACAAATCCAAGCAGAATGGTGAGATAATAATAAATATTCTTCCCTACCTACAAGGGAATCCATCATCAAGAGGAGCTTCACATGTAAAGTGAGAAAATGAGGCTCAATCTCTCAAGATCTCCCAAATAGTGTTCATAGGGCCTAATTACTACGTGAAACACAAATGTGTGAAAGCAAACCTAGATCCAATTTTAGAGCACCAAATGAAGTGTGAATCTATGAAAGCATGTAAAAGAACTCAATCCAAAAATATGAGAGATTTCATTTTACTTCCAAATCCAAATGTTATAGAGATCCAACAAAATACCTAGTAATCCTTGCAACACATCTTTTCTCTGTTGTACCTTTTGTTTATGCTTGAACACTCACTCGCAATGAACAAAGCAATAAGCAAAATAAGCAAACACAAGATATGCAATATATATCCAACTTATGCAAAACTAGGATTAGTTCTAAAAATATAATTTTTAAAAGTAATAATAATCATTAAATAACCCAAATGAAAGCTCACATCATGCATTGATCCATTGTAAAAATTAAATGCCCTTTTCAATTTTTTTTTGACCTAGTCATCAAGATTGGACCTATATGATATGAATTTAGATCCAAAACACTAAATGCAAAAAATTGACCTCTATCAAAAATTAGAGAGCTTTTCAAAAATATCAAAATTTTGAAAATATCTTTTCATTTGTGCCCTAGGGAGCCATTTTATCAAAATAGACCAATTTTTGCAAATCAAATTATTGAGCCCTAATATGATATCTAAAATCAAAACACAAAGAACCAACTCTATTTAGAATTCAAAGAGCTTTCCAAAATTGAAAACTTTTCTAAAAAAATTGCTAATTTACTCCTTAAGATGACTTTTCATTAAAAATAAAGAAAAAATAATAAAAATTTGAAAATATCTTGGAAAAATCTAAAAATTGGATTGAAGCTTGTCTGATATGTTGCCACCTTGTAAAAAAATTCAGATTAAAATACTTACCCATTTGGGAGATATGATTAAATCTTTTAGATCTAGGATTTTTTGTCTCCAAACAAATCTGCATAAGGGGGTTAACTCCAAAAAAAATCTAAAACTACCAAGTAAAGGTGGGTTTCCCTACGATGGGTGCCAAAAATGTATGCCTAAAATGTGGGCACACTTCTATGAGTCATTATATCCAAAATTGCTCCAAAAATGAGGTCTCGAATGGTGGCTCATAGCTCTCTATTCATGAAATGCAAGGGTTTGTAATGGAGGCCCTTAGTTTGACCTAGTTTGTGCCCATGCAAGTACACCATGAAACAAGAGATTCAAGGATCCACAATGCATGCAAATGGAGATGAAAACTAATCTATATGATAACAATGCAAACAATGCAAGACCCTGTTTAATACCAATCATTTTAGAGTTGAAACAGTGTTTAATGAGGGTAATATTCTTCTCTATCATGTTCATCATATTCAATCCAATGAAAATTTATTTTTTCTGAATTTATATGCTCCTAACAATAAAAAGAGATAGAAAAAATCATTGGACTAAAGTAGGAAACCTGGTGCAAAGTAGTAATTTAAAGAAAGGCATCATTATGGGAGATTTCAACACTCCTCTTGTGGATGGGGAGAAGATGGGTGGTCTAATCCCAGACTGGGAAAGTAAACAAGACCTCTCTAGCTTCATCAATGGTTTGGCTTTTCTAGATCTGGATCTTATGGGAGGTGCCTTTACTTAGTGAAATAAACGATTGGGGCAAGACTGCATCCAAGTCAAATTGGACAGAGGTTTAATCTTCGCTGATTGGTTGAAGTATTTCTCTTGTAGGTTAGCTCTCCTACCTAGAGTCACTAATACATTTGGCATCGATTTGCGATGGCTATGTGTCGCAATTACAACAGCAATGTGTCGCCACTGCGACAGTAATAGATGTCATTGTTTTTTAGTCAAAAATTACGACATCTATCCTATACTGTTGCAATTACGATGCCCATCTGTCACTATGCAACCACTTTATTGTGACATCAACCTTGTCACAATTCTTGTGGCTAACATCGCAACTACGACGGACACCCTAGCAATTGCGATGGCAGTTGGCGTCACCACCATAGTAACCTCGTCAGAATGCTTGTGGTCGATGTCGCAATTGCAACAGACACCCTGGCAATTACGACGATAGTTGGTGTCATTGCTACAACAGCCCTGTCATAATGCTTGTGGCTGATGTCACAATTATGATGGACATCCTGGCAATTGCGACGGTAGTTGGCGTCGCTACTACAACAGCCCCGTTGCAATGCTTGTGATTGACTTCGCAATTGCGACGAATATAAAGTAAAACAAAAAAACCTCCTAAACCCTATGTAACTTCATTTGGTCACATCTTATATTTGAGTAGGATGGTGTCTTATTAGTACTCCTTCCATTATTTCATGATATATTATTATCAGGCCATCCAATCGGCTATAGAACAAAGATGATTCCTGAACAATCAAATTAGCAATACTGTCGGTCTGCATTGTATTTGGACACTTGCTTTGAGGTTCATCTCATCGATTCCCATTCATCATAGGATCTTTATCTAATTAGACCTCGATAGAAAATATTGATATTTCTCGAGCCCCAAGCCCAAATCATGCAGGCTTCAATCTCCACATATCATAAAGCCTGTATATAGAGTTGGGCATCCTGTAGCTGGAAGCTTCACTTGCATCAGCTCTTGGATGGTGTGAGAATGCTCAGCTCTATATACAGGCTTTATGATATGTGGAGATTGAAGCCTACATGATTTGGGCTTGGGGCTTGAGAGATCTCAATGTTTTCTATTGAGGTCTAATCAGATAAAGATCCTGTGATGAATGGGAATCGATGAGATGAACCACAAACCAAGTGTCCAAATGCAATGCAGATCGACCGTATTGCTAATTCGATTGTTTAGGAATCATCTTTGTCCTATCACCAATTAGATGGCATGATAATAATATATCATGAAATAATGGAAGGAGCACCAATATGACACCATCCTACTCAAATATAAGATGTGACCAAATGAAGTTACGTAGGGTTTAAGAGTCTTGATTTGGTTTGATGTTGGAGGTAGTTGAGAATGAAATAGCTAGAAGCTTCACCTCCCTTGTCACCTCCCTTTGCCTCACTCCTTCTCAGGCCTTAATTTGTCATACTTATGTTGCTTAAATCGTTGAGTACTAATAATTTTGCTAAAATTGATTCCTTACATTTCTCTTTTCAGAAGCTTTCTTATAAAGATAAACTATGATAGAAACAATCTCTTGAACATGCACACACTTTTTCGGCTATGGTGGACTAGGAATATGCAATATATATTTTGTACACTACAATATCATGTAGTGAAACCGATTATACAAATATAGAAGTAGTGAAACCATGGAAGCAAAAGCCAGCAAAATTGGGAAGGTTCAATGAAAACAAATATTATGAAGAAAGATTGCAATGATGTGGCATTAGATTGAATACATAAATATATGTAATTGGATAAAAAATATCTCTGCATATTAATGCCAGTAAAATATCTCTGGTAGTATAGAAAATCATCCTACCATTCACCTTTATAAATAGAAGAATTTCAACGCTATGCAATATGACATGAATGTCTATGGTTGCATGGCTATTTATGGTTGCATCTAATTTTGATATACTAGAACATACAACATCATATTTTATGTGAATTTCATTTCAGTAATAAGCTCTAGTAGTTTGGCATTTCAGTAATAAAATATAGTAGTTTGACATGAAATAATTGTAGTGTGATATCAATTTCTAGATTACATTTTAGCACCCTATGTAATGAATAGATAGGCATCTATTAAATTTATCCAAGGGCACAAATAATACCAAAAAAAATTTAAAAATGAATTATATTTAAGACTATTTTAATGATAAAACACTCTAGTATACGTCTAGTCTAAAATTTGTTGACTGTAGTGGTAAGTTGTGAACGTCTTACCTGAAAAATTTAGGTTATAATCTAAAACTTAAGAAATTATTATTATCATCACTTCTCAAAACACTTAAATTAGAATCCCAAGCATCTACAATATTTTTCCCAACTCCATATGATAGTCTTGAGTTATATATTGATATGTCACATAGCGATCTTCAGAGATGTCTGTAAAAGAATTGTAAGAAATTAACAAAGACAAGGTAATGTATTCTATTTCTTACTAATCAAAAGGGATAAAAATGTTATATTTCAAGCAAGTGTATGGGCTGCTTTAGCAACTTGATCATATTATAAAAACCTAAGTTGCCATGCCTTCTTTTGGTAAAACAAAGTCCACTAATCTTCTACAAATTAAAAGTATCTGAAGTTCCTTTTCCATTGTTATTTTTTTGTTATATTGTAGATCTTTTTCATTGGGAGAATCTAGTTTAGTAACTAGTTTGAGGCTACAGTTCCATAGTAGAATTTAGTATATTATTGAAATAGTATAAATCTTCCTGCTTATTCATTAAAGTCTAAATTTCATTAGAGTGGTTGAAAACTGACTCAGAGTCCTTTTCCACATGATAATCCATTTCATCTCATACAACCACCCAAATTGTATTGTAAATGTAGTTATATTATCTTATGCTTGAGTGTGAAGGATAAGGTTAATTTTAATAGAAAGATAAAGGCATGTGAATAATAAACGGTTATAGATTAACTATTTTAATCCAGTTCTCATTTATAAAGATTAATATACAAATAATAAAAACCCAATGCCTATCATTAAAATATATATGAGATGGCTATGCTATTAATTCAGGTAAATAGGTGGAGCTAATCCAAAATAAAAAAGGGTAAGTACACAACCCTTAACCCATAAAAACAACAAATGATCAAATTATAAACAATTGGAAGCAATGCATCTAAACCAATTTAAAGAGCAAGGACAAAGACTGAGAACATATCAGATATTTCTGATTAGTGCACTATTATAGATGAGAAATTGAAATTTTCTACAATAAAGATTCCACTGCATTCAAAAGCACCCAAATTGGAAAGATCAATTTGTACTATTGATACCACATTTGGCGGTGAACAGCTAGTCCAATATAGAAGGAAGAGTACCAAAGGCCAATTTTTGTAAAAGGAAAAGTTGCTCATACAGAGTAGCACAATAATACTCTGTACCTTGTCTTTGCCATCATTGAAGCTACTTCCAATAACAACCTAGATTCATGCTCTGGCATAGGCAACATTCTCTAGCACATCTACTCCATTGAGCCCAAATCTATAAGAGTTTCAAACATGCATTAGAACTTAGAAGCTAGAATTTCGCAAAGAAAAGTGTACAAGTGGAACCAAAATATATTCAACCTTTTTGCAATTTGTAGAAGCCTTTGTGCTCTGAAGGTTCCTTCAACATCAATATAAAGTGCTTTGCCTTCGCCACTTCCTTTATCTAAAGGCAACTATACAAAGACCACCATTAGTGTTCTACTGAATCACTTTCAGAATGTGAAAGATTCAAAAAGTATTCCAAGTCATAATCCCTAGCATCGAAGTTAATAAAAAATGCTTCCATACACCATAGTTTGTAACTCTTTTTCCAAGAAGTGGGTAGAGACATAATTGACAGATAACTAATTTGTAAAAAATAATCTTATTCTATTGGAAATGTACATCAAATGCCCTACCAAAAACCATGAAGGGTTTTGGGTTAAGAGGCCAACATTGAGTGACTAACATCATGAATGATCCAAACGCATCCAAAAGAGCAAGTATTATATAGACTAGATTTATAATCAAATGAAGAAAATCTGAGAGACACAAAATTAGTAAAAAGCACAGTATGACTTAAAACCTAAAAGAAGGTTACCTGACAAGTAACACAAAGAGTGTGGCACAATTGAGACAATAGTTAAAAACCTAGAAAGCACATCCAACAGGTTGGTGTTGTGCATCAACTCCATAGAATATGGATCCCCATATCGCGTGCTCAAGAAAGATCGAGGGAGCTATAGTGGCCAGTGTAGACTAGCTCAAAAACATGGGAATGCACAAGTCACACCACTTCACTTGGCCCTTGCTCTGATGGAGGATGATTCTGGGCTACTGAAACATAGCATTTTTTCTTTTGTGCCCTTATCTGCCTCTTGTGGAGATGAATCACTAGAATCTATTAGGAGAGTCCTGCGCAAGGACCTAGAAAGATTGCCAACCTAGGGCTCTGCTCCTGATGGTATTTTTCACAAGAATGCTCACAAAAATTGAATCAGATGTAATGAAGAAGCAACAAAGGAGAAAGAAGGTAGTATTATGACAGTGGAGCATCTAATGGCCGACATACATTCAATGCAGACCATTTTTTTTTTTGAAAACTACATTAAATGCTTAACACTGGTCATGCTCAGTGTAGCAAATATGGGTATTTAGTACAGATCAATAGGTCTTGTTTGACTGCCTTTTTGACAATATTAATACTTGTCTCTGTGCAAGCACTGTGCTATACATTTGTACAATACAATTCAATAGAAAATTTTTATTGTTTGATTAGTTAAAAGTTAAAAAAAAAATTGAACACTGACTGTTCACTATCTGTACAAACATTTATATAATGAAACTTTATACTTGAATAGGAATATGTAATAATTCTAACATTTTATTGGTTGAAAAAAATTCAGAATAAGCATGCATTGGATGCTATAGTATCCTGCCTATGGTAGGAACTAAAAATAGGTGTGCAATAACATTATAATGTTCTCCATGAACTTAGTTGGAGTTTATAGTGTTTCAACTTAGCAAAGATTATGGGAAACAGTTCCATATTGTAATATCTCAGACTCTCTTGGCATAAGCAGCAGCTATGCTTAGTGAACTGATAGAGGGCCCATTCGATATAACATTTAGAGACTATGGGTGGGAAGATTTGGATCTTGGAGGTAAGCTTTGTATCTGACCATGAACTCATGGATACAATTGATTTGAAGCCCAAGAGTTAGATATATTTGTCAGGAAAGCTATCTAATATGATCAAATCCTAATTCCCTTTGCTTAAAATAACCTCTTCCAAGCAACGACATATTCAGATAACACGGTCCCAAGACAATGCTAATCAAGATTTTCCCTAGTTAATTATGATAATCGTATCATTGGTGATAACACAATCCCAAGACAGTTCTAAGATATAAGGATGCAATAAAAAAGCTACAAGTTTAGAACTTCATGAGAGTTCAAAGCATGAAGCCTTAGATGCATAGGACAACAGTCTAAACATAGGACAAAATAGAGAAATATTTAGTATCTTATTGAGCTTCACTTTGTTTCAAGAATAGTTTAATATTCTCTACTAAATAGGGCCAACCACGTGAAGGTGGAAGCTCATTTGGCCCCACCCCCCTCCCCCTAACATCACTCTACATTCCCCGTTAACATCTAACATTCATTCATCTTTCAACCATTAATAAAATGTAACATTCAATCAATATCACATGATAACATTCATTAACACATTAGATTCATTAACATGCAACATTCATCAATATTCTGCATTAACACATAATTCATGAACATTCATTAGCACATAATTAAATTCATTAAGATATACAATTCAGTCATTATCAATTAAGGTATGTAGATGACAATCATTTCTTTTTTTTTTCTTTCTATTTCTTTTTTCTATGTAAGCTCTAAGAGGAGCATCAATGTCATCATCAATTCCCCCTTCATCAGTTGTTCTGTTCTCTATCCTTGATGATCTCAAACTCCTATGATTTTGCAAAGGGGGGTCCTGTGCAATAAAAAATAAAAGAGTTAAATTAAAAATAATTATTATAATTGTTACAAGTATTTAATTATTTTAAATAACATAACTGTGGTGCTCTTTACCTAATTTGACCACGTCATTTTGTCTGGACTCAATGTCAACACGCTCATGAACATTGAACCCTCGATCCTCTACAGCTGCTATACAAAATGTTACATTAATCCAAACACCAATTGCAATTACATATAAATTTTTTAATAGCAAATGTATACCTCCACCACTGGGATGCACATCATGCGAACCTTTAGCATCCACAAATTATGTAGAAGGATTGTCAAGCTACATTCCAACATCCTACGCATTGTTATCATTGCTTGCTTAAAACAGATATACTCACTTTATATTGGAACTTAACATCAAATAGACTAATTGGTAAAGTATTCAATTTGAAATAAATTTCATTTAGATTCTTTACCTGTGGCTTAGATGCATCATTATTAGAACCTTCCACACTGATTTCAGCTTGTAGCCATTCAGCCATGACTCTATAGCCTTTGTTGGAAGCCAATTCTCTTATCCTCTTCTATGAGGCATCTCTTGAACTCTGAACCCTACATTTTTGCGTGGTATGGCAAATTTTACTTGCATTGTTTCATCAACTAATGGAGGGTAGTTAAAACATCAAAAGGAAATGGTAAATAGTTAGTAGGGTTTCCAACCCTTGTTACACCTTATTTTGGTCATTTTGGAGTTGTTCTAAACTATCTTTGGTGTTTGGAAGTCCTAGAGGATCCAATTGCACTCTTGGTTGGGTGTGTAGAATAAAGGTCAAGTGCTGCAATCTGCCCTATGATTGGTAATAGCAAGTTTTCCTTAGATCTGATTTGTTTGGGTTGTGTTGATGTTTGTTTTGGTTTCTATTTATGTTAGAGGGTTGGAGTTGTCCAAAACACTTGGTGTCAAGGTTGGGTGTATGAGGCCTTGAATGGTACAAGGGAGAAGTAACTAGTATGCAACCTTATGTGATGAGTTGGGTCCATGAATTAAAGGAGCAGTTGTAACAGCAGATTAGTTCCTTGTTTGAAGGTGAATCAAGGCTTGAATGTTCTTGTGGAGAATAGAGGATTGGGGTGATAACTTGAATTGCTTAGTTGTTCCAAGGTGCTAGGAGTTTGTTGGTGCTTCCAAAGCATGTTACTTTGCATCATATATTGGTGTGGAGGAACACTAAGATCCAAGTTGAGGATCAGGAGCATAGACAAGCTAGTCTATCCTAGCATTTCCCTTCACAATATATAAAAAATTTGATACAATTTTTCATTTACTAATACTTACAACTTGTGCTTGAAGTTTTGAAAAACCACCAGAGCTGAGCTTGTGTGTCCCGTGCTTTTCTAGTCTTGCCTTTGTTGCCTTTGATGTGTCAGGCAATCTATGAAAAGTTTGAAATATGTTAGATAGTATAAATATAGAGGTTAATTAGTACACAATTACATTCTCAACAGTATCACATACCTTGTTGTACTCTCTACTGGTGTAATATTATTTTTCTTGCTAGCTTTATACTTTCCATCCAAAATCAGAGCCTGCCACTTAGCCTTAGGAACATAGGGTGGATGCTCGTACCTGGGGTTATCCTGTAAATTTTTTCTGTACTGGTCCCTAATATACTTCAAACATAAACTGGATTTTTCAAGGATCTTGTTTCTCTTGAATACACGAGGTCCAAAGAGTTGGGTCATGCTCTCTATAAGATCATCCTTCAACTTTTTGTCTTGGATATTCCACCTTTTAAGTAAAAAAATATATGTTAGACTCATAAATGAAGTGAAGCTACCTTTAATATAGTTCAAGAAATGAATGAAAAGGAAAACTATTCTAGCAATGATATGAAATCAAAATAGTGGTTTGGGGTTTTAGTTAGGATATGATATTCCACCAGGTATGTAGGGTGGGCCTGAATATTCGCAAACACTCATCACCAAGTTTTTTTTCCCAAAAAACATCATTCCTTACAAAACAATCATGGGATCATTAGTCGATGAAGAAACTAAATTACTATTATATCACTATAGAATAATAATAACTTTAAAGTACCTGGAACTTTGGCTACTTTTAATGGAATGCCTTCATTGTCGCTGACGATCAATATGACATCCTTCACCGTTCCCATACTAGGAACATAGGAACATCCAGGAAATGATATTGCAGCTCCTATTGCAAAAAGTTTCATAAGTTTCAGAAGTCTTTGTCATGAAGTATAAAAGAACAAATGATAATTGATGTTAAAAAGTTATATAAAAAAAATTGTTTGTTGCTGTCATAAGAGAGAAAAAGAGGGATTTGTGTACCAGTAGATGGTGCAACATTTGATGCCTGTAAGCTGCGTGTTGTTGACTAAGCAGTTGGAAAGAGATTTGTGGTTGTCCTAGATGGAGGCGGCATCATCATAGGATACAATTGATTTGAAGTTGAAGAATAAAATTGTTAGAGCATGCATAAATATAAAATGCGTGGACTAGCATGGACAAGATTGTTAGAGCATTAAAAAAAAGGATTGTTCGAGCATGTATTGTCAATGATTATCATCATTCCTATATATATTCAGTGGAAAACAAAAGTGGGGAATGGAACATGCAATCTACCTGAACCACCTACAACACCCTCATCATGGGAATGGGGCTTGAAATCACGCAAAAAACTCTGTAAAGACAACGAATCCATATTTTAATTAATGCCATAAAAGAGCATAACATAAAAACCATTATTGAACTCTTGTTATAATTAAAAATTTCATTAATACTTACTTTTAAGGTTTCAAAGGTGTGCAACAATTCAAATCCCCTATCTTTTATTTTCTAAGTGAAAGGCTTTATGGTTGCCAAACATATAATTTCTCTGCCAATTTTCTTTAGCACCTTTTTAATCAAACCGATTGAGTCATTGGTCTCTGCTAAATCAATATAGAAAGGGTCCTCCTTAGGGGGGGGGGCTGCTGAGGGACTGTAGGTTCCTTTCCCTCCCTCCAACCACTGGCCCTCTGTGACAACAATAGTATTAGTATTATCAAAATTACTCCAAAACAATTAAGAAAACAACATTAGAAAAATAACATTTTTCTTCTATCTAGTTTGCACAATTACAATGAGTTTTACCTGCTCATGTGTAGATGAGCCAGGAACATCGCCAGCATCCCCTTCGAGCGGTTGCTCCATATTATGCCCCTGTGTCAAAGATCAAGTATAAAAATGTTAGCCAAAAATTTATTGACTAAATGGTATGTTGGAGTCATTGATTAGAAGTTGGTTTAATAGTATGTACCACCCCCATGATAGTAGCCTCATTCGTATCTATGCAGTTCAAATTGTAATCAATAAGAAGCTCTTCCCCTACACATATTGATTTTATCGCACAGATGAATACACGATTTCCCTCACGTGCCTCAAATATGCAATTGGGTTGCTTTATAGTTGACCCAAGTCATGTACTATTTATAAAACCTAAAATATTCCCTGTTGCTTTTGGCCTTCCATCAAAGTATATAGCCACACTTTTACTTTGATTATTGTCTTGCTGTTGTATATAATTTTTTGAGAGGGCATACCTATGCATACTTTTTTTATATTGAACAATATGCATCCAACTTTTGTAATCGTAACATGGTCCAACATACTCCATCAATTCAAAAACTTTGTTGTAAGACACCTTTATTCCGTCCATAGAAAATAGGCCCAAACCATGTAATGATGATGGTTCTATGTGATATATCCTCTTGTTAACACAAAAATCAATGTTTATTGGAGGAAGTTCCCTAGGTACCCTATGTTTCTGTAGATGTTGGTACCTCAAGGGCACCTCAATGTCACCTTCCATCTCATCATCATAAGAACATGACCCCCCTTGAGCAATGAAAAATTTCATGTGTTTATTGAATTTCCTTCTAGTCCTTTGACCTCTAGTTAATCTCCCTATTCTAGATAAACTGCATGTCTCACTTTCCTCTTCTATTCCTATATTTCCCTCACTTGAGGAAGACACTTCTGAAAAATACCTATTCGCTGGTACCTACAAATGGGAGAGATCTTAGAAGACATCAATCTTACTATTGATAAGTGTAATAAATAGACTGTCTATAAGGAGTATTGACTTATACCTATCAATCCATGAGACTGTGCGGGATGCTCCTAAAAGGGGTTCAATTTCTTGCAAATGTAATTCAATTATCGTGACCGTAATCACATCATTATCATAATCACATCCATCATAAGCATCACATAAAAATTAAAAACATTAAAAGGTACATAATATAACACTTAAATCAGGCTCACATTACAAGCCTACTTGGGAAGTAGGCCTAGTGAAGGGCTAAAATTGGATTTTTGTATCAACTGATGAGTTGAGGGCTTAGTCACCTTGGGGACATGCTATTTGAAGTTGTTTGATGTGTGTGGAGGTGGAGGAAACACCTAGTTAAGGTGAAGTCAAGTTTGGCACCTATTGAGGCATTGTGAGCATTTGATAGTTTGTTGATTAGATTGCTTGGATGAATCCATTGGATGGATTGAGGGACATTCATGGAATTATTCCAAAGATGTAGAACCTAAGGTGGCATAAGGATTTGGTGTGCACTCTGATAGGTTATGGAGTTGGCTTGGATCAAGGAGAGGGATCTTATGAAGATGCTTGGTTGGTGTTGTGAGAACACTATGGAAGTTCCTCTTGTTATGAATGATTGCAAGTCCACGTAGGGTCTCTGCATCACCTATAGAGGCAAAATTAGTAACCAAAAAGTTGGGTAAGCACTTATATTATGTATTCCCTATGAATTTTATTCTAGGTACAACTCCCTTTTATAGATATTTAATGAATTCCCTTTTCTAAACTAAACACTTACAAATGCTTTTGAACTAAAATAAAATAAGGCTCAATACATTCACGCATCAATATGTTTTTTAAATATTTTTATTTAATTAATTTAGATTAATAGTTAATTTAGATTAGCAATATTCTATTTGTAGTTGAAACTTGTAGCTTTTAAATATATAATGAATAAACTATAAGACAAATATATTTCTATCAAGAAATGAATATTAAATAAATTAAGGATTGATGGCATACCTCTAAATTTCATCATCATCATCCTCGTCGTCATCATCATCATCATCATCATCATCATCATCATCATCATCATCATCATCATCATCATTATCATCATCATCATCATCATCATCATCATCATCCTCGCCATCATTGTCGTCATCGTCATCGTCATTATCATCATCATCATCATCATCATCATCATCAACATCATCATCATCAACATCAACATCATCTTCATCATCATCATCTTCTTCTTCTTCTTCATGAAAATTTGTGTCAGGAACATTTTCCAATAACTATCGATCGTGATCACCATCTACATCATCTTCTACTTCTTTGGTATCTTCTTCTTCCATCACATTATACTTTATCGGCCTTCCTCTCGGTTCATGTCTAACAACAAATGACTAACTTGGTTTATTTGGAACCTCTAAGTAAAATACCTGCTCACATTGGCTTGGAAGACCATAGGGCTCATCCCCAACTAGCTCAAATCACCTTGTATTAACCATTGTAAATCCATTATCATGTTCAATAATAGTTCTATCAGGATCATTTGGATTAAGTCGTAGCCTATACCATTTGACAACGAAGAGTACTAATTTGAAGGAACTAAAGTCACACTCAAGTATATCATCCAAAATGCCATAGTATTGATTTTCAGACTCTCGAGGATGTAAGTCATTTCTAGATGAAATATTAGTCACTTGAAAGACTGCGGTTATTCCTGAATCACAAGTTTTCTTTGTGTCATCCAACACTTTGACGTGAAATTTTTGACCATTATAGAACATAGCCTTGTGGTGTTTAACCTGCAATAATATGTGAAACATGTCAAAATTATTGTATCGTGGGTTGATAAACATACAGGTGATTAATAAATTTGTACGTACCTGGAAATCTCTTAAACCACATGCTAAATCTATTTCCCTTTGTTTAACATTGGAATCTCCATTACGATGAGCTTCTTTAACCAATGAAGATACACCTTCCCATGTTAATGTGCGACCAAAATGTTGACATTGTTCAATCCATACCATCATCCAATCAAGATTGTTTGCAATATACAAATGTGGTGCATCCCACTCTTGAGCACCTGTACAAAAAAAAAAAGACAACTTACAATCAATTTATTTTGAAGATTAAGAAATAATTTATTACAATAACATCTTATAATTTATTACCTCTCACTTTCCTCAATGTACCTTTCCCCATCAAGTACTCCCCTTCTAATTTTTTAAAAGGCTCGATATCCCAAATGCGATCTATATGGATATTTGATGCAAACTTAGGAAGATATTTAGTAATGTACACCATAGTCTGGTATACCATATATCCGTCTACCATAGAACCCTCAAGATGTGCTCTTTGTCGAACCAAAGCCTTCAAAGATTTCAAGTGCCATTGACCTAGTGTGTACAGGTCCACACAATTAAATCTCCTCAACTAGGTGTATGAGGTAGTATTCCTATGCATTGAAAAAAGTTGGAGGTAGACACTTCTGCATTTCGCACAGTAAATGAAGAATTCTTCTCTTACAGTAGTTTATATCTTCTTTATGGGTTTCTTTAGATGACAACCACCTACATTAAGAGATTCAAGTCACAAAAAATATATAGATACGAGACTTTACAAAATAATATACAATAGATTACATAGCAAGAAAAACAAATCGTGAATATAATAAATATATACAACAAATTGAATAGATATTACTGCTTACCTCATGTATTTTCCAAGATTGTATATCACTTGTTTGATGTTACTGTTGAAGTGCTCTGGGAGAGATAGAGGAAGCACGTACTGTAGTAATTATAAACCAATCATTTCATTGTTTTCTAATATAACAGAACGAACAGTACATGTAGTTTATGAATATATTGTAAATACAGAAGAACATAACTTACCTTGACGAAAGTATGCCAATCATGCATTTTGAGCCTTGGCCCAAATTCACTTTTTTTTGATATGAGATTGTTTATGTTCGCAGCAAATCCTGTGGGAAATAAATTTTTTTGTATGACTTCTTTTATGACATCACTTTGCTGCTCCATTAATAACCAAGGGCACTTATATTAATCTAATCTCTGCTTCTATTTGAGTGAATGAAATTCTTCAATGCATGATTGGATTCATGAATGTCATTACAAATTTTGACAATTTTTTCTTTGTCACGCCTTCCATCCAATATTTTCCACAATGTCTCTATTATATTCTTTTCAATATGCATAGTATCAAACAAATGCACAATTTGTAAGTGCTCGTAGTAGGGCAACCTACTAAATTGTGTAGGATAGCTTTTTAGTCCCTTTGGAAGGTTGTCAGTACTGCCTTGATGACCTTCACGATCATCAATTACACAATTAGTAAACAAAAATCACAATTGAAATATATAAATTAAAAACATAAACTATTAGGTGGAACAACATTACCTCGACGATTAATTCTATTATATTCCAACTTCCATAGGTGAGGTGTCATTCTTCGTGGCTTTGATGTAGTTTCTTCTTTCCCATTGAAAAGATTTTTTTCTGTACTTTGATACTTATGATTCCTATGGAGGAAGTGTCTACACTCATCAAACACCTACTTTCCTAAACTTTTTGAATGACAAGATTTCATCTTTGGACCACAAACTGGACATGCAAATTTTCCCTTTGTTTGAAGACCTACAAGATAATGATATAATTGGATTATTAAATATGTTGATTTTTATAATTAGAATTATCGTGTGGAACTTGAATTCACTATAACATACCACAAAAATGTGTTAGCCCTGGGGCATCATGTATTGTTCATGCAAGTATTGCATGGAATTGAAATTGTCTTTGTCCTATTGGTCTATACACGTCATACATAGTGACACCGTTCCATAACTCCACCAACTCGTCGATAAGAGGCTCAATATATACATTCATATCTTTAACTTGATATTTACCTACTTGAATGAACAGTAACATTGCATAATTATTGTGACTATTTTACGGCAAGATTTGTAAGTACATGTAAATTAATAACTATCAAATGATAAGATACCTGGAACAATCATTGCCAACATAATGTGCTCCCTCTTTATTGACATCCACAGAGGAATGTTATTGTTGATAATAAAAATAGGCCACACCGAGTAAACAGATCTCATCTCTCCAAATGGATTGATATTGTCCGCTGTCAATGAAAGCCTGAGATTACGAGGTTCTTCTTTGAAGTGTTGCCACTTTTCCTCTATGTGCATAAATGCCAAACCATCCATAGGGATTTGAATAATATCATCTCGACTTCTATTGCGTGCATGATAATCCATAAATTGAGCCAAGCTACTACACCTGAATAATTTTCGCATCCATGGAATAATGGGGATGTAACAAAGAACCTTTTGAGGCACCTTTTTTGTTAGTTGATCTATTCGATATCTACTCATATGACATACAGGGAATTGTGTTGCAAATTCATGTTCTTTATAATATATAATATGATCATTGGAACAAGCATGTATTGCTTCATACTCCATTCCAATATCTTTCATAACAGCAGATAATTATCGATATGAGAGAGGTAGAATATTTGATGGTGGTAATAGAAACTAGCCTATCAATCTACAACAAAAAATATAAGTTGTTAATATAAAAAATAGTAGTGGTACATTATTCACCCTTTGTTAACTATAAAGACATATATGACATACCTTAACATATGTGACATTGTTATGTTGGATAAATCATTCATAACCTTCAAGTTCAACAACAACAATACAGTAGAGAGAAGAGTTGTTTGGGAGTCTTTGTATAGGGGCTTGTATGCCTTCTCAAGTAGAGGCACATTGAAGCTATCATCATCATCATCATGATCAGATACGCTTGGACTAAATGTGTCATGGATCAATGTATTTATACCATCATCTTCAATTGTGTTTTCTGGCGCATGATCATCATCTTCCATGGGATCATTATCTTTACCTTGGATATTCCCACCTCCATGTTCCTCCACTTCGAAAACCATATTCTTCGGATTGTTGTGGTTCATATCATGTACTTCCCTGGGGAGATCAACCTATATAAAATTGATTAACATAAATAAACCATGATCATCAACTCATCATCAGTGATTTCATACGTATATAAATTGTTAAAATGATATAATGACCAACTTACCAGTGGATGATAGTCATGCCCCCCCTTCAATGTGACCATTCTCCCTACAATGTCTCTTAACTATTTTGATTAGCAGTCTTCTACGGTTTAAGCCCTTACAAAATTTGCAAGGACAATAACATTTTCCATCACCTTTTCTTTTCAAGGTAGACCACAATCTAGTGATTGTCTCCCTATTTTGTTCTTCACTTATATTATCTAACATGATCGTTCTTCGCAGGAAGCGAAAATCGGGCTATGAAAACTTTAGTCTACAACTTTCAAAAACTAAGCAAATTTGTTGAAAGTACACAAATATTCTTAGGCCTAGCTAAATAATTTAATATTTTAAAAATACTTTTTTTGACTTTATTTCTAAGACATTTAACCCAATCACCTTTTATAACATTCAGTCAATTGCTCTAGGAAAATTTGTGGATAAGATTATTTGTAAAACTTTGACCAACTGCCTGAAGGTCTTATTTCAAGAGACCTTACAACATTAAGCCACTAAAAGCAATTTCAAAACATATAAGCTAAAAGTCTAGTTAAAATATACATTAGATTAAAAAATATACAATTTTCATACCTGAGTGCGCAACTATAACTCGTGCAATGACCTTCTTGCTTAGCTGTAGAAGCTCTCCAACAATCAAATTATACAAGCTACAAGGCCTAACAACAATTTCAAAACATATAAGCTACAAGGCAAGACATATTACATGACATGGCAAAAGGAACAAAATTTACAAGCTTTAGCAAGACATATTAAATGACATCATAGTGCTAGAGAGATCACAATTATATGAGTCAAACATAGTCATGAAAAAGCACATAAATTAGTTATT
Organism: Cupressus sempervirens; assembly: GCA_028749045.1. NCBI lineage: Eukaryota > Viridiplantae > Streptophyta > Pinopsida > Cupressales > Cupressaceae > Cupressus > Cupressus sempervirens. Next base: position 576,988,106 of record CM053787.1, read on the forward strand.
ATATGCAATTAAAAGATATATAGTTAGATAGGGACATCCATAGGGCATATTGAAGAAATGAAATGGTCATCCATAGGGCATACTAAAGAAATGGAATAGTTAGATAGGGACAGCTGGAATTTGTCTTGCCCTCTGAAGAAATGATAGAAAATTTAAATCAAACGTCCACAAACTTGGATCAAAATTCTCAGCAAGCATCTGTAGTTAATATTTATGATGCACAAATGCTAGAACAAAGTTCTCAATAAGCTTGAGGAGTTAACATCACCGATGCTCAAATGGATAATGATTCATAGTAGACATTAACAACTACTGCTTGGGATGTAATTGTTGAAGATAAAAACAAGGCTAATGTAGGAAGCACATCTAGTGAAGTGGTACAATGGTGCAGTGGAACCCAAGGGACACATGAACCTACAGGGTACACCAGGAGTCATGAAGGAGACCATGAAGGTACCAAGGGAAATCAATGCCTAATGAAGACATGTCAAGTCATTTGATGATGGATTATGGCTATTGAAGCCATCAAAATGTAAGGAATTTCATAAAGTTGTCAAATTGTAATGTATTGCCAAGAACAGGCAATGTGATGTAAGGGGTCATTGTGAAGCCATTTGAAGTCCTAGAGTGTCCTAGGAAGAGTTATAGGTTGATGGCAATGAATAATATTGTTTACATAATGTAATAAGGCTCTAACTAGTGTAAAATGCACTAAAAGTGCAAGATCTTGTAAATTGCCAATGTTGGCAACATAAGCCAAATAAGGCTTGAATGGGTTAGTTGAGATTATAGGGGTGTGAAGGTTGTTTTAAAAGTCTTTTAGAAGTCCCTAGGAATGAAAAACAAGGTTTTATAAGTCCTTGTCATGAAGGATAACAAAACAAATAATGAGTGTTGTTAAAAAAGTGTTTGTTACTGTCATGTGACAATTATTAGGGACAGTTGGCGACCAAGGGGTCTTTGGTTCAGTTTTATGAGTCATTTAGATGGGAAAAAGTCTAGAAAAGTAAGGTCTTTATAAGACACAAGAGTAGTAGTCGAGGGAGTAGCAAATGTATCAAGAAAAGAAATAAATAAAGGAATTTTGCTCTTCACTGTCACAGTGACAGTTTTTCTGGTTTTTTTAGATTCAGTTTGGTATCAAATAAGGTTCCTTCTTATGTTTCTTATATTCTAATGTTTTGGAAGTATTTAGTAAAATCTAAGAATTTTTTGAGAACCCTTTGCAATCATTTCTTAACAGCTTTTTCTTTCTTTAAGGTGACTATCCTGAAACAGTGCATTGTTTTGTATTGAAAAAAACATGTAATTGGGTGGATCCATCCACTTTCTGTGGTTACTATGGTTGTGGGATGGATCCAACCACTGTACAATATGAAATTGGTTCTAATAATGCAGGATTTTGAAGAATAAGCAAGGTGGCTAACTAAATTTGCAAGTTGACAGGTTGAAGGGTGCATGGAACATGGGCCATGTGTATAGTAGTGAGTGTTTGGGCTGAATAAGGTTATGCTTTTCCTTTTGAACATGTCAAGATATGTTAAGTACAAGATGTAGGATTTAAGTTTGCATCCCAAAAGTGAGTGTAGGGTTATTTGTGATAAAGCCCTAGTTAAAAGCTTGAATTGGAGAAGAATGGTGTGTTGGGTTGTAATTAGGCCTAGAAGCACGTAGGGTCAGCCATAGAAACATACACTAGTTAAGGGTTGAAGAATTGAGATTCATAGGGTTTCAAAAAATTAGTAAAGGGTATTTGAAAAGGTGAAGAGGTTACTAGGTTGTTTGGGAAGTTTGAGAGTAAAGTACAGATTACTTGCAGGACAGGGCTAATTGGGCAGGCCAATTGAAGGCAGTTTTGAAGATTGAGATAGAACTGATGCTTGGTAGGGGTTGGAACTCCTTAGTTATGGTTTTTGAAGGTTATTGAGGCATTATAAGGATCAAGGGAATCCTTGAATACAAAAATCAAGAGTTGGTTGGATGAAGGGTGAATTAGGAGTGTTCCCAAGGAGAGGGAAGCTGAACAAAGGCAAGGTGAATTGGCAAGTTTAAATAAACCTTAATTCCTGGATCTGATTAGTCAGAATTTTCATTTCATGAAAGACTCTTATACCATTGTAATCACTTTAACTTTTTTCTTTATTTCAACCAAGTATTTTTATTTTAAAGTTCTAATTTTGCTAATGTTTATATATGAGATTTTTAACTTTTAAATCATTAAAATTATTTTAAGCTTATTTCATTGGCAAATATAACCATTAAATTTTTATCTTTACTACTTTATCAAATTAAACTGCTATAACTTTAAGGAAAATATAGGTCACTACTTTGATTTAACTATATTTAGTTGAATGTTGATCTAACTATTTTGATAAATTTCAATATTTAAATTTTTGAATCCTCCATCTATAAATTAATTAAAAAAATTAAAAAATAAAGAATCCAACTTTCATCTAAATAAGACGAAAGTGGAGGGAATGAATTGGCAATTGGCTATGGTGATTAATCAAAATTTTTGGGCAGTCTAAATACTAGCTATTGCACCTAAGGTTGCAATAAGGACACCGAAGATAAATATGCTATGTTATAATTTTGGTAAGAAGTGACTTTAATTTTTTTTTGATTCCATATATTCGAACAAAGATAAGTAAAAAAATTTATGTAGCATATAGATAGCTTTCAATGGAATCATTGAATTCATGTTGGGTATTGCTTAGTTCCTGATAAAGAGACTAATAACACATGCAAGAATCAAAACACATGTCTGAATCATTTGAACGAAACTAAGTGTGATGTGTAAAAAAAAATTTATATATTATATTCCATATATTTTAAAGCAAAAAGTTTGATAATGTATTGCTCATTTTTTACTAAAATAAAATAAAATTTAGAAAGTTTGACCCACAGACCATGAAAATTATGAGTCACATTGGTATAATGACTCCAAAGATGACCTTGATATAAGAAATTTTTGAAATTTTGACTAATATGAAGACCATGGTAACAAAAGATTGAATTTAAAAAATAGGGTAAAATTTACAAATATTGGTTATATATTTTATATCAACATGAGGAAAATTGTTGAATGAAATGAAGTTGGAAGCTCCATATTTTCTTTGATTGAGAAAAAAATCTAGTAGTCATGTGGATACAAGTCCTTGTACAATGAATCCCAAGGAATGGGCTTGGAAATCAGATTCACCAACACGAGCAAAACAATGCATTTCTTCCCAAAAGAGCATTAGAAATGAATCATGATATTACACCAAAATTTAGAGCTCATATGGAATTCAATGTTGAATTAAAGATTCTTTCCTATCTATTTCAAGGATCCAATTCCTCTAGCTGAATACTACTCTTAAGGGGCACATATTCCTCAAATAATCTTAAAGATGAAGAGAAATTGTAGATTTATCAATGCTTTGATAATGCATGATATAAAATTGTCTGCACAAGTAACATTAAACGAACAGCTACCACAGACACCACAGAAATTACTCAGTAAATCCTCTTGAGACATCCCACTCTAAGAACAACCTTCTTGTCAAAATTGCTATTAATATTTGCAAACATCACAAAATATTGGAACACCATGAAAAAAGCAATGAACCTCTTCCCCTAATCAAATCTTGCTCTTCTAAATAGAAGCCACCCCATGCTTATCTCTAACACAGAAATCACATTAACCAGGCGCCACAAAGTATTGATATAAACAGTAACATTGAACATACATAAAAAAACAAAAAAATGCTCTAGAAGGTTCTTTACTCCACGAATATCCTCATTGCCAAAAGCACCATTAATCTTGGCGAACACCACAAAACATAGGAGCACTATGAGAAATGCAATGAGCCTCTTCCCACTCTTCAAATCCTTTCTCTTCTGAGTAGAAGCCATCCTATGCTATCTCTAGTACAAAAATCACAACTACTTAGATGCCACAAAGCAATTATACAATAGTCATGAAAACACCTCTAGCAGAACGTCCAAAAAATAATTGCCAATCTAGCATACAAGCAAGGAGCAAGCGGCACTATGTCTAGGCTTTGGATGGACCTATGGTGTATTATATCTTGAATAGGAATACAAATAGAATATTTGAGAGGGATTTTGATTTTGTGTTAGGTTTAAAATGTGTGAGTTCCAAAGATGAGTTGGTACAAGGCACACATGGCAGTGTTGGTGTATTTGGCAAGCATTGCAGGTGTTGTAACTTCAATGGTAACTCATTGACAAATCCTTGGATATCAACATCTAGATATTATGGTTTCTATTATCCCACAATTGCTTCCAAAAATAACATGTTTGCCTCTGCAAAAATCAACTTAATCAATATACTGTGGGTGGCTTCAAAATGGCATTGTCTGAAATACTTTGAATCTTGTCAAAAATATGATGCACTTGTAGAAAAGTAAACAATTTATCGAATTGCAAACAAAAATAAAATCCATGACGAAGATAGATCAATTTTAGCCAAAAAAGGGTAGGAGAAATCCAAATGTAGGGATGGTATATCATGACTGAAAATCAAGGAAAAATAGCAAATATTCCACCAAAATTAAGCTACTTTCAAAGAAATGCATCATATCATCCACCACTAATCTTTGTTCGAAGCATTCATTCTCAGACAGAAACAATCACAAAAATAGAAATAATTAGTTCACTGAGAAATAAAATGGATTGAGAAATGATAATAACCTTTGTTCCATGAATAAGGGTTTAAACACAGGGAAGGTAAATTATTTTGCACTTTAAATGGCGCTTATTCCAACGCTGTGCCATAGCCAACGGATGAGCAGCTGGGCCTTGCAAGGGTTACAAAAGCCCTAAATTATTTGTCAGTATTAGAACCCCGATTTTTAGAAAATAAATAAATTGAAGATGTTCTAATGAACGAAAATGAAAGACATTAATTAATAAGATTGAATATACCTCCATTCAACCAAAGAACAAGAGGCCTTTCTGACGGATCCCTCATGGCTTCGAAGAACAAATCAGGTAACAGATTCTCATGTATTAACAAAATCTCTGCTACTTCATCAAAATTTACAATTGGAGAATTTTTTAGGGAAAGATATATTTGTTTTAAATATTCATAGATCTCCTTACAAGATTAATACGAAAACTTCTTTTAAGCTTAACAGTCTCTACGAATTGATAACATAAAGCTCAAGAAAAGGATAAATGTATCCAACACCATACGTTAGACTAAAATAGAATCTCAAAAATAGCCTGAAATCTCAACCTAAAATTTTACGAATTTATGGTAACCTCTAAGCTCTAAATCAGCTAAATCAACTACTATTTACATCAATAACTAGTCTTCTGTAAAGTAAAAACACTCACAATGATTAGCTTTCACTGATTATCAAAACTGGAATGGACAACACAATTGAAACTCTCGCTGGTACTTATCCAAAGACAATGGCCATAGACCATGTGGAAGGGTACAAATGAGCAATGTTTTCTCTTTTCTTTTTCTTAAATATTCATAGATCTCCTTACAAGATTAATACAAAAACTTCCTTTAAGCTTAATAGTCTCTGCAAATTGATAACAAAAAGTCAAAAAAAGGATAAATGTATCCAACACCATATGTTCAACTAAAATAGAATCTCAAAAATAGCTTGAAATCTCAAGCTAAAATTTCATGAATATATGGTAACATCTAAGCCCTAAATCAGCTAAATCAACTACTATTTACATCAATAACTAGTCTTCTGTAAAGTAAAAACACTCACAACGATTAGCTTTCACTGATTATCAAAGCTGGAATGGACAACACAATTGAAACTCTTGCTGGTACTTATCCAAAGACAATGGCTGCAAACCATGTGGAAGGGCACAAATGAGAAACTTTTTCTCTTCCTTTTTTTTTCTTATATCTCGTTAGCATCACAATTACGATGTCATCGGGCTAAAATTGAAAAAAAAAAGCCAAAAATACATTACATTTTCCTGCCGTCTCAAATTGACCCCTAATGTATTAGTGAGTGGGATTTGATCATTCTCCTATATCCCTCTCGGTTTCTCCTATAGAACCTAGAAGGAACCCCCCCTTTAGATTTGAAAAAATGTCGACTTCTCATCCAAATCTTTTGGATAAAGTCAAATTTTGGCGGGGTTTAGAAATGGAAGGCACTGCTATGTTTAGAGTTGTCAGGAAACTGAGTAATGTTAAGAGAATGGTTAAAGTTTGGAATAAGACTAATTTTGGCCATATCTTTCATGAGAAAGATCTCTTGTCTAACAAACTTATTTTTGTTTAAGCCTCTATTTAGTAGGACTAGTATGATGAGCTTAATAGGGAGGCTGAGTTGTCTATTCTTATAGACTTACATAATATCATCAGGAAAGAGGAGAAGTTCTAGAGGCAAAGATCTAGGGTCAATTTGCTTAAAGTTGGTGATCAGAATTCAAAGTTCTTTCATCTAACCACCCTCAAGCATAGAGCTAACAACAAAATTGTTGGCATCATGAAAGGGTAGGATCTGCTAACTAAGGAGAAGGAAATATCAGTTGAAGCTATCTCCTTCTTCTCTTCTCTCTTGTCTTGGGATCCTCTTCTATCAAAGGTGGACCAGGAAGACTTGGTTGTTTCTATTCCTTAGATAATCCAACCTCATCATAACTTAATGCTTTGAGCCATTCTTTTTGTTGTTGAAGTTTGTGAAGCTCTCTTTTCCTTGCCTGCAGATAAATCTCCTGGCCCTGATGCGTTCCCTATGTTCTTTTTTCAGATGTATTAGTAGGTGGTGATGGATGATGTGGTGAAGGCAGTTTAGGAATTCTTTGGAGCCAAGAGCATTCTTAAGGAGATTAACTCCACTTTTCTGGTCCTCATCCCTAAGGTGCTTGAGGCTAACTCTTTGGACAAGTTCAGACCTATTAGCTTGTGCAATTCCTTTTACAATATTATCTTGAAGGTTCTTACCTCTAGGTTGCTCAAGCTCCTCCCTTTGATTATATCGTAACAACAAATGGTTTTGTCCCGCGCAGACAGATTTTAGACTTGGTCATGATGGTGCACGAAGTTGTCACTCTATGGAAGCTAGCAAACAAGAAGGGATGATGCTTAAACTAGACCTATCTAAAGTCTATGACCGAGTTGACTAGAATTTTCTTGATATGGTGCTCAAGGCTTTTGGGTTTGATTTAAAAGTTTATAAACTGATATCTCAGCTTGTCTCTACTTCCTCTCTTTCTGTGTTGATTAATGGAGCTCCTTTAGATTTTTTCAAACCCTCTAGAGGACTACGACAAGGGGATCCTCTCTCATCAATACTCTTCATTATCATGGCTGAATGTATGGGAAGGCTTATTGAGAGAAAGAAGAAAGAAGGCAGAATCAAAGGGATTAAACCTTCCTCTAAAAGTGATCCTTTCTCTCATTAGCATTTCGTTGATGATACTATCATGGGAGGGGAGGCTTCTATGAAGAGGTAAAAGCCATGAAGGATGTCCTAGATATCTACTCTAGAGGGTCTGGCCAACTAATTAACTGGGAAAAGAGCTCTTTATATTTTATTAATACCCCAGAGGATAGATAGAGGAAAATTTCTAGGATTCTGGGTTGTAATGTGGGAAAGTTTCCCTCTACCTACCTTGGGCTTCCTTTTGGTCTAATTCCTCTGGACTCCTTATGGAACGGTATTATGGACAGGTTCAACAAAAAACTTGTTGGCTAGAAAGGAGCTATTCTCAGTCAAGCTGGAAAATGTCAGCTAGTTAAATCCACCTTTCAGAATTTGCCACTGTACGCTTTAAGCCTCTTTGTGATTCCAGTTAAATTTGTAGAGAGGATGGAGAAAATTCAAAGGGATTTCTTATGGACAGGAGTTGAAGGGAAAAAAAGATACCCACTAGTTGTTTGGGACAAAGTCTATCTCCCTAAGAATTATGGAGGTCTTGGAATAAGGAAGCTTACTCATCTTAATAAGGCTCTTTTGGCAAAGCAATTATGGTGTATCTTCAACAACACTAGGGAATGGAGAGATATCTTGGTCAACAAGTACATTAAGAGGCCTTCTATTCAGTTCACCCTTTTTAGCGAGAACATTCCTAGAGGATCAGCTATTTGGAATGGTTTTTTGAAAGCCAAGGACCTGAGAAAGGAAAAAGTATCTTGGAAATTGGGGAATGGGGAGGATATCTAGTTCTGGTCTGATAGTTGGCTTATTTAGGGCCCCCTAATGAACAATCCCATCTATGATGTTTGGGCGAACCATTTTATTTAACTTTTTGGGCTGAAAGTCTACAACTATAGGAATGACTAGGGTTGGATTGATCTATCTATAATCTCTAATGATCTAAATCCAATCATGTTAATGTTAAATTCAATGTCTCTTAGCAACAACAGGGATGAAATGATCTGGGGGGACAACTCGAGTGGAAACTACTCTATTGCTTCTGGGTATATGGCTCTTTGGAGCTTAAAAGAGAAGCCTCCTTGGTCGAAAGCTTGGATCCCAGACCTCACTCCTAAAATCAATATATTTTATTAGCTGGCCTTACAGAACAAAATTCTCACTTAGGATAACCTTATAAAAAGAGGACAGATTCTGCCAAGCAGATGTAGTTTATGTAAGAACCAGTTGGAAATAGGCAACCACTTGTTCATTCATTGTTCCTTCTCTAGGGAGGTCTGGGACTTCTTGACCCAAGACTTAGGGATTAGCTGGTGCATGCCAGATAATCTCCTAGATTTTTTCTGCCAATGGAATTCCTTGTTCAAATCCCCTATTTTGTAGGAATTAGGAACCTGGATCTTACCCCACTCCTACTGGAGCATATGGAAGGAGAGAAACAATAGAATCTTTAGAGATAGAGAGGAGCCAGCCATTGTTCTCAGGAAGAAGATTCACAAAAATATAAAGGAAAACTACCTAGTAAGGAAGGGGGAGATATCGAAGTGGGCGGTAGGAAAATGGAGAAGCAAAAAGAAAGAATGTTAAAAAGACAGGAAGCCAAGTGGCTTCTCCCCCCAGAAGGATGGCATAAAGTCAATTTTGACAAGGCCTCTAAGGGAAATCTTGGCTCCTCGGGATGTGGAGGCATAATTAAGAATGAATTCTAGGATGAAGTAGCAGCCTTCTCTCTCCCGATGGGATTCCAAACTAATCACTTTGCGAAAGCAAGTGCAACCTACCATGTGGTGAAACTGGCTTTTGAAGTTGGAGTCACTAATCTATGGCTTGAAGGAGACTCAAATAACATTATTAAATGTTTAAATGGAAAATCTCATTATTCGTGGTCGATTGCAAATCTTATTGATGAGACACATGAGACTCTTCCCAAATTTGATAGAGTCCATGTCACTCACATTTTTTGGGAAGCAAACCCAATGGCAAATTGGTTTGCAAATAAAGGTGTCCAATCTGACCAAAAAATGACTTGGCAATTGGGAAAGAGTTTTTCGGTGGATGTTAAGAGTCTGATCGAGTTAGATAAGATCCAATGGAGTACAAAGGAGATCAATCTGCAATTATGAATAGGAAAGGCTTATGGGGAAAGGGTATGACTCTTAAAGGTTGTATTGGTAAATGCAAGAAGTGGGAATTATTACAGTTTATTTGGCATGCTTTATGGGTTATTTTTTACATTTGTAACCTGAGCAACAACAAGGCTTATTTCTTCAATCTCTCTCTAAAACACAAAGAACCCTATCAGGTGGTGAGGTTTTAGAGGGCTGTGCTTATGAGAATTGTGGGAGAGAAAAGGGTTGATATGGTGGGTGAAAGGTGCAGAAAAGAACTGGTGGGAAAAATGGAGAAATGAAGAAGTAGGGAGAAAGTGTGGGAGAAGCTGGTTCAGGGTAGGATTTCAAGGTATATCATGAAGCTACATGGTTATGACCAAAATATGACTGACAGCATGGTCAATTCATGGAAGGATGGTATAGAATAGCTTTTCTGATAATGAAGGAGGTGATTTTGGCTGTTACTGAGATCTTGATGGTGGGCTTTAAGTTCTTTAGGGACAAAAAGCTTTCAGCTAGTGTAGTGAAGTGTTGGAAATAATCAAGACTAACAAGGTTACTGAGAGGGGAGGGGTGAATCAGTAACTCTAAAACTTTAATTCAATTTTGCATAATAATATTTTTACCATTCATCCATCTAATCTACTGTATGCATGAAAAGATAAAAATTTGTAACACATGAACACACAGATTTGGTGACCTAGAAACCTTCCAATTAGAAAGTAAAATTGGGGTGAGGATGATACCCCCAAAAATTCAATACTGTAGTATAAAGTTGGCTAGTTAAGGCTTGCAATGATCACTTCTGATGATCTACCCTGTTAGGAGCAAGTAGGATTGCTAGATCCACCTTGTTAAAGGATTTAAAAACATACAATGAAGTATGCACTCTGTTAGGAGATTTACAAAAGACTATTAAGTCTACCTTGTTAAAGGATTTAGCAAACTGATTCACCTATTAGGATGAAGTAGTGGATCTGATTGCAATTGATTGCTGATAAGATCCTTTATGCTCTGATCACCTGATGTGATAGATATATCCTTTCTGCATCAATGTTGACCTTGCTATATTCCTTTGTTCTACTAGTGATTCACCTTTTTCTATATTCCTCTGTTCTGCTAGTGATTTTCTTTCCCTCTTCTCAAATTAGTGCAATACATCATGACCAACAACTATCAACATCTCATCATTTCAAATGATATATACCATTCCAATATTTACACTGGCAAGGTCGACCAAACACAAGTGAACAAGCATTACTGAGTCGACCAAGTTGTAGAAAACTCGGGTTCCACAAACTGACTCGATGACCTTCTGATACTCGACATCCACTACAATACACTACATCATCATGCACTTGGTAAGAGTAGAGACACGATCCATACTGATCATTCTAAGTAGCTTGGAACTCGATAACCATTGGTGACTCGGTGAATATTGTGTCACTCGGTAAAAATTGAATCCATTGATAACCTTCTTCACTTGGTAAATACTGATTCCTTCATTTACCTAGTTTACTCGATAATCACTGATTCCTTCATTTACCTTTTTTACTCGGTAATCATTGATTCCTTTGTTTACCTTGGTCACTCGGTAAACACTAAGTTCTTTGTTTACCTTGATCACTTGGTAAACACTAAGTTCTTTATTTACCTTGATCACTCGGTAGACACTGAGTTCTTTGATGACTCAGTGAGAACTGACTGCTTGGGGAACACTATTCTACTTGGTAACCACTAACTGCTCGATAACCACTGTGAACTTTGTAAATACTGCAAAACTGCCCATATGCTCAGTTTCCAAAGGAGTGCTCGGTATCAACTGTTTACCTGCGGAATTTATAAGGTAACCATTGAATGCTCGGTGTGAACTGTAGACTAGGTGATGAGCTCAATAAGCATTCAGAATCAAATAAGTGTTGTGACTAATGACAAATATATCATAATTCCAATAGTGAAGGACTTTACCGACAACTCTAAGGAGCCGAATACCTTGAAAAAGAGTGATGTTTTATGATCTAGATTCTATAATGAAGATTTGGAGGTATGTTTTGTGTGCTATCATTGAGTACATTACTCTTGACCCTAGGTTTGATCGTGTTTACACCCACCATTTCATTCTTTTGAATCATTTTCAGCATGATAGCAAAGTTTCTTTCCCTTTCTATTTGTTGAACTCTATGAGCAAGGCGGTGTCAAGCTTCAAAAAGAAACCCTCTGCTAACCCTACTTTGCATGAGGGGTTGTTACTACTCATCTATGAGCACTTCAAGGCTCAGACAATAAGTAACATCCCTTCACAGGCTAGGAATGAGGAAATCAAAATCTCTAGCTACTCCTCTAATGTGGATGATATACAGAGCATTAGTTTTGAAGAAGGGGGACTTACTTTCTCTGGTAAAAAAGTAATGCCTAATGTAAAGAAGTCACCCTCCCTCATTACCCCTAGAAGAAAAAGCCCCAGAGATCATGGTCAAAAGAAGCTTGGGAATGAGGAGCAGGACAACTGTGATGAAGAGGAGGCTATGGAGTTTGAAGATGAGAAAAATGAGAGGCAAGAGGAAAAAAGGAAACCCAAGGTGGGAAGAAACTCAAGAGGGTGGGCACGAAGGATGAGAGGTTTTAGCAGGACCCAAACTCTTCTCTGCTCTCTCTCTCCCCTATCCATCCCCAAGCCCACCTAAAGGAGTAGATAAAGGATAGTTTTGGAGATGAGGGGGGGGGGGGGGGGGGGCGGGGGAGGTGCTAGCCAAAGATAGGAGGAAATCCTAGAGAAATTTTAATGTGAGGACTTCAAAAATGGTTATTTTCAGAGAAGTGATGAACCCCCAGATCCTGGTGGACAACCAAAAGGAACTGCGTCTTGAAGAGCTCATTAACCTTGTGATTGTGGCAATCTCTGATAATGCCAAGGAATTTGGGATGAACCTCTTGAACAATGCTTGCAACAACATGATAGACAATTACAGGTCAATCAAGTGGTTTTTTCATGAGCTAGAGGAGGTTAAGGAGAAGGTGGGTCAAATCGAAGGAGCTAGGAATCTAAAGGACCTGGACAAAGGGACAGATTATGATGATAGACATAGCCTGGCGAAAAGGAGGATCCACAACCTAGAAAATTACAATCACAATCTATCGAGCCAAATGATCTCACTGCTCAACTCGATTAATAACAACTTTCTATCTTTAACTGACTGGCTTAAAGATAGAGGCGTGTAGGGGGATGTGGATGGAAAAGACAGGGGTAAAGCTAGATCTGATGATGATAATACCATAGGTATCACTTTTTCTACTCTAGACCAAGAAGAACATAGGACTCACTAGCAAGAGGTCGAGGAGAACTAGATGGCCCAGGAGGCTGCCCAGGTCATGCAGGAGCTGGAAAGAAAGATCGAGGATTAGTTCTCATCTTTTTCCTTTTTGGTTAGCTTTTTATTTTAGCTTTTTAATATTTCATTTGTCTTGTCTTTTCTGTTTGGCCTTTTCTTTGGCCTTTGTTTATTTGGCTGGGCCTAGTGCTTATTATCAGCCTTTAGACTTGTTACTTTTGTGGCTGGGCTTCTAACGCTTATTTTCAGACTGTTATGTTTTAACTCTCGAGTTTTAGGATCCCTGTAAAACCTATTTATCTAATAAAAAACAATGCAATACTAATCTATGAAAAAAAATATGGATCTAAGCTAATATGCAAATGCAAGGATGAAACCTCATGATGGAAGCCATGGATGCATGAGAAAAGAAGACAAGAAAATAAAAGTTCTCCACAAAAAGCTTTAGTATTCAAACTCCTTCAAAAATTGCTCTCAAAACCCTACAGCATAACAATAGCATAATATTGGATGTATAATTGTAGATGTCCAAAATGAGGAGAGGGCTCTCCCTTATAAAGAAAAATGTGGAAGTGGGAAGCTTCTCACAACCAATGTGGGATAATAGAGTTTGATCCATGTGAGACAAAATTTCACCAATGAAAATAGAGGAGAAGAATCAAATGAGGGAAGGAAAAAGGAATTTATTTAATTTTTATTTATTTCATTTCCTTTTTTACGTGGGATTTATTTAATTAAAAGGGAGCAAGTTATTTTAATTAAATAGAAAATATTTATTTAAATTAAAAGAGGGGTTTTTCTCTTAATTAATTAAATATGGATGAATTTAATTAAAAGAGAGGTTTTCTTTTAATTAAATGGGTACTTATTTTATTTAATTTAAAGGGAGATTTTCTTTTAATTAAACAAGACTTAGGATAAAATGATCAACCTTAGAAAAATAAATAATCCAATTTGATCAAGGAAATTAATTTAAATTGATTTAATAAAATATTGCAAACCATTGAATCAGGAAATTTGATAAATTCATAAATTGAATAATGGGGGCCCATAGTCTAGGCGACCATTTTAGGGCACATACACCTTTGCATTTTCATGTAGCTTGCATTATTAGACTTCATGTTAGTTTGCATTTTTAGGCTGTATTATGAGTTTGAGAGGGGCCTCCCTTCATCTTTTTTGTGGACTTTTAATCAACTATGGTCATGTTTTGATCTTCATTTCCTTATCTTCTTTCATGATCTCAATCAAAATTTCTATCTTAAACAGTTGATTTATTTTGGGGCAATATATATATATATATTTATTTTTATTTTTTTTCTTTCTATTTCTTTTAATCTCTTCCAAACTTCTATCTTCCATTTTCTTTTACCCCACTTCTTTTCTTCTAATTCAACTTTGGTGCATAATATTTCATGCTTGATGATCTACCTTGGTTTTGTGATTCTTATATCTTTCATCTTACATCAAGAACTTTATCTTTTTTTTGATTTGATCAAATTTATTGATTTTTTGTTTCTCCTCTCTCTCATTTTAATTTTGATCACGAGGGGGTAGTATTTATCAAACTTCAATACCTGATTCAATTTTATCAATTTTATCCTCGACTTTTTTAAAGTCAAAATTTATTTGTATTCTTTGTCCTGATGTGTTCCCAAATCAACCACACATCTGGGTTATTTTGTGATCCCAAATCGATCTCACACTCCAATTTCTTTCTTTGACTACATGTGTTCCCAAATCAATCACACATTAGTCAAAGAAGGGCAAATGTATGCACCCTAAAATGGTCACCTAGACTATAGGCCCCCATTATTCAATCTATCAATTTCTTGAATCAATGGTTTGCAATATTTTATTAAATCAATTTCTTTGATCAAATTTGATTATTTATTTTTCTAAGGTTGATCATTTTATCCTAAATCTTATTTAATTAAAAGAAAATCTCTCTTTTAATTAAATTAAATAAGTCCCCGTTTAATTAAAAGAAAACTTCTCTTTTAATTAAATTCATCCACATTTAATTAATTAAGAGAAAAACCCCTCTTTTAATTTAATTAAATATTTCCTATTTAATTAAAAGAACTTGCTCCCTTTTAATTAAATAAATCCCATGTGAAAAAGGAAATGGAATAACTAAAAATTAAATAAATTCTTTTTTCCTTTCCTCATTTAATTCTTCTCCTCTTTTCTCATTAGTGGAATTTTGTTTCACATGGATCAAACTCTATTATCCCATATTGGTTGTGAGAAGCTTCCCACTTCCATAGTTTTCTTTATAAGGGAGAGTCCTCTCCTCATTTTTGAGATCCATTATTATGCTATTGTTATATTGCAGGTTTGAAGAGCAATTTTTGAAGGAGTTTGAATATTAAAGCTTTTTGTGGAGAACTTCTATCTTCTTAGCTTATTCTCTCTTGCATCCATGGCTTCCACCATGAGGTTTCATCCTTGAATTTTCATATTAGCTTAGATCTTTCTTTGATAGAATAGATCTTGTATTGTTTTGCATTATTATCATACAGATTAGTTTTAATCTCTATTTTCATGCATATTGGATCCTTGAATATCTTGTTTTATGGTGTACTTACATGGGCACAAAATAGGTCAAATTGAGGGCCTCCATTACAAACCCTTGCACTCCATGAATAGAGAGCTATGAGCCACCATTGGAGACCTCATTCTTGAGTAATATTGGATATAATGACTCATAGAAGTGTGCTCAAATTTTAGGCATACAAATAGCAACTATTTTAGTGAGGATTTCTTATGTCTCTCTATTTGTGATTTCTGCTTGACCATTAGCTTGAGGATGGTATGGGGAAGATGTACCATGATGGATCATGTACTTCTTCATGAGTTTTGCAATCAAGTTTAATATGAATTAAGCTCCTTGATCTATGACAATTTCCCTAGGTACTCTAAATCTAGTGAACATGCATTCATATAGAAAATTGGCCACTTTGTGATCTTGTGCATGTGTCATAGCTTGTGCTTCAACCCACTTAGTTACATAATCAATACATACTAAGATCTATGATTTGCCATGAGAAGAGGGCTCTATTGGACTGAAAAAATTGAAACCCCATTTGTCAAAAGGTGTGACTACAAATTGTGGCTATAGGGGCATTTCATCAATTTTAATGGGCCTTCCCATGTATTGGCATTGATCACATTGCCTTGTATACTTTGATGTATCTTTGTGGAGAGTAGGCTAGTAGTATCTAGTTGTTAAAATCTTGTAGGATATTCATTTTGTTTCAAAATGACCCCACATGGTTCATCATGGAATGCCCATAGGATGTCATAAGTTTCATCTTTATTTACACACCAGTGAGTTACTTGATCTACTCTAGTGTAGAACATCAATCCAACTATCCATGAGAAAGTGAAACTCTTTTCCACTAAGAGACGACACTACTTGGGTGAAAAGTGTGGTGGTGTTCTTCCTGTAGCAAGGTAATTTGTTATATCTATGAACCATGGGTTATAACTTTCCATTGAAAATAAATGCTTATTAGGAAATCTATCATCTTTGGCTAAAAGATCATCAGATACTTGAAGTTGTGATAGAAAATTTGCTACCACATTGGCTCGGCCTGGTTTATCAATTATCTTCACATTAAACTTTTGCACAAGGAGTAGCCAACATGCTAATGTACTAGAGATAAAAAGTTTATTCATCAGGTATTTTATAGTAGAGTGGTCTGTGTAGCCAAAAACCTCATAGCTTGTAATATAATGCCAAAATTTATTAAGTATATACACAACAACAAACAATTTTTTTTCAGTGATAGTATAATTCATCTTAGCACCCTGCAAATTTTTACTAATATAATAAATGACATGCTCAATAGTACCTTATTTTTGTCTAAGAACTACACCTAAACTAGTGTCAGATGCATTAGTATGAATGTGGAAGGGTAGCTTCCAATCAGATCCTCTAAGAATAGGTGTTATTTTCAAAACATCCTTCAATTGCTGGAATGTTGCTTCACAATCTTTTGTCCACTCAAATTCAGCTTGCTTCTTAAGTAGGTTATACAAAGGAACAACAAGCTTACTAAAATCTTTGATGAATCTCCTGTAGTATCTAGCATGTCCAAGAAAGCTTCTAGCATCTATTTGCTTGATTGGCATTGGTAAATTAGTAATGACAACAATCTTTGTAGGATCACTTGAATTTGAAAAGAGGAAAGGTAGTTCCCAAGAACAATTCCTTCTTCCATCATGAAATAACACTTCTCACTATTAAGAGAAGATTGTATTCTTAACACCTTTTTAACACCTTCTCCAAGTTGGCATGAGCTTGTTCAAATGTGTCACCATAAGTGGTGAAATCATCTATATAGATCTCAACACAATCAACAACTATGTCAAAAAATATGCTAATACCACTTGCTGAAATGTTGTAGGTGCATTACATAATCCAAATGGTAAGATAGAGTAAGAAAATGTTCCCCATGGACAGGTGAACATTGTCTTATCTTGATCTTCTAGAGAGATCTAGATTTGATTATAGCCACTGAGACCATCTAGAAATGAGAAATTTTTTTTTTTTTTGCTAAGTTATCCAATACTTGATCAATGAATGATAGAGGAAGTGATCCTTTTCAATGGCTTTATTAAGCTCCCTGTAGTCTGTATGTACTCTCCATCCCCCCTCCCCCATCCCCCCCCCTTTTTTGAACAATAACTAAAGGTGACACCCACTGGCTATCAGAAATAGGATAAATAAATCCAGCATTAAGAAGTTTTTGTAACTCTACTTTGACTATATCTTTTAATGCTGAGTTTACCCTCCTCTAGGGTTGTCTCACTAGCTTACATTTTGAGTTGATAAATATCTTATGTGTACAAAGACTAGGATATAAACCCTTCATGTCAGTATAGTCCCATGCAAAGGCTTGTTGACTATCTTGCAATAGTTTAATGATACTTGTCATCTGAGATGCAGTAAGTTCATTATTGATATTTAGCTCTTTTCCTACAAAAATCTCTGCTTTCTTTACCTTGTCCATCATTACAATCTTTGATATTGATGGAGATTTAATTTCATGGGGTAATAATGTATGAAGATAATCAGGTGCTATAGGAGATTGAGGTGCATCACATTTAGGCAATATGGTTTGCAAGGAGCCAATAGTATTTTCAAAAGTAGACTCCTCAAAATCATACTGATTAGTAAGGATTGCTACCAGTATATCATCTTCTTCCTGGGATACAAAAATGGGTTTTTTTTAGCATCATGAGATGTTGAATAGAATTAACTTCAGGATGATCATCACCAAGGTCTAGCCAAGAAACTCGATCAAGAAGAGTTAAGGTTGTGTAGGAGAGTATAGAGTTAACTTTTTAGTGTTGGTATCATTTGATATTGTCATTTTTCCTAATCAATATGCAATGCATGCATTTGTAGTGGCTAACCATGGTCTTCCTAAGATTAATGGATATCCTCCAGGGGTGCCTTTTAGTGATAGCACAACAAAGTCTGAAGGAAAATATAAGGAATCCAAGGTTACAATGATATCTTCTATCATACCATTAGGTTTGACAGTTGAATTGTCTGCTAACTAAAGTATTGTAGGAGAATCCCTTAATCCAATAATGCTAAGTCTTAACAAGACTTCTCTAGTCATGACATTAATTGATGCTCCTAAATCAATCAAAATATTCTAAATTTGGATGCCATTTATATGTATGGTAACAATAGGACATCCTGGATCAAAATATTTAGGCGTTAGGATTTTGCTCAACATTAAATCAAAAAGTTGTCCCAACACATGGATAATAGGAGGATCCTTTTTCTTTCTAGAAGACTACTTGACACACACTTCCTTTAAAGTTTTATTGTAAAGGGGAATGAATCTCCTTAAGTGCATCCAACAAGGGAATCTGTATAGTCATTTACTTAAGTTGGTCTAGGAGATCTATTGCTAAAGGATTTGGTTTAGATGGAGCTACAAGAACTAACCTTTGTGGAAATGGAGTAGGTGCTCTTATAGATGAGAAAATTGGAGCATGAATTGATTGAATTGCTAGAACATTTTTAGTATCAGTGACCTTAGTTATTATAGGTCCTTTAGGTGTAGGCAACTTGGTTCCAAACCTAAGATGAATATCATTGATCTACAAAGAATAAGCCTACTGCTTATTGTTGGGATTTGAAGCTAGCTGAGTAGGAAGTTTTGGTTCCTTCTATGGGCTAGCATTGGCTGTAGGAGGTGGAGGCATTAGGGATTGTTGCCGAGGTAGGGGCATCAAGGCTTGTTGCTGAGGTGATTGGTCAGGCCCCCACTAAGGTGGTTGCTACCAATTCCCTTGATACAAAGGTTGTTGATTAAGGCCCCATTGAGGATACTAGTTATTTTGTTGAGGCCATTGAGTATTCTACTAGGGATATCAAGGTTGCTAGTTGGGCCAATTTTTGTCCTTGAGGGACAGAATTTGGGGGAACATTCCCTTGCCACTGATTACTATTATAACCAAAATTATTTAGAGGGTCTTGAGGCATACCTTGTCTTTGAGCCCATGGTCATCTTTGAGCACCATAAATCACTTCTCTTGTATCTTTGAACTCAATGGGCATTGGTTGTGCATTCACTACTACAATGGTCTTGCATGTGCAGTTCTTCTTCCTTTCTTTACAACAAGAGAAAAATTCAGTTAGTCGTCCTTTTTCTTTCAAGCTTGCATGGTTTCCAATTGAGTAGTGACATCATTAATGATATCTTGCTTGAAATTAGATAGTAGATTAGATAACTCCATCTTTGATACTCCTAACCCACCATTGATATTATGTGGTAGGCTCCTTAGTCCTCTACCTTTCTTCAAAATTATCCTTGAATAGTTCTGACATATCTCCTTGATGTCATTCCAAGTTTCTTTTGTAACATCTCATCCATCCATTAGGTCTTGGGCTTCCATGCTTTCTTCCTGTACACCTCTTAGAAAAAGATGCTTTTTAGATTCTTCATTTAGGTCATGCTGTGTATTTTGCTACACATTAAACAAGAATATGGAAACATTGTCTTCCAAGGTTTCACCCTCCTTTTGTAACATTTTAAAAATGTCACCCCCATTCATATCTTAACCTTTGTAATATTCTTTATATTTTTGAAAAAATAAATTACTCATTTTAGTCCAATTTGCTACCACATTTGCACCCAACCCAATGAACCATCGAAGAGCAGCCTCCTTCAAAGTAGAGGGAAAAAATTTCAACTTATGAGCATCAGTTGTGTAGTCATAGCTCCTACAAAGAATTTCAAATTCAAAGAGAAAGGTTTTAGGGTCTTTTGTAATAAGGCCATAGAATTTTGGAAGTGCAGCAACATGTATGTTCTTCAAATTTTGGTTCCCTTACTGAGGTGGGATAAGAAAAGGAAAGATAGGCACAACCATTCTTGGAGGAAGAGGTGGCACTTGATAAATAAAAATGGCTAGTGGATTATCTTGATATTCAGGCTCATCAAAATGTTCATTCAAGTGGAGTGATTCTTCTGATTCAACATCAATGTCAACAAATGGATTTTCAAAGGGTTCGTCTTTGTCGTTCTCTCCTTGGAGTTCATCTAGTTTAGGTTAAAAATCATTGAATGGTTCTTCCTAATTATCACAAAGAAGGAATCTCCCTAAGTGTTCTCTTCTTCTATGCATAACATGCTTCTTTACTACTAAACTCTATTCTACAAGGAATAGAAATACAACTAGAAAGACTAGATTGAATTAACACCATCCCCAACAACGATGCCAAAAATGCTTGGCCAAAGATAGGGATCAAAATCCTACAACAATGGGCTACTTAACCCAAGATTGGACATCTCAAATGGTTTTTATCCAACTCATTTGGACTCATTTAATTGATCAACCAAGGACATAAACTTGAACTGGTGTTTGCAAAATATATGCTTCAAACTTATATCAACTTAAGAACTACTATACAAAAATTCAACTGCTTAAACTACAATAAATTTTTGATAAAGTTGAGAACCAAATCTATTTTAATAAAGCATGAAAATATAGCTGAGAATTACTTCAACTACCTATGCTACAAGAATAGTCCACTAATTATGTTATTAGTGGTTGTAGGAACAGTAGAGTCTACTTTAGTCCTATGAATTGAATATAAATCCTATGCTAACTAATTAGTTCACTCCTTATGTGGGCTCCCATAGAGAAGTGAAGTAAAATAACTCCAAGATGAAAACTTGAAATAATCTTTTTATTCATAACAGTAAAATGTACATACTGATGAACAAGAAGATTATATTCAGTACTTAAAAACTCAACAACTTTTTATTTCTATTGAAAAATATCTGACTAAAACCTAGCACCTCTAGAACACAGACTTCCAGTTATTTAAAACAAAAATAGGAATATAATTCCTAGATTGAAGACTCATCAACTACCAAAAAAAATGATGACATTGATTATTACAATAGGTGCATTAATTTTGGTGCCAAATAGAATAGTAATTTAGTGTCATGCCCAAAATATAGGGGCAAAACACACACAATTTTTTTTGACTCAAGTAATTAAATCAATTAAACCAAACTCTATTGATGAAAAGATCTAGCACTAATTATTTTAAAGTACTCTTAAGATACTACATTATTAAAATATTAGTACAGACCTTAATTATAATTAAATTAAATTCTGTAAATTTTAGTCATCAACCTCGATTAAGCAAAGATTATCATTTATAGGATGATTGGGTTTGCATGTCCATTTATATGACATAAATCAAATTTAAACAATATCCTTAAACAAGACACCCCCTAAGATAATATCCTTCATTCAATTAGTTATACTTTATTCAAAAGCCATTTTGTTCAATCTATACACCTTACAATAATGCTATAACCTATTGTCTTTAATCAATAGTATAAGAAAATCAATTTACATCTAACCAATTGATTGGGTGTCCTAATATCATAAAACTAATTAATCATGATTAAGATGTCATATTAACTAAAGCAACATTTTCTTATAACTAAGTACACTTTACTTTAATAACCATTTCACCTTACCCTATAATCTATAAAAGATCAACATATCAACTTTACTTGCCAATCGAGTATTTTCTACAACTAGCGATTCTTAATAATATAAACAACAAACTTTAATTATTAAGAATAATTATTTAACATAAATGAGTATGTCAACTTTCTATTATATAAAAAATACATACCAATACTAAACAATTAAATTACCAAAATATCATTATCTATGATTTCATCATATACTACACGACTATCATTATACTAACTTAATCTATATTGACAAAATATATAATAACTAAATTAATGAAACAATTATAATTAACATATACTAATATTTGAAATAAATTAATTACAACACTAATAACTTTAAGCTAACTAATAACTACTCTACTAAACAAATCCTAACTAAATACTAACATTACTTAGTTCTAAAACTAATTAATATTTTTTCAAACACCTAAACCACTAAGTTGCTAACTAAACATTCTAACAAAATTAATTACAACTAATATAAATTTCAAACACATTTACACAATGAATAAAGTAGACAACAATCTAACTAACATTAACTTACAAACTAACCTAGTTCAAACCCAGCCCCAAACCTAACTCCCTAAACTCCCTTGGCCACTTTGCCACTAGACTTCCCCCTGTCCCACGCCCCAAGGAGATCTTGGGTGAATCCCAAGATAGCCTAGCGTTGTCCCAAGTCTTCTAGGTGTAGACTTTGTCTCCCCTTCCCTGTGTGTGAGGATCCTCCAAGAGTTTGCGCCTAAATGGAGGAGTGGGTGGGTGGAAGATGGGGGTATAAATTGCTAAACCTTTTTTAGATGATTTGACTAGAAAAGTATTGTGTGTACAAAGAGTAGGTGGGCACCATATTTCATATGCATGGTCTCCTTAACATGCAGAAAAAGCCTCCAAAGGTGAACACTTAAATGGGAAATTTAAAGGTTTGTTTTAAAATGTAAGTTTGTCGCATGGGCTTAAATGTCTACTCAACCAACTTCGTTTCTACCCACGGGATCTATGTACATGTGAGATCTTAGGAGGATATAAGGCCATGTTGACATTAATTCATTGACTAGATAAAAAAACCCCCAATCTGCCCTCCTTCTTAAATTGAAGTCGGGGAATTGGCGAGTGGAGAGGTTGGTGAGTGGAGTATTAATGATTTAAAGTTTATTTGGTGAGTTCATAGCAAAGAGGTATAGGCAAGTAATTATGTTACCTTTAAAATTCAAATTTATCTATTTATTTATTTACATGCGAAAATAGATAATAGATTTTACAAAAAAAAAAGGAATCAAATGAGAATATGCTCTGTTGCCAAATGAATTAAATCCCCCCCCCATACAAACTCCAGAGAGCATTTTACTCTTGGGAGTATGTTTTTTTTTGCCAATAATTTTCTAAGTGCTGGTCCTCTTCTCTTTTTTTTTACACTTTATTTTTAACAAAGGGTATATATTTTCTTCCCAAATTTGATTTTTACCAATTACTTAGTTTAACAAAGTGGATTGAATAATTTAGCTTATCAACAATGTAAGATTTGTTTGTTTCCAATAATCACAATATGAATCAAATTTTCAACATAACATACTTTCTTTCATCACTGTGAGCTGAGCTCAATCAATTTTCAGCTGCCAAGCTCTTCATACTATAGGTGCCGAGTTATTCTACAGTACTGAGTGTACATGATCTTTTTAGGTGTCGAGTTGGCATTTTGATAACTGGTGCCGAGTTCTATTTGAGATGAGCAAGTTATCTTAGGAAGCCAAGTAATTTTGTTTCATGTGTTGAGCTATGCATCATTCTTCAGGTGCCGAGCTCCTTAGTATTTTTCATTGTGAGCTGAGCTCGGTCAATTTTTTAGATGTCGAGCTCTTCATGCTACAGGTGTCGAGTTACTCTGTAGTGCTGAGAATACAAGATCTTTCAGGTGCCAAGTTGGCATATTGATAATTGGTGCCGAGTTATTCAGGCTTCAGGTGCTAAATTCTTCAATAGTGCCAAGTATTCAGGATCCTTTCAAGGGCTGAGTTGGCACTAAAGTAATTAGTGCTGAGCTACTGAGTCTTTATTTAGATGTCGAGTCTTCGAGTGTCTCTAATGCTGAGTTATGCTTATCAGATGTCGAGTTACCTTGTTTATAAGTTTGTGTCGTATGTAAATGAATTTAATGTCGTACACTTTTATTCAGAGCATTTACATTGATATAAATTTCAAAGTACTTTTTGTGGGATCCAAATCTTTTATTATCTGATGATATTCAATTTTGAAGTCATGTTGGTTGATTGCTTCATGTGAACAAATCTGAATATTTAAGGAGTAAGGTTTGTAGTACTATTTATAGGTAGGATTAGAACGTCACTAGAGAGATTAAATGACAAGTTGCAATCTGATTATTTAGTAAGACTCTTCGCATCATCTTCAAAAATATTTTGCAAAGGCTTAATTAGGCAAAAACAATTTGTAAGCTGAGATTGTGTTGAAAAATGAAAAATGAATTCTGGGTGGGATACTGATTTGGTTTGCACAACATGTCATATACAACATCTTTTAGTTATGCAAAAAAAAAATTGGATTTGGCTACAACCGACATTAGATGAAGTTGTGCTTCCAAAGCATATAATGGATGAGGTGCTATGTCAAATGTTCACTTTGACTTTGAACTCATACTCAGTCAGTTCAACCATTCGGTGCATCATTGGTGAGGAGCTTCTCTGTCCCTCAACACTTGTGTTTTTATATCCCTCCCAGGTCATATCTATTTTCCTTTCCAATGCCATGGACCTTTTACAATCTCCGGAGTTACTTCAAGGATTGGCTCATAAGGTAATTCTACCACATTTCTTACTGGATTATAAGTTGGAGATGGCCATGCATATATATGATTTATGGAATGGTATGGCTTTGGTTGGTGGTCTATTTTCACATTTTCAAATTCTGCAAAAGCATGAATTTTATATTGTTTTTGAGGCAATGAAGAAAACCATAGATAACGAAAATATCAATTATTTGAAACAATCTTTGCCTTCTGATCCACGGTTATTGGGTGAGCGGGTGATGGAAAGAATTTTGTCAGTTGGAATGGCCATGATTTACTTACTATCGGATCATAATGCTTCATCCCCCACTCAGCTAAATGCATTGGCAGTAACTCCACAACCACTGGAACAGAATCTTTGGGATTCTATCGGTGTGCCAAATTCTGATTTAGATTGGCCAATTCATAGTTCAGTTTCATGATTTCGCTACGAAATTCCCTTTGTTGGTCTCTAGCACCTTTGTTCATGTTCTTACAGATTGGGCACAATTGCATAGCATTGTTTTAAGGGTTCATCTTGGAATTCCCCTTCTTCCAATTGGGGGTATCTCTTATGTTGCTGTTCTAAATCTATTTTCTGCCAAACTTATTGTATCTGTATTATGCAGAAGTTTAGAGTGGGTTATCTTTAGATGGGTGATAACCCTTTGTAATTTTTTGTTATTAATATATACATAAATGTAAACTTTAGGGATGATGCTAGGTTTTCTTCATTGATTCATTCCCAGTTGACCTCGTTGAATCAGATTAATAAATATTATAGTGGCTTGCCACTTTTGCTTTAAAAAAAAAAATATACTTTCTTTCTTAACATAATTGAACTTGAAATTTTTCATAATTGATCATCACCATTTAATCTATTTTTCCACACACATATACATGAATTGAAATACCATAAGATATAATGCAAGAGGGTTTCTCAATCTTTTCTCTTCTATTAATCAACCTAGTTCAAGGCTCCATCGGGAAAGAACCAGTAAGAAAACCCAACATCCTTGCCAAATACATCAAAATTTAAATATATTTTTACATAATGTTACAATTCAATTGAATTCTCTTCTAGGTCTTTCATAAGAGATCTTTTCCAATATCTTCAATGCATCAAGGGAATTCATGGGAAAGACAAGAACTGACCCAGAGGCAAAACAACATATTATGATGAACAATTCAAGCATGCATTCCCAACCCATTTTTGCACAATAGGTTCAACATTGAACCCAACTAGGGGGGAGGTGGATTTTCTCAATAGGAGATGTCAATCACCATACCATAACATAGCCCTTTCGGGACTAAAACTCAAAAACTTTCGTTCTTCTACAAATGCCCTTTTGAGGCCAATACAACAAGGATTTTCATTCCTTCCGTTTTTCAAGAATTCAAATTTTCATACAAGGTATGTGATGACAAGTAGGGGCCCATACACCCTACCCTCTTTTCCTCTTCTCACCATGAGAGGAGACTCTACACTATTGAGGTCCTACTAAGGCCCTTCCCTCATAATTGGCCACTTCGTCCCTATCCAAGGGTGAGTAATGCCAAAACAATCCCCATGAAATCCCTTCAAAATTTCAAAGCAAAGCATAAGAATGACACCCAAGAACAAGTTAATATCCCTCCCCAAACAACCTCAACACACATGCAAGCAATACAAGAACAACACAATGCCTTATGCATGAATCAAAGTATGAACAATATGAAGAACATGATCAAAAGAGTGAAGAACCCTACCTTCACAAAAAAAAGTTATGGTAAAATGACAAGTTGAGAAGAGCTTATCCTTCCTTTCCTTCAATCTTCAAACTTCTCTCTAAAAACTAGAGATTGGGTAACAACCCCAAAACTTCTCCAAAATGCCTCTAAATATGATCCTAACTCAACTAGACTTTAGGTAACTCCAAGGTGGAGTTTAAGTCACCAACTCATGAAGGAGAAAAATAAATTTTTGCAATCAACCAAAAGTAGGGTTTTTGAGTGACCCTAAAAGTCAACCAAAAGAGGCTAAGGGGGTGTAAAGTACTCCCAACCCATACCCTTACCCCTAGGATACTTAAATTTAATTCTTTTAGGCCTTAAGGGCTTAATAGGAATCAATCAAAAGCTAGGAGAATTTTAAGACTATATAACAAGCTTTAGAGAAAGACAATGCAAATTAGCACAATAGCAAGGGGTTTAGTTTCATCTTTCCATTAGGTTTCCCAGCTAAATATCCTGCACACTCACTGCACACATCAGTAGTCAAAGAAATCACATGCATTATGTAAATTATGTATCAGAAAAAAATCATATAAATTAAAACATCCATTTTTCTAATAATCAATTGTTTATCTCATTCTACTCATATTTTTGACCATTAAAATTGCATAATCAAAATTTTAGTTCTGCATTCATTTACTTCATCATTATACAAGTTTATATAGCATTAAATGACAAAATCAAATATCTGAAAGTAAGGCATCACACATCATAAAATAGCATAATAATTCTCATTGCATCAAATAATGTTTGGACATATTGAGTCATGAGTATCAAAATAATAATGTATCACTATGCTACGATGGGTCGAGGCGAGGCCTCACATTTAGGAGCTCACTACCCCAAATTTCCTTCGCTCAAGGTTGGTCTATTAATGCGAGCAACCACTTTGACTCCCACTTGGTTGAGTTGACTTTGCTTTTATGTCTGCAAAATATTAGTGCCTCCAAAACAATAACATACGTCAAGACTTATTCAAAACATGTTATCCAAATTAGTTTACCCTATGTCACATTGCTATAGGTGAACTACCCAACCTAGCTAAGGAAGAAAAAGCATCATTCTCATTATTTTGTAATTAAATGACATATCTTTTGACAACATATTCATTTTTATCCTAAAAAGTAACTATGCATACAATTGTCTGAAATCATCATAAACATCATGTTCTTGAACATCAAAGTCTTTAGAAAGTTTGCAAAATAAACTAAAATTCAAATGAAAAAAATACACCATATTCTAGTCTCATCACCTAGCCTAATAACCTCCCTTCTTAATATTTACTAGCTCATTAGTCAGGTTTTTCATGAGGCTTTCCATCCTTTTTTGGCCATCTCTTAGCTTTTGCAGCTCTAATAAAGGGCCTATGGCTACGATTTCTTAGATTGGAATAGTTGGTAAAGGGTAAAAAGGTGGTATGGCTAGAGTTATATTAGGTTGGATATCTAGATATATAGGCATTAGAGGCCTAGGAGCAATCTTACCAGCTTGAATGAGACTATTATCATCTCTTATAGCAATATCATAACCTTATGGTAACGAGTAACCTCCCATCAATTGTATCATAGTACATATATCACTATTTTAGCTTCTTAGATGATATAGAAAAGCATGTTCTTCTGAAGGCCTTACCTAAATTGGTATTCTGCTCCAGGTTCTTTGGAATATGTAGTTGAAGTTCATCATCTTCTCATGAGGAACATGCTTGATGGTTGTGAGTTTCTCAACAAGATAGAAAATCTGACTTGTCTTCAAAATGTTTTGTCAAGGCATACCCCAATGTATCTCACAAATTGATTGAACACACAACAAGGCTTCAAAATCATTGCAGAGCTTCTCCTTTGAATCAGGCTACAAGGAGCTTCACATCAATATCTTCCTCAGTGACATAATGCATGTTCCATAATGTTACAACATCCCTAATGTGCTCAAATGCCATTGTTTGGCCTTCTCTAGTGAAATTTGGTAAACTCTTCAAAGAAGCTAGAGGAATATCATGATGTTGAGAAAAAAGTAGTGGGCTCCCTTGGTTGAAAGGGATGAATGTAAATTACCTTGCCATTGATGTTTAAATTTTTTATTCTCACTAGAATGACAACAACAACAGGGATTGCTAGTGGAGGGGTAGATCTGGCACTTCTCGTATGAATGAGGGTATCCTAGATTCTTTCAGCTATTCTACCTCTCCTTCTAGGTGGGGACAACTCTCCATATTCAAAATTTGTAGATCTACTTCTTGTCTGCACTCTTCTCATAAATTATATGCACTTGTCTTTCTTTCCAAAGTTATAGTCACCAGATGTGTATATTCTTTACCTCTGAACAAGTTTATTAACTATTTTACACATCAACAATAGTAAGGAAATATGAAGAAAAGACTTGAAACTCTTTTCTCAATCCCATTGGGCAAGTCAGAATTGTTATCTCTAGAAGTTGTGCCTTTACTGAAAACTACAATTCTAGAATTTAGTCACTTCAAGTAACATGGAAATACTCTTGGGTAGTGGGTGTACCGAAATTAGGAGTAAATCTTTGGGTTATAGGCTGGTTCCTTTTGATGGCTCACCTATTTGCTTCCTTAGACAAAAAAATAAGGTAGAAGAGGAAGGGATAGGAGGATTACTTGAACGTAGATGCTGAAAGTAAAATGGGTGATACACCAAATATTCCTAGATGAAAAGATTGCTCTCTTGACATGATGAAACACTCCTAAACAGCTAAGATGAGTACAATGTTGACCTCAAGAAACTCATACATGAATATTTCACAAGAAGGATAAATTTCAAACAAGATGTTAAAGGGAATGATAACATTCACAATTTCACAAAACTTGAAAGAAAGCAGAGCATCATGACTTGCAACTTGTATAAACTTTCCAGAATTTCTCTTGCAATTATAATTGAGACAAAAAACTTGGGATTCAGAGTAAACCACAAGAAGTCCTATCAAATCAATAAATTAAGCAAAAAAAGACACAAGAAGGGCTCTTGAAATGTTCCTTTATTTAGATTTCAAAGGTCATTTCACAACATTCATCTAGATTGACTATAAAGTAAAGTAAGTTGCTGAAAAAGCATGAAGGGTTCTTAAGAAACCTCTACAACACTATTTTTGCATAAAAACTTGAAAATGCCAGTCCATAATCCACATCTTAAGAATCCTTATAAAGAGAAGGATTAAAAAAAGTCTCATATGGGAGGGGCACATGTCAAAAAATTATTGGAAGAATACAAATATTTTTAGAAAATTACATCTTACATTTACATTCTACATCTTTATATTTGGGTAAAACCAAGAAGATGATCATGAAAAATGCTAGGTGGTACTTGCTGTAGGAGTCCTTTAACTAATTCTATGTGCCTTTTTCTTTCATCATGAAATTCCTCAACTGCTTTAGTTGATAGAGTCATGATATCTTCAACTTCTCTTACCACGTCCATTTCTTCTCTAGGCCGTTAGAAATATTTGATTCTTCCTTTCAATCTCTTAGCTTTGCTTTGTCTAGGATTAGATTTTTATTTTCTTGTTTCACCTCTGTAACTTGAACCTATCATTTCTTGCCACCTTTGGTTAAATTCATAACTAACTACCCAATGAGATCATAAATATAATAGTTGAAGATTCAACTTCAAACTTTGACCCTTGACCTCTTTACACTATGATCACAACTCAGTCACTCTATCACCATAGTTCCTTAACATCATTCTTGATGGCAATCATGTGACTAACATAAAAAATGGCTGCATCACAACCTCACAACATATTCTATGACTGTTGGATGCTAGTTGCGACACTGCACCAAGCTTGAAAGTTGGTCATTTGACTAGAGTAGTATGAGATTGCAAGTTTGCAACCTATATCTTGACTCAACCATTAACTATTGTGACCAAGTGCAAAGGCATCACTACATTGAAACCTTAACCTCAGGTTACAATTAACTCATTATGATTCTATGACAAGAGAAAATAAATTATTGTTAAAAAATGGGCCCATTGGTACACGTTTCAGCCTCTCATTTTGTAGCCTTGGGCAACCTTCTTGCTTCTTTGGTTAGCGACATGATGATGATCACTTATCAATCTCTGATTAAACAACTAGGAAGATGAATGATCCTCTCTCTTGAAGGTAAAAATAGGCCCACAATGCTATGTGTCACCTCTCCATCACTTTGCAAGAATAACTCCTAATTAGTCTTTACCCCTTGTGAACATGTGAGCAAGGAGGAATCACATGCTGACAACCTTAACTATGAGTCTTTATTTACTTCAAGTGACCTTGCAATCAGATAGGAATTGTTGCTTTGCAACTTATATCTTGACCTTAGCATTTAATCTTACAACCATGTGATTGGTTGTTGGATTGAATGCTTCATCCTCAACACATCATTGCAACCTGAAATTTACCTTGACCATTAAATTTTACAAATGAGTGATCAAGGAAATTGTTGTGTTGCTAGATTGACCCTGGGTTAGCATTAAACTTCTATGACTATGCGAACAAAGATTTTGAAGCATCGCTACTTTTATTCCCTAGTTAGCTTAACTCTTTGTGACCATGTGAAAATGAAATTAACTACCTAATGACTATGTCACACTACCACCACTACTTTGGGGTTTAAGCCATAACTACTCACGACTGTGTGAACAAAGCTTTTGCATGGTTGCAACTTAAAAACTTAACAAGGCTTAAGGCATGAGCCATAAAACATTTGAATACAAGGGTTAGTCAAACTTAGGGATATAAGAGATGAAACATGATTAATAATTTACATATCCGTCTCATGCATGGATGGAATTTAATGAATGAATAGAAGAACATGGAATATGGCCACTACCCTAAAGAAAAGATCGGTCAATATTCCTACCCATTTTTGCATAGTGATAAAAATGGTAATACTAACTTTGACATAGTTGACAAAAATGAGAATTTTTTTTTTGAATTTTATTCTAGGGGTCAGACACTTATTATTTTTTGGATTGATCCTATAAAAAATTTGTTTGACAAGTTTGCAAATGTGATTCCAAATACAACTTGTGAAATCTTACTAGTGTCTAAAAGTATAGATTGATTAGTAACCTTGTTCAGGATGTCATACCTCTAAATCTATGATAGATGAGACCAAATAGATTGTACCACTATGTTCTACTCTAAAAATACTTTAAGTGTTCCAATTTTCAAGTCTATATGAATCCATCTACACACTTTCCCAGGTCCATTCCATTTGTAAAATTCAATATCCTACCAGTGTTCCCAGTTTTGCAATTCTAAGTACCCAAATTTGCCTACTTGCTAAATGCACCCAGTTATTCAACATGAGACCAAATCATAGATTTATATTCTTCTCATGAGATTAAAAAATTTCTCCATTTTTCATGCCCCCAAGTGTTAGTTTGACCTATTTTCAAAACCAAAATTGAATGCACTTTATTGTTTTCTGACATGTTTGTTTGCAGGTAGTTCAAAGAAGGAAAATTTGACAGTCAATATCTTTTGACTTAGCTATCATTATAAAATAAAACCTGAAAAGATACAAGAATATGGAGCATAGAGTCATTTTGTTTATTTTTAGAGCTCAGTCAAGTGTTTTGGTCAGTTTTAGAGCCTTCCTATCAAAGAATCACAGATTGCAAAAACAAGGTGAAAATAGATTTTAATTGATTAATTAGGCATCAAATTTGACTTTAATCAGTACCAAATGTCCATTGGATCTATTTGAGATATTAGGTGTTTTAGTTTGAAGTTTTTTTAGTCGGATCCACTTTGGGATCTAACTAAATTTGGTAGCCTGATAAGACATTATGAGATTCAAAAGGCATTCTTATAGAGGAAAACTTCAAAGGGAGAACTACAAATGATTTGAATCAGTTTCAATTTGTGCTTGGTTGCTTCAAATAATTTCATTATAAAACATATAAGAAAATTAGGTATAAAATAATGGAGAAAGCATGTAACCCTAACTATAGTGAAAGTTGGTATATATGTATATGTGTTTTGAAATCTCCCATGAAGTTATTCATGATGAAATACACGAAGTGCATTTTGAATAGATTGAAACTAGTACTAAGGTTAATGGCTTGAGGCATGTGAGTCAAGTTTGAAGATGTACCCATTAAAATGACTGAAAGATAGTGACTCCTCATGTATTTGCATGGTTTTTATCAAGCTAGACTTGAGGAAGTAATGGTATGTTGGCTTGTAACTACAACCTTAGTGCATCCCTATTGAAATGCTCTTTTCAAATTTGTAGTGATCTATTAGGAGATTAAGGTGAAGGGAGACCCAGTTTTAAAGATCTTGATTGGGTTTCATCCCAAATTTCTAACAAATAGAATAGAACATTACTTGGAGGTCGTAGTGCATGAGAATTGCTCAGAATGAGATGTGCAATTATCTTTCTTCTACAACATATCCCTAAAATTACTTGGTCAAAATGGAGGATTTTTTTTTTTTCCTCCATTATACCAATGCTTCATGACTCAGTTAGCTAATGTGTTGGAGACACCCATTGCAAAGTAAAAGTTTGAAGCAGATGTTGATCCTTCCTAAAGGAAAATCAAGACATATGTTAAAACAAGGATTCTATAAGAAGACTGTAGGAGATCAAAAGTTCTTAGTATGTAGTTCATCAAATGATAATCTAATCAAGGGGTGTGTGGGTCTCTAGCTATGATGGTGAGCAAGTATTAATAATATTTTTCAAACTGAGAGCTCTATAGAGATCCCTGGTGAGGCTTTTAAAATTAAGCACATGATAGGTGAGGTTGTCATCATATTCAAAGTTCTAGTCCATTCACAAAGAGCACATAATGTTAGCAGAGTGGCCAATTTTACAAAGCAATCAATTTCACTACTTGTAGAACTCGACTCATTTAGCACTGGGTTTGATTGGTTAGCATGAACATCTAATGAGAGGTGTATAAAGATTTCAAGCCTTTTGCAATGTAGAGACTTACCTAAAATCATTTGGAAGGATCACTAATGGAAAGAATGACAAGGAGCCTGCAATATTTTAAGAAAAAGTGCTTAGACTTTTAATCCCACATTGATTGTATGTCAATTTTTCAATGTGTTTATAAGCCCAACCACACAATAGCTAAGTGTCTTTAAGACACAATGTCTTTTGAAGACATGAAAGCTTGCATGGAAGGGGTCCACTCATGGCCAACTAGAGGCAACCTAAGAAGTAATTTTGGACACTTGTGGATAGATCAAGGTGCCATGTGGCAAACACTCAGGAGGTCATCACGAGATCAAGTAGCCAAGGAATAGGACTTACGACAACACGAAATATCATGAGATGAAGAGGTGAAAAATTCATACTTACAATGGTACGCCAATCACATGATCAAGAGGCTTCAACCACATAGGTACAAATTAATTATGACAAGGTATAAGATCAAGAGGTAAAATATTCAAAGCTTCGAAGCTATGCCCAATTCGTAAGATCGAGAAATCATAGGATTGGATGCAAGAAGATAGTTGTGAGATTCAGAGACCAAAGGATTTGAGTTATGATGATACAAGAAAATTGTAGATTCAAGACAAAGACATTGGAGAGTTATGAAGTCACGGTTGCAAGAAATTATAGACTTATGATGCTATGAGATTTTGTATGATCAAAAGGCTAAAAGGTAAGACTTAAGATGATATGCTTGAAATCTCAAGAAATCATAAGATTAGGATGACCAAAATTTTATGTTTAGAAGAT
Organism: Cupressus sempervirens; assembly: GCA_028749045.1. NCBI lineage: Eukaryota > Viridiplantae > Streptophyta > Pinopsida > Cupressales > Cupressaceae > Cupressus > Cupressus sempervirens. The sequence continues at coordinate 577,022,208 of CM053787.1, forward strand.
AGGCTAGATATTGTGTGGGTCTAGCTAAGTGGTGAGGTGGATATTGAAGAGAAATAAAGACTCAACATGTGGCATCTAGGTGATAGGGCATTTCAGATATAGTTGGAGAAATAAGGATAAATATGAAATTTTTAAATAATTAAAATAGTGCCTCCTAAGTGCACATTCTCAAAATTTGAAAAGGGAAGAATTTGAAATGAAATTGACTAATTTGTATATTTTTGACTATATAAAATTAAAAAAAATTCAATTTAAAAGCCCTGTTCATGGGCTGGGGCCTAAATTTTCAAATAAGCACTAGGGTGGTCATTTTTATCCAAAATATGGACTGCAATATATCATTAGAAAGGGTAGAAGATGAGATTTTTGAATATTGATTATCAAGTTAATCTTGAAGGTTCCATGATTGATATAATGATCAAATTTAGACACACACCCCTAGAATTGTGAACTAGATTTCTAGTAGGATTATACGAAAGATTGGATGCAAATTGGAAATGGGCATTGTCCACTGAGAAACAAACAAGAGAGACAACATTGGCACAAGCTATGCCAGAGTTAGGGAAGACTCATATGTCTATAGCCCTTAAAGATTTTATAAAAATGTTTATGCCAAGAGACAAGGCATATAAAGTTTTGAAAAATAAAACTCATGATATTCAGATATGGAAAGAAGCATTTGGATTATTTACTCCATCTATGGAAGTGAGGGAAGGTCAAGATTCAATGGAATTTGAAGATGAATACAATAAGAAGTGGCCAAGATGACCAAGGAGATTCAACAACTAGTGAGTCAGTGTAAATAGAAAGAGACTGTCACAATAGAAGATGACACTAACAACCCTCCACCTTATTTGAATATACTGACCGAAGTGGAAATTCAAGGTTTAATGAAAGATTCAAGAAAATATTGTATTAACCCAATTTTGTTATAGATATTAGAATATCCAAAGCTTTAAAATAAGAAGATCGGTGATGTAAATGTGACATCAGTTATAGAGGATACAAGTGTCGAGAAACTTGGTAAGGATTTAATTATTTATACAAATTTAACTTGCATGCCTATTTTGAAAAAGGAGGCAAATTTTGAAAAAGACTCATGTACTAATTTAGTAGAAGAAGTTAAAATAAAAGAGAAAGAGACTACTCAAGCTCTTACTCAATTGCTAATTCCAAAGGCTGCAAAACAAACAACTGTGACACCTATGGTGATTTCTACACAAGTGCAACAACCAAAATTGAAATCAAGTGAAAAGGGGAAACAATTGAAATTATCACTACCAAGTAATATACCCTAATGATCTCAAGATGTGACTCATTTAGGTGAGGAAGATGATGAGTCAGTAAGCCTTAATGAGGTAATTACATTACTTATGTATTATTTGAACCATTTTACACTAGAGAAAATGCAAGAGCTCCAAACCTTGTTGATTCGTAAGGCAAAACAAGACAACTAAGAAGAGAGAAGAAGAGAAGGAAGGTACTACATACTATCAAAGATATTTTTCTAGATGCATCTAAAATCAAAGATTTGAACAATCAACATACAATTTTGGATCAGCTAGTATATTTAGTTGATAAAATTTAGGTAGAAGACATAGAAACCAATGACAAATTACTACAGTGGTGTGAAAGAAGAATGGAACATAAAATGTTGCAAATCATTAATTCCTTATATTTGAAATTATATGATATTGATTTCTTTACAGAAGATAAAATGTTCTCATTTAAGCTATTACATGTAGACATTAGAGCGAGTTTTATTACATTGGGTAAGAATGCAAGTTCAAGCTCATCCTCATTTAATAAATTGACATTTAGACAAAAGGGGTTAGCTAAATTCACAGCTAAAGATACAAATATTAGGCATAAGTTGACACTAATTCAATTCTAGCTATTTCCACATATAAATATTATTTAGAAGGCGGTCTTTGTTGCCAAAGACATTTTGAATAAAGAGACAAAATTTTCACATATAGCAAGATTCATTGATCTAGCTATTGAGCTAGAGATTTGGTTCCAAATTTTGGAAAAAGTTCAAGAATGATGGAATAAAAGCTATGCCCATATTGTGTCAAGTCATTATCAATTCTTTGATAAGTATTAGTTAGCCCTAAAGTTCCATCAGTGACAAAAAAAGGGGGATATAAAATAATAAAAGTGAATATAAGGGAATAAGGCAAGGTGAAGCTAAATAAAATAAGGAGAAGTAATATGCAAATCACAGATCAGATATCAGATCTTATAGAATCAAACTATGGTCTCAGGGGGAGTACTCATTTTTGAAAGAAATGATTCTTTTATTCATGACAAAGTGTTTTTGTGACTAATGTCAAAGGGGGAGATTGTTGATCTCTAATCCTACATTTTCAATTAGTGTCCCAAAACTTAGTCATTTACTAGGCAAGATTACAAGGTCATCACTTTGACCAAGTTATCTAGTAAATGTTGAGAGTATAATGCTTATACCAAGCAAGATAGTGATTGTTGAGTATTTAGTAGCGACTGAGCAATATAGTTGGAGCCAAGCAATATAGTTGATACTAAGCATGTTGACAAGTTACTAAGTACCAAGCAAATAGTAATATAGAAGCTAAGTCACAATATGAAGAAGTATACATGACCAAGTGTTAGAGTGTTCAAGGGTCGAGTACTTCTATTTTGACATATAAGTTTGTAATGAAAAAAACACATATGTAAACCATTTTGGGAAACTTTTATATTATATTCAATATTTGTAGAGTCATATAAGAAGATGATCATGCATCATTTCAAAAGGCAATGATCCCAAGGCATGCAATTCAACCAATTAGAAAATGGGATAGAAATGGAAAAAGATGATGAAGTGTAAGTCGTTGATCAAGATCTCTAACCTTCACAAAACATCTATTTAAGGAGGATTCTAACCCTATAATCATATGTAGAGAGAAGTATCCTTATATGCAAGTGTGTGTGGAGATGCATATGAGTGTATGTGCATGTGAAGGAGTGAAGACCAATTTTGAAAGAAGATAAGAGAGAAATCAAAGAGTGAAGGACTAAATAGAGTTATCAGATTAGGAGATCAAATTAGAGATACGACAAAGAGGAGACCCAAGATCAACTTACAGAGAAAACCAAGGGTCAGGTACTGAATGAATTATTGTTAATTGGGATAGGGAAAATCTCTTAACAAAGTGGTCTTAAAAAACCTATGAAAATCTCCTTAAAGATTCCTTACTTCATTAGGAATGTTAAATCCTTTAACAAAATGAGATCTAATAGCCTCTTAAGCTTTTGACAGGACAAACCCCTCATAGGGTAGATTGTATCTTATGATCAAATATTATAACCCTAACAAGTTAACTTTATTGTTGCAACAATGAAAATTTGTGGTTTCATCCACACCCCAATTTTACCTTCATCTTGAAGTATTTTTGGGTAACCAGATCATTGTATTATGTGTTGAAATCTTTTATGAATTTGATGTATTTTATTTATTTTTCAACATTATATTTTAATGGTAGATCTATAACATGAGATGAATTAGGTGTGGATTTATGAAATTGGTTTTGAAGTTAAAAGTTTAAGATCCTGATTCACCCCCACCCCCCACTCTCAGTATCTTGTTTCCCATATACTTATTCCAACAAATAATGACATAAGTGCACAATTTTAATAGGTTCCTTAAAAGGCACGTGATTCATATCAGCAATTTTATATGCACCAGATCCATATACTTCTATAATAATATAGGACCTAACTAGTTAGGAATAAAATTCCCTTTTTCATCTAATAAGGAATTTAAATTCCTTTGATTCCCATAAAGAACTAAGTCACCTATAGAAAAAGAGCATTCAATCACTTTACCATTATATCTTTTGTTCACAATTTTATGATAAGTCGTGATGTGTTCCAATGCATTGATTCATTGTTCATCCAACATTTCAAGCTCTAGTAGATGTTGTTCTTGAAAGGTATCCTTGTCAATTATATATCTGAAAGAAAATATCAAAGAAGGAATCTCTAATTCTAAAGGCATTAATGCATCTGCCTTATGCACTAAGTTATAGGGAGATGTTCTTGTCATAGTTTGAACACTAGTTATATAAGCCCATAGAGCATAAACCAACTAAGTATGTCAATCCTTAGCATTTTTTTTACTATCTTTAGAAAAATATGTTTGATAACCTTTTTAGAATCTTTAGGTTGCACATTAGGTTGAGGGCAGTGAAAAAAAGAAAGATGGTGATGAATACAATATTTCCCCAGAAAGGTCATAACTTACTTATTTTTAATTTAAGCTCCATTATCCAAAACAATATTCATGGAGATACAAAATCCAACGATAATGTTTTGAAGGATGAAATCAAAAGTTACATCCATAGTGGTAGACCACAAAGTTACAACTTCTACCCACTTAGTGAAGTAATGTGTAGTAGTAAGAATATAAGTATGTCATTGAGAAGAGGAAGGAGAAATATTATCAATATGATGAAAAACCCCACACATATAAGGCCATGGTGGAACTTAAGAATTCAAAGCATATGCAAGAGCGTGAATAAGATTATTATGGTGTTGACACTATGAACACTTTTTGACAAAGGTGAATGAGTCCTATTCCATGGTTTGCCAATAATATCCAATTTGAAGGAGTTTTTTAACTAAGGATTTTCTACCAAAATGCCCCCCGCATGATCCAAAATGGGCTTCTTTTAAAGCCATAAGGATTTTAGCTTTTGTAAGGCATCTAAGGAGAGGACTCTAATGCCCCTTCTAGAATCACTTAGAAATATGAGACAATTATTTTGAATCCTCTATTCTTTTTAGGAATTATTACTTACAACCTTTTATATTTAATAGGGTATGGTGATGGTTATATCATTTCAAGGAAAATATGTATATATTAGGTGTCTTGTAGGATAGTTGCAATATAATTATCATTATTATATGACTATTCTTGCTATTAAATCTAGACTAATAATTGTGTAATATTATAATTATGTTTCTCATATGCCACTTACTTAGCAAGAGATTATATTCTCTAGAATTGTGAAACCCATACTAGATAATTTATAATGTCCCCTATATTTAACCTTTTGGGATTTGAGACTATCTTTAATTGTAGAAGACTTCCTTTGTTAAACTCCTCTAAATTCAATGTAAAATATTCATAACTTTATGACAATGATTTTCATTGGTAATAATCTATTATAATGAGATTCAATCACATGTACTTTGCATTCTTTAATATATTACAGTCACTTCCATTTGGCTCTAACTATCTTTTCTTCTTCCTTGATCTCATTTTCTTTTCCTTCTCTAATTTCAAAGTAGGAATCTGTAGTGTCATATGCAACTTTTATTCACTAGATACTACTATACGATTCCTTGTAGCAACATATTTTTATCCTTCTAGAATCATTCATTGTAGAAAACTCTATGACACCTATTTTCCTGGTGATAATTGTTCCTCTATTCCTTCCTAATCATGTCATGCTTCTAGTAGTTGATGGGTTTGAACTTTCTTCATTTGGATTACTCATTTGATAATCAATGTTTTTTCTCTCCCTTCAACTACTGACAATTACTCATAGAGGGATCTACTTCAAAGTATTATAGTTTCTATAACTACATATTACATTGATAATTCAGTGCTCTCTTTTCTTGGCACTGTGTATGATTTGTTGTTTGGAAACTGACAGTTATTGATTTTGTGTGTAATTTGATATCCCCTTCAAATGTCTTCTCAATGTATTAACTATGTTTTAAATGGTGACTCCAATTTTTTTTCTCGTTTGATTGTTTGAATTGGAAATATCTTCATAAGAGAGCTAGATTGGCTAAAAAGAGGGAACTATTAGCCATATATTTGTAGGCCCATTGAATGAACTTCCTCATCTTATCTTATAAAAAATCATTTTGATCATGTGTTGGGTGTCGAGTATCTCTTATTTAGCAAGATACATTTTCAATCATGTTCTTCCATATCATATCCCCATTATTATGTTTTCCTCCCTTGTTATGTTTGGTATATCAAATCTAAAGTCATGGATGTATGGTGTATCCTTTTTTCTCCTTTTTTCATGTTTCTTCCTTATATATTCTAGTTGACGTGAGGTTGTGATTATTCAAATTAAGTTGCAACCTGTGATTCTTTAAATAATATATTTATTATAATTATTTGGTTTATATAATATATTTGATATATGTATTTATACTTATATTTACTGCATTATAATCATGTGACATATATATTACATGTTATTAATTTCTTATTATATTTATAATATGTAACAATAAATTCTAATATAATTTATTGCTAATTTATTTATTATAAAAATATTATAAATATAGGGACATGACAGTGCACCCTTCCTCAAATTGCTTGCCCTCAAGTAATACATAGTCTTCACTATAAGCATGCACTTATATGTGACTCAATATCCAGTTGAGTGATCTTGAAATGACAAGTTCAACTTAAGGTTAGAACTACATTATAAATAAAATTATTATTTGAAAATTTCACACTTTTCAATTTAAAAAGTAATTTGAAAAGATCAAGTTGTCTTGAATTATTGTATCACTTTCTACTTGATAAGTGTTTCTTGTCTCTTTTGAATATGTCTCTTAGATATAGAATCTCAAAAAGGCTATTTTCCAATAAGGGGGGCACTCTATAAAAATTCCCTTTTCCCATTATGGTGAAATTCTATAAGAATTCCCTCTTCCATAAATTGCAATGCTCATCAACAATTTCTTTTGCCACGAGTGGTGATGCTCACTAAGAATGCCTTTTGCCAAGTGTGGTGACGCTTCACTAAGAATGCCCTATATCCACAATAGAAGTTATCACTAAGCACACCCTCTATCAATAATGGTGACATTAACTACAAGAACCCTCTACCAATTCTGGTGGTGTTCACTAAGAACACCCTCAATGGTTGACACTCACCTAGAATGCCATTTGTGGCCAATATTCAAGAATGCCCTCACTGGCTAACATTCATATGATGTCCCCTGAGGCTAACATTCAAGGATTCCCTCTATGGTAGAAATTCATAAAGAATTCCCTATTGGTCAACATTTAAGAATGCCCTCTATGGTCAAAATTCATCATGAATAGCCTCTATGACCGATATTCAAAAATACCCTCTACAAAATCCCTTGGGTCTTTGGATTCCCTTTAAGAATCATGACATTCATTATGAATTCCCTCTTTAACTCTTGTACCTATTTTACACTTATTTTATCACATATCATTTAAATAATCTCAATATGATTTCATTGTTTTGTAATGCTCTTGAATAGGTATTACTAAAATTATATCTATCTACTTTTCTCAAATTGTGACTTGCCAAACTTATTACTATTATGTTATCTAGTGTTGAACGATGATGCCCTTTTATTTGTGACTAAGTGATAGGTATTCCTCTAGTACCCTCTTATATGTTAATTCTATGTTTATCATTCACCTTGTAGGATAGCATGATAAGGCTCTAATACCATTGTAATGTCCCTTCTAGAATCACTTAGAAATCTGAGAGAATTATTTTGCATCCTATATTCTTTCTAGGAAGTATTACTTGCAAACTCTTATATTCAATAATGTATGGCAATGATTATATTGTTTCAAACAAAAATTATATATATTAGATGTCTTGTAGGATAGTTGCAATGTAATTTCCAATATTAGATGATTATTCTTGTTGTTAAATCTGAACAGTTAATTGTGTAGTATTATAATTATGTTTCTCATATGCTGCTAACTTAACAAGAGGTTATATGCTCTAGAATGATGAAACCCATAGTAGATAATTTATAAATTAATGTCCCATATATTTAATCCTTTTGGATTTGAGACTATTTTTAATTGTAGGAGACTTCCTTTGTTAAACTCCTCTAATTTCAATGTTAAATGTTCATAACTTTATGACAACTTTTGTTGGTAATAATCTATTGTAATGAGATTCAAATCACATGTACTTTTCATTCTTAAATATATTATGGTGACTTCCATTTGGCTCTGACTATCTATTCTTTGATCTCATTTTCTTTCCCTTCACTAATTTTTGAGTAGAAATCCATAGTGTCACATGTAACTTGTATTCATTGGATACTGCTCTACAATTCCTTCTAGCAAAATCTTATTATCCTTCTAGAATCATTCATTGTAGCAAAATCTATGGTGCTTATCTTCCTAGTGATAATTGTTCCTCTATTCCTTCCTAATCATGACATGCTTGTGACAGTTGATGGGTTTGATCTTTCTTCATTTTGATTACAAGTCTAATAATCAATGACTTGGCTCTCCCTTCATCAACTAATGTGTACTCATAGAGGGCACTGCTTCAATGTATTATAGTTTCTATGATTACATATTAACGATGATTCAATGCTCTTTTTACTTGGTGTTATGTATGTTTTGATTAAGTAAAAGTAAGTTTTAAAGGACCTGAAACCTTTAATAAAGTATCAAGAAATTATAACAGTAGTACATGAGCAGTCTAAGAGGAAACACAAAATTCTAACAACATAGTACAAGGACTAAAGGCCTCATAGAGATCAACTACAATAAAAAAAATAGGAGGCCAACTATAAACAAAGCTGAAAAAAGATAGCAAAAAGCCAACACCTAGACAACTATGTAGTCTGTAGTAGGTTAGTAGCTTAATCCACTAGAATGTGCATGTTCTCTGTAGTAGCCTTCATTTCTACTATCTTGTTTACATGACCAATCTTCTTGAAATGAGCCCTTGTGCACTTACTTGGTCCCTAGTTGTCAGCTACAGTACGTGAATCATGCCCTTTATCCTACTCAACCTTTTTCATAAGATTGCAAACATTATCCTCCACTATCTTTAAAATGTTACTGTTCTGATTAGCCATCTTCTTAATCATCTTTTCAATATTACCCATTCTAGCCTCTAGACTCTCTAGTCTCTTTTGGAAATTAGTATTAGACTTCTCCAAGACCCTATTTTTATCTTTAACAATTGGGGCCTTTTTCATTAAATTTTTCACCTCTTCAACATGACCTATAACTTCTAAAAGTTGGGCAATATGTTGACCCAATGTGCATTCCCCTCTAGCCATCTTACTAATCTACTCAAAATCATTGGAAATACTATGCATTTGTTGTTTAAGATTAACAATTTCCTTCATAATGGTCCCAAGATTACCCATAAGCCCTTCTGTAACATCCATCTCCCCCTCATTCATGTTATTATTAGGGGGTTGATCCTTCTCTCCATAATTCTCTTTTTCCAGAGCCATATTCTTGGAGAGCTTCTCATCTCCCTTCTCTTGAGCCATCATCATTTTCTTTTCCTTTCCATTCTATAAATTAGAATTTCCTCATCTGAGGGAACCAAAACCCTATCATGTATGTTTTGCTATTTGGATAATGACAGTTACTTACTGTGTGTGTAATTTGATATCTCTATTAGATGTCTTCTCAATGTATTGATTATGTTTTAAATGGTGAGTCCAAATTTTTTTCCCATTTGATTGTTCGAATTGGAAATATCTTCATAAGAGAGCCAAATCGGCTAAAAAGAGGGAACTATTAGCCATATATTTGTAGGCCCTCTAAATGAACTTCCTCAGTGTGTCTTATAAAAACCATTTTGATCATATGTTGGGTGTCGAGTGTCTTTGATTTGGCAAGATGCATTTTTAATCATGTTCTTCAATATTCTATGCTCATTCTTATGTTTTCCTCCATTGTTGTGTTTGGTATATCAAATCTAAAGTCATGGATGTCCGATGTATATTTTTTCCTCCTTTTTCTATGTTTCTTCTTTACTTATATATTTCACTTGATGTGAGGTTGTGACTATTCAAATTAAGTTGCAACCTTTGATTCTTTAAATAATATATTTATTATAATTGTTTGGTTTATAAAATATATTTGATCTATATATTTTTATAATTATATTAATTATATTATAATCATGTGACATATATATTCAATGTTATTAATTTTTTATTATGTTTATAATATATAACTCGTGTGGTAATAATGGTATATCTAGAATTGGGGTATGCATTAGAGACAATTAGGGTGATGTATTAGCAATCAAATATTTTCTACTACAATAGGGTACCAATAATATGGCTTAAGCACAAGTGTTATCTGTAGGATTAGTTCTTGCTAGAAAAGGTGGATTTTAGCACTTACAAGTTGAAGGTGACTCAATGGTTATTATCAATGCATGTATTAAGCAGGAATCACATATTTGGTGATTAACATATATATTACAAAAAATTTGGCTACTATTAGATAGCTTTCAATAAATATGCATATCACATAGCCTTTGTGAAGGGAACAAGGTGGTAGATTACATGGCCAACTAGGGGTGTGATGGTCCGGACATTGGAACAGATAAAATCAATAGGTTTTTTTCAGCATGACAATGATTTGCTAAAATTAATCACAATTGAAAAAAACTGTACTGAGCATATGTAAGGAGTCTTGTGTTAGCATATGTAATTTTTACTGTAGTTTAGGTTGTCTTTGGGATTGTGTCTCGAGATGGCAGCTACACTAACTTTTTGACTTCAGTATCTTGCATGTATTATTTTGTATAAAACAATGATGTCAAGTTTTCTTTATGGTTCTTTTCCCAATTGAGTTTTTGAACCATTTGTCCATTGTTGAAATCTGATTGAAGAGATCATTACTGAGAGAGATTAATCAAAGAGGGAGATTAATGAGAAATACTGTGTTTCAATCAATAATTTTTGGTCAAATAACTACTTATAAGATTCAAGTACTATCACTTAGTTGATTTATAAAGAGCATTTTATCAATAAGAGGTAACAACAGCACCTGGAGGAAAGGTTGAGTTATGATTATGTAATGAAGTACAAGGATTAGTCAAGACAATGATGACATCATTTATTGATAATCTACTTAAGGTTACAAATGTTGGCTACACTAAAAATGTTTAGAAGAACATGTTACACAAAATTTGTTTGCCAAGCTTGACTGAGTGGATAGTAGGTGCCAAGAAAAGTCAATGCAAGTTGAGCAAAAAGTTAGTTGGAGTTGAGTGAAAGAAAATTCTAGTGGATACCGAGCAAGATAGTTGATGCTGAGTGATTTTACAGTTGATGTCGAGCAATGCAGTATATGCCAAGCATCAGAAGATTGATAATGTCAAGCTGCTTCATTATGTTAAAGATCGAAGATTCACCAAATCTAAGCCAACAAGTTTGTCTTCTTGAAACTTGTGAACCAAGAGAAAGATAAGGTTAATGAGCTGGTGGCACAGAACCTGATGTCAACCAATTTTGAGGTGAATTCAAATGGATTCTAGGAGAAGTTTCTAGAAGAGATACAAGATATGGGGTAGATAAATTGTATACTACCTAATCCATTTGAAACCTAAATTTGACAATAGAAAATGAGTAGGAAAATATACTAAATTCCTATTTATAGGAATGCTTGGTCATGAAGCAAAAGTTGTCATGTGAAAGAACCTAAGGAAGAGAAGGAGTTAAGGGTTTTGCTTCATTAAGTGACCTAAGAGGAGAATCTACAATGGCATGTTAAGCAAGAAGGCTTAAGGAGATGAATTCTTGAAGGGTCAACAAGTTATCAAAGCTAAAAAGTATAAAGGCCAAGCAGAATTGAGAATTGAATAAAGATCTGAAATCTACAAGAGAAGTTGTAAGTTGTATCAGATCAAAGCTCTATTGTTACTCTCTAACAATTGTATCAGTCTAGGATAAATCCTTTGGATTAGGGTTGACCTAATAGTCATTTGTAAATCCTTTAACAAGGTGGCATTTCAAGTGAATGGCCTAAATTTCTCTAACAATGCTCACTTCTAACAAGATGATTGATATCCCTTAAGTGCATCACATTTTACAATGTGTATTGTAACCTTTAGCAGGGTTGGCCTTTCACAGGGCATCACTTTAGAAGAGTCAAAAGGAGTAGCATGTTACTAGTGGTTTTTTCCAAATTGGATTTCCACATAAATCATTGTGTCAAGTATATTGATGAACCTATTATGTTTCATGCTTTACATTTTTGCAAGTTGATTTGACAACAACATACAAAGTTTTAGAGATTGCATAATCTTATAGATGCATGCATGGGTATGAATGTTTTATGGGTTCACCAAGTTGTGAAAAAAATTATTTATACATCTAGACCTTGGATAATTGATTCACCACCCCCCCGGCCAGTTATTCTAAAGTATTCCAACAATTGGGATCAAAACTATCTGCTTAAGAGGACTAGTTTTAAGGTACTAGAAGCATAAAGATCGAGATGTCTAAAAGAGAAGTACCCAAGCTCAATAGAGATAACTTTCCTACATGGAAAATTTTTATGAGGCTACACCTTGGAGGACTTGGAGATCATGCACAATCTACTATCTCTATGGAACATGTTGATCCAGTTGGAGCCCTAACTGTTGAAGATGTGAAAAAGAAGAAAGAACACAATTAGGCAATGTTGGAGATTGCCTCTACTCTAAGCTATGCCAAATTTGATGATATAATATGTGTGATTCCCTAGCCACCATCTATGGAGGAGACAAAAATGTTCAAATAGCCAAATCTAAAAGTCTTAGAGGTAAGTTTGATGATATAAGAATGGAAGAAAGTGAAAATATTGCTCAATATGTTGCTAGAATAAAAGAACTTATTAGTGCAATAAGAGAACCTACTGGTCATATAGATGATGATACTGTGTTAAGAAAAGTCTTGAGATCACCACTACCTATTTATGCTATTAGAGTTTCTACAATTCAAGAATTGAGATGTATTCCAAGAAATGATCTAACTCTTAAAGGTCTGGTAGGTAGACTCGCTACTTTTGAGCTATCTAACTTTGATAATTACAAACTTGAGAGTCTTGAATCTACTTTCAAAGCTAATTTATTATTGAAGCACTATGATGAGGTAAAGCAAAAGAAGAAGAGAAAGATAAAATATGTATCTAGTGACAGTGACACAAATGAGGAGGATGTTGAACAATTGGAAGCACTACTGGCAAAAAGATTTCACAGAGGTAAAGGAAAGTTCAAAGGTAAGTTACCCATCATTTGTTTCAATTATAATGAGCTTGGTCATATTGGTGCAAGATGTACATAGAAGAACTAAAAAGGAGGTGGTAAGTACAAGATCAGAAGAGAGGATGACAACAAAGGTTACAAGGACAAAGGCAAGAAGTCATGATACATTATTGAAGAGGAAATCAATGATAATTCTGATGAACATGATGATGAAGTGGTGTATATTGCAATGAAGGACGAATTTGATGAAGATGAGGCAACTGCACTTGTGACTTGTGTGAACAAAAATTATAGATAGATCATTGACAATGGATACTCACATCACATAACTAGAGACAAAAGTAAGTTCATTACCTTAAATTGTTATGAAAAAAATAGTGTAAGATTTGGTAATGATGCACCATGTTTGATAAAAGGAAAAGGTTCTATCAAACTCACAGATAAGATTTCATGTGACAATGCTTACTATGTTGAAGGACTAAACTATAACTTGTTGAGTGTGTCACAATTGAATAATTTGGGATGAAAGGTTGAATTTGGAAACAAGACTACTAAGATATATGACACAAATGGGAAACTAATTGAAAAAGGTGATCAAACTAGAAGTAATCTATTCTATCTTGATATAGAGGATGCTACTTGTCTTGTTGCAAAATTTGATGATGTATGGCTTTGGCACAAGAGGTTATGTCATTTTAATTTTGATAACTTGGTTAGTATTAGTAACATGAAGAAAATTAGAGGTTTTCCTAAGTTGAAGAAGTCTGATAATGTAATGTGCAAACAATGTTAGCTACGCAAAATGACAAAGTCAAGCTTTAAGAGTAAATCTTATACCTCTAAAGAAATACTAGGGTTTGTTCATACTAACTTGTGTGGACCAATTGAGGTGCAAATCTATAGGGGAGATAATTACATAATGCTATTTGTTGATGATTACTCTAGGATGATGACAGTTATGTTTTCGAAATAGAAATCTGATGCTTTCAAATTTTTAAGTGGTACTTAGCAAGAGTTGAGAAAGAAATAGGTAAAAGTTTGAAATGTTTAATATCTAATAAAGGAGGATAATTCACATCAAATGAATTTGATATGTTCGATAATGATAGAGGAATCAAAAGATAGACATCTACCTCCAGAACCCCTCCACAAAATGGGATTTCTAAAAGGAGAAACATATCTATAATGGATTGTGCTAGAACACTCATGATGGAGAAGAATGTTGCTCTAAAATATTGGAGAGAAGCTATAAGTACTGTTGTATATACCTTGAACCATTTGTAAATCAAGAAAGGTACTCATTCAACACATTTTGAACTATGGTCTAGATATCCACCCAATGTAAAATACTTTAAGGTATTGGAACTAAATGTTACATTCTTAAAGATGTTAGGAATGGAAAGCTTGATGCAAAAAGTGAAGAAGGTATATTCTTTGGATACTCCACAAGAATTAAAGCTTATAAGTGTTTGAATACTAACACTAACAAAATTATGCAAAGTGCAAATGTGAATTTTGACGAATATACAGAGGTACATGAGGCTAAATCCATGAAAAAGCTAGAAGAATATAAATCATTTGTATAGTCTTATAAAGGAATGCCTATTGAAGAAGATGTTGCAAATCAAGCTACAAACCAACAATAAGTTTTAGTGATTGCCGAGTCACATCTTGTGAATACTGAGCTGCATTCAGATGCTCAATTACAAAATGAAGAGGGTGCACATTATGATTTTGAGATTAGTACACATGAAAGAGATGCTAAGATACCTAATAGAGATGTACACAATGATTTTAAAATGAAAAGACAAAATGAAGAAACAAGAGCTAAGCCAAGATTGTTAAAATATGTCAAAAGACCTCATCCTACTAATCAAATCATTGGAGATAAAAATGCTAGGCCAATGATAAGAAATAGATTGAGAAGTGAATCATGTTTGCTGAGCATGAAAGAACCCAAAATAGTGAAAGATGCATTAGGAGACGTGGACTAGTACAAAGCCATGAAAGAAGAGATTGAACAGATAGAGAAAAACAAAACATGGAGTTTAGTTCCTAGACCAGAAGACAAAAAAGTGTTTGGCACCAAGTGGGTATTCAAAAACAAGCTAGATGAGAATGGTGAAGTTACAAGTAACAAAGCAAGATTAGTTTGCAAGGGATATGCACAAGAAGAAGGAATTGACTATGGGGAGACATTTGCCCCTTTTGATAGATTGGAAGGAGTCAGAACTCTACTTGCTTATGTTGCATACAAAGGTTTCAAAGTTTATCAGATGGATGTTAAATCTGCATTTCTAAATGGCATACTAGAGGAAGAAGTTTACATAGAACAAATAGAAGGTTTTATTGATAATAACAATAAGAACATAGTATGTAGACTACACAAAGCTCTATATGGCTTGAAACAAGCACCAAGAGCATGGTATGCAAAACTTCATACTTATCTTGTGAAGATTGGATTTGAAAAGACTAATGATAACAAGAATCTATAAATAAAGACAGAGAAAGGAAAAGGTATTTTTCTATCTAAATATTTGTTGATGATATCATATTTGGAGGACAAGATGCTTTATGTAAGGACTTTGCAAATTAGATGAAGCAAGAATTTGAAATGTCTATGTTTGGAGAAATCAAATTCTTTATAGGATTGCAAGTATATTAGATGAAGTATGGTATATACATCACTCAGTCAAAGTATGTCAAAGAAATATTAAAGAATTTTTTATTAGAGGATTCCAAACTAGTAAGTAAACCTATGGTGATAGTACACAAGTTGTCAAAGAATGATGATTCTGCTTTGGTGAATCAAACATTATACAGGTCTATGATTGGCAAATTGTAATATGTAGTACATAGCAAACCTAATATTGCATTATCTATAGGGATAGTTACAAGATTCTTTGCTAAACCCAGGGAGAATCATTTAAAGGCTATGAAAAGAATAATGAGATATTTGAAAGGAACAAAAGAGTTTGTTCTATACTACAAGAAGAATGAAAAGTTTGAATCAAGAGCTTATACTGATGTTGATTGGGCTAAAAAGTTTGATGATAGAAAGAGCACCAGTGGAGGAGTTTTTTTCTTAGGTAAGAGACTAGTTACATGGACTAGCAAGAAACAGAGTTGCACTTCACAATCTATTGCTAAAGATGAATATGTTGTTTCTACTGTAAATTACACAACCATTGTATGGATCAAACAACTTCTCAAAGGAATGAAGGAAGAAATCACAGAACCAATGATAATTTATTGTGATAATACAAGTTCTATCAATATATCAAAGAATCTGGTGATGCACACAAAGACTAAGCACATTGCAATCAAGTATAATTACTTGAGAGAGTTAGTTCAAGATAAAGAGGTGAAGATGGAATATGTCAATACAAAGGAGCAAATTGCTGATATCTTCACAAAACTATTACGTAAGGATGATCATGAGTATCTTAGAGGTAAATTAGGGGTGATACCTCTATCAAAGGCTATCTAAGTAACAAGAGAAGTGCCCTACATCAAACAAGTTGATATTCACATATTACACATTGATGCAAAGGATCTTACTAGGAGCTACCTAAAGTAATCATAGAGCTAAAACTTTAGATTAGTCACAAGCAAGGTGACAAAGGGAGAAACTAAAGAAACTACAAAAGCTTATACCTACATATTTTAAGATGACAAGTTTTTGGTATGTGTCTTTGGCATTGTTGTCAAAGAGGGAGAAAGTACATTAAACAAATCATTATAAAAAAGGAGAGATCTATTGATAAGAAAGAGAGAAAGTACATCAAAAGGAGAAAGTACATCAGAGAAAGATATTAAGAGATTATTGTCAAAAAGCTGGAGAAGCTATTGATCTTAGAGGGAGATCAGATAATTGATGATGTTGATGATTAGAAGAAGACACATGTATGATGAGGGAGATATTAATCAAAGAGCTAGAATGTATAGGGAAAAATCCTAATCCACCTAGTAAGAGGGAAATACAAAAATAAACTCAGAGGAAGTTATAAGAAAGAGTTTTGTAACCTAATCAGAAGATGGAAGTTGTTGATAAAGGGAAAAAATTTAATACAAGTTTTTCTTTTTGGTATTCTCCTACTATTTTAACCCAATCAATGTAGTTGAACAAGATGTTCATCATTTGATTGACTTGGTTGATCAATTTGGTTTGCCATCAATGCTAAAGAGTGAGATTATTGAAATAGGATTGAAGAGATCATTACTGAGAGAGATTAATCAAAGAGGGAGATTGTTAAGAAAGACTATGTGTTTCAATTATTGTTTTGTCACTGATGTCAAACCTACTATCTGCTAGTAAGACAACTACTTATAAGATTCAAGTACTATTACTTAGTTGATTGATGAAGAGGATTTGATCAATAAGAGGTAACAATAGCACCTAGAGGAAAGGTTGAGTTATGATTATGTAATGAAGTACAAGGATCAATTAAGACAGTGATGACATGATGTATTGATAATCTACTTAAGGTTACAAATGGTGGCTACACTAAAAAAGTTTAGAAGAATAAGTTACAAAAAGTTTTTCTGCCAAGCTTGACCGAGTGGATAGTAGGTGCTGAGAAAAGTTAGTGCAAGCTGAGAAAAAAGTCAGTTGGAGCCAAGTGAAAGAAAATTCTAGTGGATGCCGAGAAAGACTTTTGATACCAATTAAATTTTAGTTAATGTCGAGCATCATTAAACTTTAGTTGATTCTGAGTGATTTTACAGTTGATGTTGAGCAATGCAATATGTGTCGAGCATCAAAAGATTGATAATGTTGAGCTACTGCATTATGTTAAAGATAAAAAAATTATCAAATCTAAACTGACAAGTTTGTTTTCTTGAAACTTGTGAACTAGGAAAAAGATAAGGTTGATGAGCTAGTGGCATAGAAATTGATGTAAACTATTTTTGAGGCAAATTCAAATGGATTCTAGGAGAAGTTTCTAGAAGAGATACAAGATATGGGGTAGATCCATTGTATCCTACCTAATCCATCCAAACCCTCATTTTGACGATAGAAAATGAGCGAGAATATATCCTAATTTCCTATTTATAGGAATGTCTAGTCATGAAGAAAAAGTTGTCATGTGCGAGAACCCAAGGAAGAGAAAAATTTAAGGGTTTTGCTTCATCAGTGACCTAAGAGGAGAATCTGCAATGGCATGTTAAGCAAGAAGGCTTAAGGAGATGAATTCTTGAAGGGTAAACAAGTTGTCAGAGCTACGAAGTATGAAGGCCAATCCAAATTAAGGACTGAATAGAGATATGAAATCTACAAGAGAAGTTCTAAGTTGTATCAGATCAAAGCTCTTCTATTACTCTCTAACAATTGTATTAGTCTAGGAGAAATCATTTGGATTAAGGTTGACCTAAAAATCATTTGTAAATCCTTTAATTGGGTAGCATTCCAAGTGAATGGCCTAAAGTCCTCTAATAAGGCTCACTTCTAATAGGATGATTGAAATCCCTTAACTGGGTCTCATTTTACAGTGTGTATTGTAACTTTTAACAAGGTTGGCCTTTCATAGGGCATCACTTTAGAAGAGTGAAAAGGAATAGCATGTTAGTGGTGGTTTTTTCTAAATTGGGTTTCCATGTAAATCATTGTGTCAAGTGTGTTAATGAATCTATTGTGTTTCATGCTTTACATTTCTGCAAGTTGATTTGACAGTAACATACAAAGTTTTAGAGATTGTATAATCTTATAGATGCATGCATGGGTATGAATGTTTTATGGGTTCACTAAGTTGTGATAAGTAAATTTTAAAACTATCTAATATGTATAAATAAAACTTATTGTTCCTTCCTTTCACTTCCTCTCTTTATAAAGATGCTACTTTCTCTTAGAATGACGATTGTAAGTGCTCATTTGAATAATTCAAGACTTATCTTGCTAATCCTCTTATCTTATAGTTAGCTTAACCTAATAACCATTATTTATATATTTATTCTGTTGCTTCTTCTAGCATTGAGTGTTGTCTTGGTTCAACATGATCAAGATGTTAAGAAATGTCTTGATTATTATATAAGTCATACATTGATTGGTTATGGAAACTTATAAATAACTTGTATCTTTCCTTGTAAGCTACGAAGTTGCAAGATATTGTGAGGCATATTGACAATAGAGTCAAGTTTCTCTCTATCCACCTCAATACCTTTGTTAGATACGATAAACCTAGGATCTTCCCATTTTCAACCCTAAAGGTACATTTTTATGGGTTCAAATGCATATTATACTTATTCTCTCAAAGATTTGTCTAAGAGTGGGAACATGTTCATCACATCTCGCATATTTTTCTAGGATTTCATCCACATAGTCCTCAAGAATCTTATGCATGTAGTTGTAAAAAATCAAATTCATAGCTTGTTGATAAGTAGCACCCACATTTCTTAACCAAAAAGGCATCATCACCCAACAGAATGTTCCCCAAGGAGTAATAAAAGTGGTCTTATATTGATCATAAGGAGGAATAAAATTTGATTATACCTAGAGAATCCATCCATAAAATATAGTAACACATGTCCACTAGTTGAGTCCACTATCACATCAATGTTTAGTAAAGGAAAGTCATCTTTTAAATAAGCCTTGTTGAAATCATGAAAATTGGTACACATCCTTATCTTATTTTCATCCTTAAAGACAACCACAATGTTAGAAATCCAAGGAGAATAATCTATAGGACATATAAAACAAATGTCCAAGAGCTTTTCTATCTCATTCTTAACAAGAAGAGTGATGCTAGGATTCATTTTGCAAATCTTCTACTTAACAGGTTTAGCATCAGGTATCAAAACTATGTTATGAGTGACAATTGTAGGATCAATGCAAGGCATGTCATAATATTTCAAAGAAAAGCTATTAGAAAATTCCAAAAGAAGCTTGGTAAGTTATTTTTGTTCTATTTCATCCAAACATTTTCCAATCTTAACAACCTTTTCAAAATCATCCTGATCAATAGGCACATCTATCATTTTAGTTATTAAAAGATTGACCTTCTGTTCTTCTTCCATAGAAAGAAGAGGATCAAAATGTTGTTATGATTCAATTTATTCCCCAAAATATCCATTGATGAAGAGTGGAGGAAATAGCATGCATATTATGTAACCATGATCTTCCCATAAGGAGGTTATAATTGAGAGGTCTTGGCATCACATGAATCAGAGTATTCAATAAAATAGGACCAATTTTAATAGGAAGAGTTGTGACTCCCAAATTTTTGTTAGTAATGTTATCAAAATCATGAATAGGAAGACTATCTGGCTTCATAGTAGACATATCAACATATCCAAGCTACAAACATTCAATCTTGACCCATTATAAATTAAAGTTCTTCAAATAAGATTTCCATTGATAAGGACTGCAACCATAAGAGCATCATACTGATCTTGAACTTCCTTAGGTAGAAAATCATCCTTAGTAAACACAATATAAAGAGAATATGATACATCATGCATACACTCTAAGAAATAATTAATTTTACCTTGATTAGGTGGAGGTTTAGGAAGAGTAGATAAAGCCTTTTGCAAAGCTTCATGATAAATACAATATGTTTGAAGAAGTTCCCATAAAGTGATTTGAATGGGAGTAGCGGGTAACCACTCAACTAAATCACACTCTTTTCTAAAGGAACTAGGTGAATGTGGTGCTTGATGAAGAACTAGTTGAGAAGGTGGTAAAGATATAGGAGCTACTATAATATTTGGTTGAGGATTATTTTTTGTCTGATAAGTGTGAGCAACTTAAGTACAATCAAGTTTCCATTTAAGGACTATAATAGGCTTACCATCCTGAGGAACTCCCTTAAGAGTGATAACATGTTGTTGAGGTGGACATCCTTTAAGAGTGATAAAGGGGTTGAGAGAATTTCATAGGTTCAATACTACACACAATATCACACATAGGAAGCCATGACATAATCCTATTGTAAAGGTTGGTCGTAAAAGATGTAGAGGAAGTTGTAGGGGAAATGCATTCAATGAGTATCTCATTATTCTCATCAAAATATTCTCTAGTAGACACCTTTAAAGGTTTACTAATAGACACATCATCAAAACATCAATAAAATAAAACATACATCTTGAAGTAAAGCAGTATCACTCAAGAGTATATAAAAATGTAGAATGCAAAGTAATCCTACCGATGCAATATATTTTTGAATGTTGTGCATAAAAGAAATATCTAACCACCAAGATCAAACAAAATGAGTGTGGGTTGACCAAAATATTCAAGGAGAAAATGACACCAATAATAAACAATGCAAACAAGACTAGGCAAGTTGAACTCATTCTCCATGAGCCATTCAATACAAGAGAAAGATGGGCTTCCAAGAACAACTCTTGATAAGCCCTAAATTTGATTAGCAAGACCCCAAAGAGGATAAAGGGATGCCAATACAAAATCTAGAAGCTTGTTAAGGAAGTATGCTAGCAAGTTCTCTTTCATGCAATGTAAACAAGAGATATGACAAATATAGATATGAAATACTCAAAAATAGTCCAATAGAGATATGAGAGTAAATGTATGCTAAGAAGGAAAATAAAGGATAAGGTACTCACCTCAAAATATGAAGAGGAAGATGTAATTTTTCTTCAAATCTTGTAGATCTAAATTAAATTTGAGCTTTTGACCATGGAACTCAAAATAAAATGACGAAAGAAAGTAATCTCCCTAAAAATAGAGAATGAAGGACTAGGTTGACTTGGGGAAACATCTTATGACCAGATTGACATAGTCTAATGACCTAAAAATGACTTCTTTAGAAAGACCTTGAAAACTAGGTTTTAGATCAATAAATATTTCGTTGATATCCTAAAAATTTGTAACAAGTTTTGTGTGTGTGTGTGGATGGCTATAAAGGGGTTTGCCTTAGTCCACCCCACATTTTGATAATTTCCACCTCCAAAAATAGCCATTAGGAAAAATGTTGCATGTATGTGTGTATCCTAGATTTGTAGATCTAGAATGAAAATATGCTAAAATACTAAGAAATTTACTCTATAAGTGAAACCCTAACATGTAAGTGTGCATGTATATAAATGTATGAAGGTGCAAAGAATCATATCTAAAGCATGATGTAAAAATCATTCCAAACCCCCAAGGCTAAAGTACTCTAACCATCTTTGAGATCCCTTTGCAACTCCATGTTTGATATATTTTCTTTTGAATGCTTGATGAAGAATAATAGCCTCACTTGCAATGAAGAGTAAGAAGCCAAACCTTGCTTTCACCTTCTAATTGCTCTAAGTCAGATTAGGGTTTCCACACTTGCTTTCTCCTTGCTCCTCTCATGTATAAATGAGGGATTGAATGCCTTTTTATAGGATATTTCTTGAAATTTCTCTATAAGGGTCAACCGCACAATTAAGATTTTGTCAGAGGAGTTAAACATTTCAGATCCCTTAATCAATGAAAACCCCAGGACTAGGCCAACTTGGGCCAACCTAGTCTAGACTAGGCTAATCTAGGTCAATTTAGCCTAGACTAGGTCAATCTGGGTTGGCCTAGTTTCAAATGTTGATTTTAGACTCTTCTTATCCAAGCTCTAGACTAGTAAGGGTCAATAACAAAAAAAATGTGTCAAATTATGATCTGGAGATCCAATTTAGGATTTTGAGGTTTTAGGAAGAGGAGATACTCACAAATTGGATCCTAATGTAGTGAATATGTGGAGGGAAATTGAGGAGGATTTATTAGGTCCTACCTCAGTTTCACCTAGGAGAAAGAGGAGAAAAGAAGTTTGTGCTTAAGGTGTGAATATGAAATGCAAACACTTTAAAGAGGAGCTAAGATATCTTGAATTGAAGTGCATCCAAATTAAGATAGTATAGTCTTATTAAGATCTTAGCTTTGTTAGGAGCTTATAATCAAGCCTTGTTAAGAATAGATCCTGATATGAGTCACTTGATTAAGGGATTTGCCTCTAGCCCTATTAGGAGCTTCAACCTATTAGGAGTATCCTTGTAAGAGGAGTTCAAACACTAGCTAAAGTGTCACCTTATTAAGGGATTTATAGTAAAGACATGTTAGGATCTACTTGGTTAAGGGATTTATCTTACGACAAATATTAGGAGACAACAAGAAGGTTGATCTGAAAAATAACACCAATGCCTTGCTTCTATAGATCCAATTAGGCTCACACTTATTCCTCACATGGAAATTATCTTCTCTGAATAACATCCCTTCATTTAGAATCTGTCTGTACCACACACACAATCTCTCTCTCTCTCTCTCTCTCTCTCTCTCTCTCTCTCTCACACACACACACACACACACACACACACACACACACACACACACACACACACACACACACACACACACACACACACACACACACACACACACACACACACACACACACACACACACACACACACTCACACACACACACACACACATTTATAAAATGACATTAATACATTATGATTAGTTAGGGCATACAACTGCCTCAACAGTGTATAGGCATATTCGTCAATGTTTTTTTCCAACTAATAATAGTCTAATGACATGATGTTTGATTTTGGTGTTTATGTTGTTTTTAATCAAGACTTTTAAAAGAGGTATGTTGCTAGTTAGACATGATCTTTTATGAGTCTAATATTATTTTATATGATAGGTATGTTTCCAAGAGTGTTGATAGCTATTGTAACACCCCGCCAAGGGATCTTGAAAGAACTAGCTTAAAGTTTTACTAAGTTTTCCAAACATATTTTTTTTAAAGAATAACATGTACAACAATCATAAAGTAGCAGAAGCAACAACATACAATCATACAGAAGAAAACATAACATATTACATTCCTTAAGGATCCCAAGATGTTGAGTCACATTTGAATTTAAATAATGCTAAGTGCAATAAATGACACATCCACATGAAACAATAACTATAAGTTTAGTCCATTTAAATAATATATATTTGTTCCAAATGTTACTTGGCAATAAATTCAAAATGCACAATCATCCACTATACATGTCATAGGGTATGAAATGCTAAAAGAATATACATTTATAAAATAGATTACATTATCCCTTTCAGATCCATGAAACAAGATACAATACAATATGTGAAATCATCCATCATAAAGATATAACCATTCACAAAGATAGAATGAAACAAAATGCAGAACAAGGAACTCTAGCCATGACATCAACAGACGAATCTCAATGGCAAAAGTCAAAAGCACTACCATCCGACCTCATGGTAACCCAAAAAGGTCCACTCCCAACGCACTGAGGAGATAGTCTCAAGTCCCACATCGGATAACAACCCCAAAAAACCAAAAGTAATATATATGTCAAGGAAATCCCTAAAAGTAATATAACTCAAAGGTTCCAAGATAAATCGACATCTAGACCCATAAGAAAACAAAGACAGGTAGGAAATCTATACTACTAGTGGGCAAGTGTCATCACATGAACCAACTCTAGGGTTACTCGGCTAGTCTTTTAATCTCTGGCCCCCTAATGACTCTATACGGCACTAGTATCCTTTTGTACTAACAAGGAATACTAACGATGTGTGGTTGCAACCAACTGTCCTCTCTACTCCCATCCTATTATGTACTAGCACTCAAGGCATGAGCGAGGAAAGACAAGACTCTTATTAGGTTTATTTTACTCTCATTTAGTGTAATGTTTTCAATTATTAACTACTTATAATGGGTTACCCTGGCAAACACTTCGGGCCCCGGCCTCTGTTGCAAGCCACTTCCCAACTTAACATACAGATTACCTACCCTAGGCTCATAAAAGTACAAATCAAAGAATCACAATTTTCACCTCAGTCCTATACAAGTGATTGGAAAGCATCAAAAGATAATTCACAATAACACCTCAATTCTTTACAAGTAGTTGGAAAGCATCCCAAAAATAACTGATCGAAGACTCAAAGGTTAAGTCAAATAAGTCATACCATTCATCTTAGTTTCACACAAGAACATTGAAAAGTAAATATAAACAATGAATCCAAACTTATCATAGAGCATACTAGACACATTACCATGGTTGAGTTTAAAAGATTAGAACCAAAGCATCATCATAATATCACAAACATAGAACTCCCAAGCCTCAGGTAAATGTCCTAAGACTAGTCAACACTCTAGTCAACCCAAACTCATAACATAAGACAACATACAGTTAAGAGTGTAGGTTTCATAGTTGGAGTTAATAGTAAGGTTTAAATTTTCATTCAATGTAAGTTTTTGAATATATGAATTTTACAGTTTATCCTTACAAATTAACCCATTCTCATTTTCAAACAATTTGTACAATTTATCCTTAAGTTATGAAGTTACAAATATCCCCATTAAAAATCAAAAGATTATCTATCAAATTATTAAAATAATAAATGTCGATCATTAAATAAAATACTCATGATTCTATTAATAATCAATTTATTAAATAATAATAAAGTAAATATCTTTTAACATTATTGATTGATACTCATCAATAATAATCTAAATTACTAAATTATTAATTATTAATTAATTAATAATTAAAAACTATTAATAAAATTATTTAATAATTAATATTTATTAATCATTAATTAATTTAATAAATAATAATAAAACTATTAATAAAATTATTAAAAATTATTAAAATTTAATTTAATAATAATATATAAAAAATAGTTAATAATTCTTTCAATTTAAAAAAAGGAACAAAGGCTCTGCTCTACAAATGCGAACATGACAAAAACTTCAAAGTACCCCAAAAAAGCAAGGAATAAGAATGCCCCAAAAGGCAGGAATCTTGCAAAATGTTTAGGACCTCAGACAACCCAAAACCCTTGCAAAACATTGGATAAGGTGGTTACTAATCTTCACTCATCCCACAAAAAGACTCCTGTAAGTTTTAGCTATGCTGTGAAGACATCAAATGTGTTCTCCATTTTAGAGGGATCTTAGGATCTGGGTTCTTAGTTTAAATGACTAGAACCTTGCAATCTAGGATTCATTGTAGCATTAAGCTAGGTGGATAAAGTTGGGAAGATTAGATGGTACAATTCATCATTACCAAAGCACAAGTCCAATAGTCAAACTAACTAGGATACAAATTAGGTTCTTTCACAGTTTTGCTACTAATCTTCTACTTAGAATAGTAATTCTTTGTTTGATTATTTTGTTGTGGAGTATGAATACCCCAACCCCTAGGATCTTTATTTTTTCCAACCTATAATCCTTTCCACTTTTAGCTTGGACAAACAAATCCACTTCTTTAATTCCACCAAATACACAAACCTTATTAATCAATCCTTTTATGCCCAACTTATAGATTTCCTAAAGGATCCCTCTTCATTTTTGGTACCCATAAATTCAAGTCTCTTTGCTTCTCCTACCTCCCCTAATACCTACATCCTCACTCACCATAGGCGTCTGGCTCCCTACCTCCAATCCCATCCTATCTCACACCATCTCTTACCTCTCAGCCCTAACCCACCCATACTAGATGGAAATGTCTTGATTATCAGCAATCATGATAGCGAGAGTAAATGGTAGGAATGTCTAGAAGTTGGTGTTATTGCATTTTGGAATGGGCCAAGATCAGAATTGCATAATCTTATCAATTGGCTTGAGGACTTCTACAAATGCCAGGTACATATTTCTCACTATTCAAATAGGCTGATATATATCTAATGCTGCGATGAATATGTTAAAAGAGATTTTCTTTATGTCTTTGATTGTTTCTTTGAAGGTTATGTGGTTAAATTTTTTGACCAAATTCCTGATTGTAAGGAAAGAAATTTAGATTTTCTAATTCCAACATGGATTTCCATTAACTCCATCCCTCTAAAACTAAAGAAAAATAAATCATTAAGAAAATAGGTTCTTCATTTGGAGATCTAATCGACATAGATGCCTCATTTAACTTTTGCAATAACATTAAATTATTGGTAAATTGCAAGGTTAACATTAAGGAACTTAGTCTCATCAAATTAATAACTAACGGATCGTTATATAATGTAATAGTACATAGATGTGAAAGGAAAGTTTCAAAGATTATCAGACTAGATGATGTGAGGAAAGTTACCTTCAAAAAGCTTTAGTCTACCATAGATCTTTTGTCTACATTCCCTATGATGAATATAAGAAATCAAAAAATGGTTCAAAAGGAAGATATACCTATGTGTGGCAATCTAAAGGTTACTCATATCAAAATAGAGAAGTTAATCTTAGAAATAGTGAATGAAATAGAGGTAAGACAACTAGGTCATGAACAAAGGTCATCAGTAGTCTTCCTCACACCCCTCAGGAAAACCAGAAGAAGGCATTAAAGTTAATTCAAGAGAATAAAAAGGCAATTTCTCAAAATTTGATAACAGGAGACTTCTCAAGATCAATTAAGAATAAAGTGACCTCTAAATTATTAGAGATATAGAAGTCCAAAGGCATCAGGTCTAGTCTAGAACTCTAGGTAAGACAAGAAGTCTCCAATAATAAAGAATATTAGAATTCTGGAAAAGGCAAGTATTCATCAGCAGAAACCAATATTGAAAATGAAGATGCTCCAAATTCTAAGGAATGTGAACATATCAAACCATCAAGATTATAGACATTAGGGGGTTTCCAAAGCCCTAGAGATCCTAAAAGGGTTAAGAGAGATAGTAATCAAGATATGATTGAAACAAGTCTTCAAGGATTAGTCTCCAACATTTCTAATTCCAAGGAAAACTCAAAGGAAGTCAAAAGGAATAAGCACATAAATAAAATAAATTGAGATGGAAATTCATCAAAGGAGATGGTGAATTAGTAAGATAATAGGCTACTGGGTAACATGGTCAACAGCTTAAAAGAAAAATAAAATAACCTCCTATTCACAGATGATATCCCAGAACAGGGGACAGTCTGGTAGACAAAGAAACCATTGGAAACTCTGTTGAAACACTCAGAAGATCTTGAATAGGAACCCAAACTCACCAGCAAAGAAACTTTTAGCAGTTCTCCAAATTTTGGCAGACTCTCCCAACTAGTTTAGAACCCTCAGATCTATTTGACAGTAATTAGATGGTAAAGAGGAGTGAACAGATCATGAGAAACAATCCTATAACACAAGATTTCCAAGAATTTCTAAGTAAAGACACGACATGGGAGGCAAATCTAGAAAGGATAAACCTAAATAAGGTAGAAATAGAAAACTTGGAATCATTGACTGAGGAATTAATTCAAGTCTTTAGCTTTGAGAATTTAAATAAAAGCAGTGAAGAACAGAAAGATGAACTCATTCAGAATGTGTTAAAATTAGGAGGAGACAAGTATACCTGTGAAGACTTAAAAATAGACTTGTTAAACATAGAAGAAGAGGAAAAAATCAAGGAAACTTCATAGACAAGTGAAGGCTCTCCATTGTTAACAATAGTCAAGGATTGTGAGGGGAATGATTGCAGGAAGTCACCATCTATGGAGGACAACTTAATAAAAAAATCAGTTAAGCATTGCAGAGTAGATACTACAAGAATTGGAATGTGAAGATAGAGAAGAAAAATAAATCAATCATTTTGAAATCACTCTAAAAGCACAAGAAAATTTAGAGCAACTCAGAATCCAGATGAACCAGGAAGGAATTCACTCCCCCAAGTATGGGAAAAAAAAAACCAAAAGGGGCAGGAAGTTTCTTAAGGAACTCAGAGAGACAAATGGGCTTGCAATAAAACAACAAAAGATTAGTCAACTATTTAACTTAGGGAAGGGGAATTTTCTTCACAAGGAAGTATGAAGACCACTACCTAGAATGCTAGGGGTTTAAATGCTCCTAGCAAGAAACATATATTAAAACAAAATGTAAAACTATTTGAATCTAAAATTATTATACTTCAAAAAATAAAGTTAAATAAGGAAGGAGTCAAGTTAGGAAAAAAGATAGGTAATTGGAACATTAATCTGCACGAGTCTAGAGGAGCATCTGGGGCCTTGGTTTCATTTGGAATCCCAAGAAAGTATCTTTAGACATGTTCAACTTAAATCACTACTAGTTAAGTAGTAGAATCCAAAGCATTAAATCTAACCTCCAATTCATTTTAATCAACATTTATGACCCAATTTATAACTCAAACAAAAAACTTGTTTGGGAAGAAATTAGTTTATTTATCAATAATCATAAAAATGGACCCATCCTTGTCGGAGGGGATTTCAACACCATCTTAGACATTAATGAAAAATCTAGAGGTCTCTAATGGTCCTCCCAAGCCTCAAAAGATTTTAGAAACTAGTTTTTTCTCAACAACCTTATCGACATTCCTCTTAATAATGGGCAATTCACTTGGAATAACAAAAGGAAGGACTTCGCTTTCATAACTGAGAAATTGGATAGGTTTTTCATCAAAGGGGAACTGAGTGATTTTAACTCGAATATCCAATCTTCTATTCTTCCAATTGCAGGTTTGGATCACTATCCAGTTAGGATTGAATTCTTTGAACCTATTAAACCTAGTAGAAACCCCTTCAAGTGAGAGAAAATGTGGTTCTTAGACTCAAACTTTCTAGAACATATTAGGGAGTGGTGGAACCAAGGTTACTTTAAAGGATCCAAAATGTTTATTTTTGTCTCAAAAATGAAAAAGCTTAAAGAGAACATTCTTAAATGGAACAAAGAATACTTTAATAACATATTCAAAGATAAACTAGAGATAGAAGAAAAGTTAAAGAATTTAAATTTAGAAATAATCAAGAAGGGTATGGATAACGATAGCTATTTTATAGAAAAATAATTACTAACCAAATAGGAAAGTATACTAGCAAAAGAAGAGGTCGTTTAGAGATAGAAATCAAGAGAGAAATGGCTTGATGAAGGAGATCTGAATATGAAATTCTTTCATAATTCCACTCTCCACAATAGAGCCATGAGCAAAATAGTCAAAATCAAAGATCCTTCAGGCATCATCACTGATAATCTTGACAAAAATTTTGAGATATTTGTGCATCACTTTTAGAAGACTTTAAATAACTTAGATTCTTCAAATAGGGTTGCACAATCTAAGTTGCTTGAAGCAATTCCCAGAATAGTTTCTCTTTGAATATAACCAAATTTTAAACAAACCTATCACCCTAGAAGAAGTTAGATCAGTCCTATTCAGCATGAATCCTAATAAATCCCTAGGTCCAGATGGTTTCCAAACCTTTTTTTACCAAAAATGTTGGGATATCATAGGGGTAGATCTCTGGAAAGCTATTGAAGCTTCAAGAAATGGTAGATCACTGCTATTTGAAATCAATTATACCATTCTTACTTTAATCCCTAAAAAGGAGAATCCAGAAAACACTGGGGATTTTAGACCTATCACTCTTTGTAATACTATCTACAAAATCTTATTTGATTAGCAAATAGACTCAAAATGCTCCTCCCTAAAATTATTTCTAAGGAACAAACCAGTTTTGTTCCACGTAGATCGATCCTTGATGGTGTTCTAATTATTCAAGAAACTTTGCATTCAACTAACAAAAATAAAGGGGCAAGTATGTTAATGAAATTAGACATTCAAAAAGCTTATGACACGGTATACTGGAGGTTCCTATGTAAAACATTAGAAGCCTTTGGCTTTTTGCATCAATGGATAAATTTTATATTCAAATGTATATCCTCCACCAAAATCTCTATCCTTGTTAATGACACCCCTAAGGGTTTCTTTGAAACATCTAGAGGTATTAGACATGGTGATCCCCTCTCACCTTTTCTATATATTATCATGGTAGAAGCCTTTGGATGTGCATTGACCAAGGCACATAGTGAAGGGCAGATTAAATACATTATTATAATTGATGACATCCTCAACATTACTCACCAACAATATGCAAATGACACCATTCTGCCTAGTGAAAGTACTATTAAGGAGGCCTTAAACATTAGGTCCATCATTCAACAATATATGGCAGCATTAGGTCAAAAAGTAAATGTAGCAAAATCCAAATTTTTTTTTATTAACACTAAACCTAAAATAGAAAAATAGATCTGTAGCATAATGGGATATAGTAGAGGCTCTTTCCCATGTAAATACTTAAGCATAAGGCAGGAAAAAGGCAAAAAATCCAAAAAATCTTGGAAAAATATTCTAGATAGACTAAAATCTAGGATAGGCAATTGGAAGGATAGGTGGCTCTCAAAAGCTAGTAAAATCACTAAGACCAGATGTGTGGTGTCTGTCATTCCAACCTATCCACTTTCTTTCCTTCCTCTCTCAAAACATCTCAATAAGAAGTTCGAGTCAAAACTCAAAAGCTTCCTATGGAATGATGGTGAGGATAATAAAAAATTGGCTCTCATTAGCTAGGAAAATATTTGTAAACCAAAGGAGTCAGGTGGATTAGGTATTAAAAATTCATACTGGCAAAATGAAACTTTAAGGACTAAGCTAAACCTAGTGTCTCTACTTTGAAAGAGATAGCACATGGGCTAAAATTTTGTATAACAAATACCTTAACACTTTTGACCTCACTTTCATCTTCAGGATGAAGACCATTCCTAAAGGCTCTAAAAGTTGGAACTTCATTGTTAAGAGCTAAGCCCTCGTTAGCGAGTATCTCACATGGGATATAGGTAAGGGTGATGATGCCCTATTTTGGGAAGATTCTTGGGATGAGATTCCCCCTATTGATAGTCTGGGGTCTCTTGATAAGATCAAAGAGAAATTAGTTAAGTTATGGGGAAGCAAGGTTAGTGATTATAAAACCAAAATAACTATAAATAGATCTACAAGATGGGCTTGAAAATATTTGGATAACTTAGGCTTGGAACTAGCTGCAAAACTAGCATTTGAAAAGATAATCCAGTCCATGAAGATTAAGCAACTAGAAAGGGATGACAAACTCATCTGGGCAACTTCAAAGGATGGTAAGTAGTGTGAAAAATAGATATAAAGTTATCATCCATTCCCAGAGATGGGAAGAGATGGAAATCCCACTCAAACTTTGTTGGGATCCATTGTGTTTGCCAAAGGAAAGGGTCTTTCTATGGTTGGCTTTTCAAAATAGAATCCTTTTGGCAGATAGAATTCACAAACTAGGTTTTGAAGGCCCATCCAGATGTGTGCTTTGCAGACAAAATAATGAGGACATTGATCACATTTTTTAAAGTTGTCCCTACATTCAACTTTGCTAGGAATGAATCAAAAATATGTTGGGTTGGTATGCCCCCATGCCTAACTCTTTAATTAAGCTCCTCAGAGGATGGCCTATAGACATTTGTAAAGGTATCTATAGAAAAATTTGGAATATTAGTCCATCCATCCTCATGTGGGAGGTCTAGAAAGAAAGGAATAGAAGAATATTTTGTGACTAGGACATGTAGCCAAACATGATCATCAGTAAGATAGAAGCTTGTATAATTGATGTAACGCCCCACCAAGGGATCCAAAAGAATTAACCTAAAGTTTCACTAAGTTTGCTAAACATTTTTTTTTTTTAAAAGTAAGGATGTATAACATACACATCAAACACATAGTAGCGGAAGCAATAACATGTAATCATCGACAAACATACATTGCAAGTTACATTTCTTAAAGATCCCAAGACGTTGAGTCACGTTTAAATTTAATTAATTCTAAGTCTAACAACTATCACATACATATGAAAGAATAATCAGAAAGTTCCATGTCCATAATATACATTTGTTCTGAATGCCTCTCGACAAATTAATTCGGAATGCCCAATCATCCACTGTACAAGTCACTGGGTATGAAAGGCTTAAAAGAATATACACATGTAAAGATCAAGATACAACATCCTCAAATCCATGATACAAAGTACAGTAAAAATATATGAAACTATTCACCATACATGATACATCTATACATCCATAATGATAAAACATCTATCATAAAATCTAACCATCCATCATAATAATCCAAGAACATAGTGAAGGTAAATACCAATCACGAAAACTCCAGCCACGGTGACCATGGAACGGATCTCAATGGTAAGAGTAAAAGCACTACCACCCGACCGCGTGGAACCTAAATGGTCCACTCCCACCGCGCTGAGGAGATGGTCTCAAGTCCCAAATAGGATAACAAAACCTATAATCATAAATACTCTCTAAGTCTAGGAAATCCTATAAGTATGCTAACTCGAGGGTTCCTAAAAAGATCGACATCTAAATCCCAGAGGTACCACAAGACACGTAGGAAACCTAATATGCAAGCGGGAAAGTGTCATCGCAAAAGTCATGTAGAAGTTACCCGAGAAATCCCTTGGGAATCTCGGGTCCCTACTGATTCTGTGGCCACTAGTATCCTCTCGTACTGATGAGGCCTACTATGGAATGCAAGGTCGTAACCAAGTGTTCTCTCTACCCCATCCTAGTCTGTACTAGCACTCAAGGCATGGGAGAGAACATACAATTATCTTGTTAGGTTCATTTTCTCTCATTTAGTGTAAATGTTTTCACTTATTAAAAATGACTTACAATGGGTTTCTTAAGGAAGCCTCTTAGGGCTCCGACCCCCATTGCAAGCCACTTCCCGACTCTACACATAGATAACCTACCCTAGGCTCATGAAATCATAAATCAAAGAATCATAATAAAACCACCTCAGTCCTATACAAGCAACTGAAAAACATCATAAAAGATAATCCACAAAATTACATCAGTTCTTCATGAGCAACAGATAATATCAATTAGTAATCATATGATCACGACAGTTCTCTATCAGCAACTGAAGGCATCAATGGTAAGTCACAAAATCCAATGGTTCTCCAATGAGAAACCAGAAAGTATCTCAATAGTAAATTACAATACTGATCAAAGACTCCAAATGGTCAAGTCAACACATGACATCATCAAGAACATAACAAACATTTCAGTCTAAGCAACCAGAAAGTAATACAAGTATAACTGATCGAGACTCAGAAATGGTTATCAAATATAACTGATTGAGACTCAAAAATGGTTAAGTTAGGTATCTCAAATACATACACCTCAGCTTCACACAAGGAAACTGGAAAGCAATAACAAACAGTAAACACAATCATGTCATAGAGCACTTCATCACATTACCATGGTCGGGTTAAGAAAGATCGAGACCAAATCATCATGACATCACAATCACAACCCCGAGCCTCTGGTAACGACCTAAACTGGTCAATACTAGAACAACCCCAACACACAAAGAACACAAAGAAAACGTCAAAGTCTCAGAGATTGGATTTGAAAGTATATTATTGAGTTAAGGTAAGGTTTATGTTTCAGTTTAATGTCGAATTCAAGTAACTCGGTTTTCTCAACTACCCTTTTACGATTAACCCATTTCTATAATAACTTCCATTAAGTCAATATTCCAAATCTGCCATTAATCATTTGATATTCATTATTAATTAACTTTAATTAAACCAATTTTAATTAAATTAATCAATAATTTCTTGTTCTAATTACCTATCTTAATCTATTCATTAATTATTAACTTATTAATATTAAACCAAAATTATTAATAAATTAATATTTACAAACTATGTGAAATACATTTAATATTTATTTATTAAATATTAATAAAAATAAAACTATTATTAAATAAAATATATTATAATTTTATTAATTACAAATTTTAAATAATAATAAAATCATTTTGTAAATAATATACTTTTTTATAAAAAAATGAATTAACAAATATGTTATAAAATAAAAAATAAAACCATGTAATATATATAACCGTCGGCTTATATAAGCCAATGGCCTGCTGCAGTCCTGCGAACGCAGGGCCTGTGGCAGAAGGTACATCATACCTGCGATCGCAGTATCTACGACGCAGGTTCTGTCGACTATGCCGACAGTGGGCGTGGGCACGGGGTAAATCCCTCCCCCCCACTTAAAAATTATATTATTAAATATATATATATTTTTTTAGAAGTACGAATATATGTTATATCAATTTTTTAAAAAAATTAAATTAAATTTGTTTGGATATAAATATATATATAAATTTATAACTATATATATATATTAAAATAATTTCTTTTAATATATATATAAACATATGCATTGAAAATTTGTTTCCTTCTATATATATTAATATAGAAAATATAGTCAATCATCTGAACGTTTAATTTAAAATTCCAGTCTAAGATTCAACCCTTCCCATTTAAATCTCATTTATACAAAAGTTTATAAACAAGCATCTGATAAATTCCAATATCTTAATGTTTAAATATTCCTCACAGAGAATTCCGGATTTACAAACCCCAGACACGAAGAAGACAGGAAAGGATAATTGCGTATTTAATCGATAATAAAAAACACAAGACCCTACCTGATCCTGATGCTATTATGCAATCTCCAGGAACTGTAAGAGAATTCGCTCCTCTCAATAACCTTCTTCCGAAAATCTTTCTTTGGTATTAGCCTTCTGAAATTCGCTTCCAAAAGTTGTCTCCCCAAAATTTCCCGTCCAACTTTGTCTATCCCAAAAATGAACCCCCAAAGTTGTGATAAGCAATTTCTCCTCAAATCGGGGCACTAATTGTGCGTTCACCCGAGAAGACTCTTTGCACAACTCAGTTAACTCTAAATTAACCTTTATTATCTTTTATTTTATTTTGCATTCAACTTTCATGTACATTAAGTTGATTTATTAAATAACTTTATTTAATATTCTACTTGACTTCTATTTTAAATTAATTTATTACTTTAATCTCATGTGCACTTTTAAGAAATTAAAATAACATTATTAATTTCTATAATTTAATCTTTTAATTTATTACTCAAATTTAAACTCATGGTTAGATCATGCGATCTAAAATCCTTTAATAATTTAATGTCTTTCAACTTTTTAAATTAATTTTAGAAACTTAATTGATAACACATTTAATTAATTTAATTAACAATAATATTTACCATTTATTTAAAAATGAACTCCAATTATATTATTATTAAATTAAATAATTATTATCCTGTTCTAAATTTATCTTTGAACTTTAATCTCCAAATTTAGTTCTTTTATTTAATTAATTTCCCAATTAATTAAATATTAAAGATATCATAATAATTCTCTATTGAATTAAATCATTAATTAATCTTTTTAATTAGACTTAATTAATAGAAAACACATCAAGGACTCATAAACAACATACAAAAACCCTACATAGAAAAACACATACTAAATCAAAACAAAAAGGGTTATAATCCCGAAATTACATCATTTGATGCATTCGGAGGGTACTTAACTCAGGTACTTGTCCTAATTATCAATTAGGACAATTGGCTAAAGGGTTTAGGGATTGGACTTAAGAGTTTATCTCCCCTCTCTTACCATTGAAACAATGCGATAGGGTACGCTCATCCTGACAATTCAGGGAAGTCGATACCCGGTACCTGCAACCTGCATAAAATCCATGCATGTACAAACACAATATTCTAAGCTAAACAGACAATGGCAAGAAGTGGTGCATCATGTAGATCCCGTCTAGCAGGTAACTACGACTCCCTTCCTTAACCACATCAGAAACATCATACATAAATAAAACAACACGCACACCATACACATGTAGTATGGGGTAAGTATCCATAAGGAGCACATGGAATAATAAACCATCTAACTAATCATCATCGATAACTGAAACCATTGAATAATCATCATACATGCATGAAATATAGAGTACCAAGTAATCTCATCATATAATAAACTGAGTGTAAAACAACATCTGATAATCTCTAAAATAATAATACTAATCATCAAACATAAATTGGCCTAAAAGAGTTTGGCAAAGATATCAGAAATGTAGCTCGAAAATGTAGACTAGGTGCAGGCACTACAATTGAGACCTTAAACTCTCATCTAAGAAATACCCAAAAGGAAGAAGGATCATTTTCAAGCTGGTACAGATTTATTAAAATGAAATGGTCAAACCTCATTTACCCCCCACTTATCTACAAAAAGAAGAACAAAGAAGCGACAATAAACTGTAGATGGACGACCCCCCACCAGTAGGTTGGGTCAAGCTAAACTTTGATGGAGCTTCAAGGGGGAATTCGGGCTCAGTAGGTATCAGATGTATCACCTCTGATGAGTCAGGCAAGTGGATAACTAAAAGGGCTAAATCTCTAAATCCAACTACTAACAACCTAGCTAAGCTCGAAGCCTTGCAAGAAGGGCTCCAACTCTGCCTGAAGTTAGGATTCTCAAAGACTGTCATCAAAGGTGACTCTCAGATTGTATTAAATGCAATAAAAAAAAGAGCAACATCCAACTGGGTCTTAAACTCAAGGTTGGAAGAAGTTCTTAACATTTTGTGTCGCTTCTCAGATATTTAGATAACTCACATCTTTCGAGAAGGCAATAGGTAGGCAGATCTGTTGGCTAACAAGGGTGCTAATGGTGAAGATTTTCTAGTCACTAATGATAATTAGACTATATAGATGATATAATTCTTATCTATCTTTACTTTAATTCTAGTTAATTTTAAGTTTTCATTTATCTCCAGAATTACATCTAGTCTTGCTTTCTATTTTCCTTTCCCTCTCCTTAGTATTTTCTTTTGCATTCAAATCTTTAGGCTTTGTCAGCAATATGGGGGTGTTGTGGTATTAGTTTGGCCTCTTCTTATTGGCTCATCCACATATCATAGCTTTTTGGGGTCTTATTTCTTCTTTATCGTAGTGTGTGATCTTTATTCTTCCTTGATTATTTTCCTTTTTCTTTTTGCTCTCCCATTATGGCATCTTCCTCTCTCCCATCATTAGAGTTTGCAGTGATGTTAGGTGGTGGGTGTGTGTTGATGTTGGCTTGGAGACCTTTCTAGTTCCTTCGGGTATTTCCTTCTTATTCTGGCCTCACAATGTCACTTTCATTTTTGCATTCATTTCCCTCTACTATGGACACCATTGTTTATGTCTTCTACATGTTTGAAGTGTGCATTATGGCCTTTCATGGCATTGTGAAGCCTGAGAGGTGGAATCGAGTGTTAAAACTAGTGAATAATATGACAAGGATCGCGGTTAGTCGAGCCCTAGGTGAAGGTCTTTTCAAATATGACTTCACTTGGAGAACAAACAGTGACATTATCGGGGCTTCTATTGGGTGTTTGGCAAGAGCCATAATAGATCAAAATATTTTTGATCCAGTGTAGTGTGTGGGTTTGGAAGAGGCCATCAAAAGCTTGGACGAGAGACTTAGAATTCCTCTCCTTGAGATGTATATGGCTCATTCCCCCCAGGAGTTTTGACCTGGCCTTAGTTCATAGGCATCCCTCACTTGTTATGGGTGATCATGCCACTTTTAATTTGGTTTTGTTGAAGATGAAGTCTAGTATACAGTTTCTCCTTAGATGGAGAGGGATTATAGAGGATGAAGGCAAGGCATGGCTCTGGAACTACTTGGGCTTGTTCAATTCCTACATTCATCCAAGGGTGGAGCTAGAGAATTTGGATGCATTGGATTTATGTACCCCCAACATTGGAAAGACTACTAGGGAGAAGCATTCATCTAAATTCTCACCTTTCTTTCAATCAAATAACTCCAATGACATCTCAGAGGTTATCATGGTCTTCTGGAAATAGTGTTTGGTGGTCTGTCCTTTGCTAGGTATGCTAGTTTTGTGTACACTATTGCTGGGTCGAAGCTTATTTCCCATTTTTGCTTTTGGGCACAGGTTTTTGGTTGGCCCCTTTTGATTTGTTCCTTCATTTTTTCTCCTTTGTTAGTATGGGCTAGTCCTGCTAGTTAATCTATGGTTTATTTCAAAGCCAGTCTAGTTTTGATTTGGTCTTGGTCTTAGGAATTATAGTTTGGTAGCAGGGTTCTTTTTTGTCCCTCCTTGTATTAAGGTAGTTAGGTAGTTGTTTAAAGGTCTGATTTATTAAGTAGGTACTTAGTAATCTATGTACCTGCACTTTTCTAATTCATAATGAAATTAAGAAATATCAGGTTTATATTAGTGTTGTATTCTCTTTGATCTCCATTTTCTCGAATGTAATCAGTCATCATGTTTTAGTATGCATTGAATGCATTGAAATATGTCTCTCATAATGTTGGGGCCTTCCCCTCATGTGGCATCAATTTATGTTTGGTTAAATTCCTATGATGACATGCAGACTTGGTCAGTTTGATTTTGATTCATCTGTGATTTGTAATCCTCTTGGAGCTTTTTTTCCTCCTTTTCCACATGCAAAATGTTTTACTAAAATATAAATGTATCTTGTAGGAGCTTCAGATGTCTATTTCATGAGGAATAACCATTCTTTTAGCAATTCTGTAGATCTTTGGAAAGATCTCATTATGCATCGAAAGAGCATTTAGGACTTTAGAACAGAGCATCCACAAAGGATATAACTACTATAATTTGTTTCTTTTGTATTTTCCTTTGTTCTTTCCTTCATTTGAGATTTTTTGTAGATTCCTCTAAAATTTATTTGAAACCTAATACCAAATAGGTGAATAAGTATCTCTATCTATCTTGTTAGGCATAGGATAAACCTCACATCTATTGTTAACAACTCTGGTTTTGGCTTCATGGAGCATCTGTAAGAAAGTTAAATTCAATCTAATATTGATTTTAAAATTAAGAAACCTTTAAAAAGTCAAAAATTCCTAAGAATGATAATTAAGTAATCTTTGAGCATCTTTCCCTTATAAACATCGTTTCAAGAAGAGTATGAAGTGAATTTTGTAGAATCTTTTTCATTATATTACCTTATTGTGTGAGTATTATACTAACATTTTAATTCCAAGTTTTTGTAGGAATATTAATGTGTTAAGCTAATTCTGGCCTCTAACAAATTGTTAGGGATTTTTGCATACCCTAATTTCGCATTAATTACCTGATGGACTAACCTCAGTCTTCTTCTTACTTGATAATCAAGTTCGAATGCTTATAAATAACATCACTAATGTTTCTTCTAAGTTGTATTTCTTACCAACAGAATTGTAAGGCAATTAACATACTAAGGGTATCTACTAAGTATGAAGCTCTGGTTTCAAACGTTTCTCCAAGATCAGGATTACACCCTTCTAGCTTTGGTTTTTATTTTCTTTCTCTGATTGGTCACCTTTGCTTCCTTTTAATAATATATATTCATTTTGTAGCAAGATAATCAGACTATGCTCCTTTTATAATGTAATAATAAAGGACTACAGTCTCGGGCAAGACTGGAGGGTTTCTTCTCCATTCTTTCCTACTAGTGCCTGCTTGAATAGAGATACTCTTTTGTAATTTTAGGCTTTTTAATTAATATAATCAAAGGCTTATGCCATGTAACGCCCCCCCAAGGGATCCAAAAGAATTAACCTAAAGTTTCATTAAGTTTGCTAAACATTTTTTTTTAAAGTAAGAAAATATAACATACACATCAAACACATAGTAGCGGAAGCAATAACATGTAATCATCGACAAACATACATTGCAAGTTACATTTTTTAAAGATCCCAAGACGTTGAGTCATGTTTAAATTTAATTAAATTCTAAGTCTAACAACTATCACATACATATGAAAGAATAATCAAAAGTCCCATGTCCATATTATACATTTGTTCTGAATGCCTCTTGGCAAATTAATTCGGAATGCTCAATCATCCACTGTACAAGTCATAGGGTATGAAAGGCTTAAAAGAATATACATATGTAAAAATAGAAATACATCAACCTCCATGAATCCATGATACAAAGTACAGTAAAGATATATACAAAACTATTCACCATACTTGATACGTCCATACATCCATAATGATAAAACATCTATCATAAAATCTAACCATCCATCATAATAATCCAAGAACATAGTGAAGGTAAATGCCAATCACGAAAACTCCAGCCACGGTGACCACAAAACGGATCTCAATGGTAAGAGTAAAAGCACTACCACCCGACTGCGTGGAACCTAAATGGTCCACTCCCACCGCGCTGAGGAGATAGTCTCAAGTCCCAAATAGGATAACAAAACCTATAATCATAAATACTCTCTAAGTCCAGGAAATCCTATAAGTATGCTAACTCAAGGGTTCCTAAAAAGATCGACATCTAAATCCCAGAGGTACCACAAGACACGTAGGAAACCTAATATGCAAGCAGGAAAGTGTCATTGCAAAAGTCACGTAGAAGTTACCCAAGCAATCCCTTAGGAATCCTGGGTCCCTACTGATCCTGCGGCCACTAGTATCCTCTCGTACTGATGAGGCCTACTATGGAATGCAAGGTCGTAACCAAGCGTCCTCTCTACCCCATCCTAGCCTGTACTAGCACTCAAGGCATGGGAGAGAACATACAATTATCTTGTTAGGTTCATTTTCTCTCATTTAGTGTAAATGTTTTCACTTATTAAAGACGACTTACAATGGGTTTCTCAAGGCAACCTCTTAGGGCTCCGACCCCCATTGCAAGCCACTTCCCGACTCTACACATAGATAACCTACCCTAGGATCATGAAATCATAAATCAAAGAATCATAATAAAACCACCTCAATCCTATACAAGCAACTAAAAAGACATCATAAAAGGATAAGCCACAAAATTACATCAGTTCTTCATGAGCAACAGATAATATCAAATAGTAATCATATGATCACGACAGTT
The DNA here is from genome assembly GCA_028749045.1 of Cupressus sempervirens. Lineage (NCBI taxonomy): Eukaryota > Viridiplantae > Streptophyta > Pinopsida > Cupressales > Cupressaceae > Cupressus > Cupressus sempervirens. The sequence continues at coordinate 577,063,705 of CM053787.1, forward strand.
CTCTATCAGCAACTGAAGGCATCAATGATAAGTCACAAAATCCAATGGTTCTCCAATGAGCAACCAGAAAGTATCCCAATAGTAAATTACAATACTGATCGAAGACTCCAAATGGTCAAGTCAACACATGACATCATCAAGAACATAACAAACATTTCAGTCTTCTCAAGCGACCGAAAAACAATCCAAGTATAACTGATCGAGACTCAAAAATGGTTATCAAATATAACTGATCGAGACTCGAAAATGGTTAAGTTAGGTATCTCAAATACATACACCTCAGCTTCACACAAGGAAACTGGAAAGCAATAACAAACAGTAAACACAATCATGTCATAGAGCACTTCATCACATTACCATGGTCGATTTAAGAAAGATCGAGACCAAGTCATCATGACATCCCATTCACAACCCCGAGCCTCTAGTAACAACCTAAACTGGTCAATACTAGAACAACCCCAAAACACAGATAACACAAATAAAACATCAAAGTCTCAGAGATTGGATTTGAAAGTATATTATTGAGTTAAGGTAAGGTTTATGTTTCAGTTTAATGTCGAATTCAAGTAACTAAGTTTCCACAATTAGCCCTTACAATTAACCCATTTCTATATTTACATGATTGTACAATTACCCTAAAAATATTCTAAGGATAATCTTTTATTTATTAAGTTATAAAAATGATCCTTAATGATTTTAAATAAAACAATTATGACTTTATTAAAATCATCTTTATTTAAACCCACATTAATAACTTTCATTAAGTCAATAGTCTAATTATACCATTTTATCAAATAATATTTATTAATGATTTAAATAAAATAATTACAATTTTATTAAAATCGATAATTAAATAGTCGATAATAATAACTTCTATTCTTAATTAAATATTAAATCATATTTAATTAAAATAATCAATATTTTATTTAAATATATATTACATTTATTATTAATATAACAAATTATAAAATATTAATAAAATTTAATAATGAAATTAATAATAAATAATATCATAAATTTAATTTAATTAAAAATTATTAAAATTAATTATAATTTATAATATTAAAAATTTCCATATAACCCAACCCGAATTTTGAATGGCAATATGAACTATTTTTTTTTAAAAAAAACATGCGTAAGCGATTTCCATCACTGCTTGCTGCATGCGCAGGGCAGGACTGCTGTCGCAGTCGTCCTGCATCAGCAGGTACGACTGCGTACAACAGTCGCCTGCTACATCATTATTAAGGGGGCAGGGGGTGGTTAAGCCGCCCCTCCCCAATACTATTTTTTTATTATTATTTAAAAAAAAAAAAAAACTATTTTATTTAAAACAAATCTTGTATATATATAAAAAGAGATTTGTTAATTAAAATTTACATATATGTATATATATATTTTTATCTCAAAAACAATATAATCATTATAATAAAATTTATTGATCTTCAATCTATATATATATATATATATATATATATATATATATATATATATATATATATATATATATATATATAACAGTTCTTTTTAATATATATATAAATATATTGAAAACTTGTTTTCTTCCTTATATTGATATAGAAAATATAAGCCAACCAAACAAATTTCTAATTTAGAATTTCAATCTTAGATTCAACCCTTCCCATTTAAATCTTATGTATACCGAAGTTTATTGACAAGCATCTGATAAATTCCAATATCGTAATGCTTAAACATTCATCACAGAGAATTCAGATTTACAAACCCCAGACACGAAGAAGACAGGAAAGGATAATTGCATAATAGATCGATAATCAAAAACATAAGACCCTACCTGATCCGGATGCTATTATGCAATCTCTAGGAATAGTAAGAGAATTCGCTCCTCTCAGTAACCTTCTCCTGGAAAACTTTTTTGGTATCAGCCTTTTGAAATTCGCTTCCCAAAAGTAGTCTCCCAAAAATTCCCGTCCAAAATACCTCCTTCTTCAAAAATGAACTCCCAAAGTTGTGATAAGAAAATTCTCCTCAAATCGGGGCACTAATTGTGCATTCACCCGAGAAGAATCATTGCACAACTCAGTTAACTCCCAAATTAACCTTTATTATCTTTTATTTTATTTTGCATTCATCTTTCATGCACATTAAGTTGAATTATAAAATAACTTTAATAATCCACTTGGCTTCTATTTTAAATTAATTTATTACTTTAATCTTATGTGCACTTTTTGAAATTAAAATAACATTATTAATTTCTATAATTTAATCTTTTAATTTATTACTCAAATTTAAACTCCTGCTTAGATCATGCGATCTAAAATCCTTTAATAATTTTATATCTTTCAAATTTTTAAATTAATTTTAGAAGCTTAATTGATAATATATTTAATTAATTTAATTAACAATAATATTTAGCATTTATTTAAAAATGAACTCCAATTATATTATTATTAAATTAAATAAATATTATCCTGTTCTAAATTTATCTTTGAACTTTAATCTCCAAATTTAATTCTTTTATTTAATTAATTTCTCAATTAATTAAATATTAAAGATAACATATTAATCCTCTATTAAATTAAATCATTAATTAATCTTTTTAATTAGACTTAATTAATAGAAAACACATCAAGGACTCATAAACAACATACGAAAACCCTACATAGAAAAACACATACTAAATCAAAACAAAAAGGGTTATAATCACGAAATTACATCATTTGATGCATTCGGAGGGTACTTAACTCAGATACTTGTCCTAATTATCAATTAGGACAATTGGCTAAAGGGTTTAGGAATTGGACTTAAGAGTTTATCTCCCCTCTCTTACCATTGAGACAATGCGATAGGGTACGCTCATCCTGACAATTCAAGGAAGTCGATATCTGGTAGCTGCAACCTGCATAAAATCCATGCATGTGCAAACACAATATTCTAAGCTAAACAGACAATGGCAGGAAGTGGTGCATCGTGTAGATCCCGTCTAGCAGGTGACTACGACTCCCTTCCTTAACCACATCAGAAACACCATACATAAATAAAACAAACACGCACACCATACACATGTAGTATGGGGTAAGTATCCATAAGAAGCACATGGAATAATAAACCATCTAACAAATCATCATCGATAACTGAAACCATTGAATAATCATCATACATGCATGAAATATAGAGTACCAAGTAATCTCATCATGTAATAAACTGAGTGTAAAACAACATCTGATAATCTCTAAAATAATAATACTAATCATCAAACATAAATTGGCCTAAAAGAGTTTGGCAATGATATCAGGAATGTAACTAGAAAATGTAGACTAGGGGCACGCTCTACATGCCATTTACCGATCCAATATATATATAAACAACTTTTTAAAAATTGCATAATAAAAGTGTGGTTTAGGCCCACTGGCTAGCCTTTACAAGTTGTTGTCATCGATCACAAGTTGATTGCTGCCACATGTAACAGTATTAAATACTGCTGCTATAGGCAACAGTATAGTTTGTGCTTGCAGATAGTGACAAGGCTTGCGGGGAAGGTAAAATGGCGACATGGGGGATTGGTGGCCTTACCTCCTCCAACATCTTTAAAAAACAAAAAAAAATTGTTTTATACACATTTTTATATAAAATCTTTTTAAAAAACAACCCCCCCTTCCCCCCAATATAATTTTTAATATGTATATTTTTTATAAACATAGTAAATTAGTCTGATAGGAAAACCTAGATCAACAAGTCAAATTTTCCATTTAAAAATTGATTTCTTTTCAAAACTAACAGATCTATTAACAATTATTCAATTCATGGAACGAGGGTTTCCTAGTTTTCAATCCTCATATACAGAGGAGTTCACATGAGTAATAGTAATTCACAATGAAAGATTGAAAGATTTATCATAGATGAAATTTGAAACAAATGATTGGACAAGCACAATGAAGATAGGAAATTCGAAGAACATAATTCACTGGGTGAATAAAACACGAGGCTCTACCCGATTTTGATGCTGATTCACAATCACCCAAAGATTGTGAGAGAAATATCTTCTCTCAAAACTTTCTCTCTGAAAATTGCCTTATCCAAAATTCTCGGTCTCTATGAAATGAACTCCCAATCTCTAATATGGAGTTCTCTAAAATTAGGGCACTGATTGTGCGATCACGCGAGGGAACTCATTGATCACAATCTTTTAACTCTTTATTAACTTTTAAAAAAAAATATTCATGCATACTTTATGCAATTTTAAATATCTTTAATAAATTAATTTCTCTTTCACTCTTTATGTAATTTTTTAAGCGTTTTTGATAAAATATTAATTAACTTAAGCAATAATAATATTTACCATTTATTTAAAAACAATCTCCTAAATATATTATTATCAAATTAAATACATATTATTACACTCTAAAATTAGACTATAATTTTCTCTTTAAATTTAATTATTATTTTAAAATTAATTTCTCAATTAATTAAATATAATTAACTATTGAAATCATCTTATAATTTTTCATTAAATTAAATAATTAATTAATCTTTTAATTTTACTTAATTAATAGAAAATTCACCAAAGACATACAAGACGAACTATGAAAATTCATCATAGAATACAACATACAAGATCAAACTCAAGGGTTATAATCATGAGTTTACGTCATACAATGAATTTGGAAGGGTAACCATCTCAGATACTTGTCTTAATTTTCTAGAACAATTGGCTTAAAGGTTAGGATTTGGACTCAAGAATTTATCTCCCCTGTCTTACTATTGAAATATTATGATAGGGTACACTCATCCTGGCAATTCAAGGAAGTTGATACCCGATACCTACAATTTGCATAAAATCCATGCATGTACAAACACATATATACTAAGCTAAATAGGCAATGACAGGAAGTGGTGCATCATGTAGATCCGACTAGTAGGTGACTACGACTCCCTTCCTTAACCACATCAGAAATGTCATACATAAAAAAAATATACACACACACCACACACATGCAGTATGGGGTAAGTATCCATAGAAAACATGTATAAATAATCTATCTAACTAATATCATCAAATAAGTGAAATCACTATTAATAATCATCATCAAAGTATAATCATGCATAACTAGTACCAAAATAGTCTCATCACAAAATCCATTGAGTATGAAAACAATATCTAATAATCTGGAAAATAATGTTACTAATCATCAAGCATAAACATAAACTGGTCTAAAAGAGTTTGGCAATAATAACAGAATATAAACTAGGGGCAAGCACTATAGCTATGCTAGCTTAAATAACAAGTTCAATACTACTTGATGGTGGGAGCTTAATTATTTTGTTAGTTGCAATTTTTGATATTGTTAAGAGTGTTATTAACATACCTTTTTAGTGCTTTTGGCTGTTAACTTGTTTGGTTAGGGTGCAATGAGGCATCGCCCTAGTTTTGTTGATTTTAATACAAAATCAAAGTCAACTAAACAAAGTTTTAAATTATCTTTATTAGTAAATCATATTTGATTATCAATATTTAACAATTATTTATTTTAATAAACAACTATATTATACTATACTAATCATAGTATCATGATGGTTCAAAAATCTACATATAGCTAGTAGTATATGCATGCATATTTCCCCATTGAATTGTAGGCAATAGGAGAGGTCAGTTTGTGAAGGGGCAAACATTCTAGCCTCGAGGTCACTTTAAACTCATCTACACTGTCAATAAGAAGGAGGTTCCTATTCTATAGTAGGGGGTGCCAATCATGTTAAGTGGAAACTAAAATATGGACTTCATCACTAGTGTGAATCAAACTAGATCAACAACAATAATATTTATCATTATCGATCCAATAAAATTTGATGTATACATCTTAGCTTTAACAACTTATAATCCAATCAAATTGTGATATATACATCCTACCTTCAATTAATATCTAAATATTTCTTTTATCGCCTACCCAACAAATACAAATATTAATTACAATATAATAATTCAAAAAAAAAACCTATTATATAACATCATTAAATCAATACCTTCAATATCATTATTACAATATAAGACTTCAAAGACATGTAACCATTAATAATTACTCCAAACAAATCTTAAAACTTAAAATCAAATTGATATCTTACGACCATTATCTCTAAAATAAATCTGTACAAACGGCCAACAATTGTCATCAACTAATGTTGAAACATGTTAACTTAGACAAGTCTAACTCCCATTCATCTATAGTCTCTCCACCTCACATTAAATTGGCAAAACAATTAAACATTATGATTAGTTAGTAAATCATTTTTGCTTAGTAATGTGGGCCTTCTCTGAAAAAGAGGGAAGCCTCTAAAAATTGGCGTATGCCGTTGTAAGTGGCGAAGACACGGTATTCTTTAGTAAAAGGCGAAAGAATAGTTCGCTCTGTCCTCACCACGCGGCTCCGTGGTTATGTTCTAATCATCCTACCCTATTAATACCGACTCTCCTCCCACTACATTCACTAACAAACGAATGTGGGACTAAAGCTCTCTTTATTAAACATCGCTTCACCGCAAACTGCTAGTGGCATTTTCTCAAAACCTATGGGGATTAGTGGTGCATTATGGGCAACAAGGTAATTTCTAATCGAATCTACCCTAATGGAATATTCCTCCACGATCTAGTGGGGGCATATAATACGATGCTTTTCTTGCTTTCTTTTCTTTTTATAAAGACAAAGATGTGATATTGTTATCAGGATTTAACTGTGTAACTTTGAGTCAAACTCATTGACCCATGTTTCATGAGTAGTGATTCAACATGAATCCATCTCTCATGAAAATAAATAGAACACTTAGCACTCATTAGATCTAGGTGATGATAACAATATCACAATTTGACTTGCTGTGGAAATTATCTCCTACTTATCAAAGACAAAGATGTTTTCAATTTTTATAGACAAGAGACATTAAGAATGCTCTTGGAATAGAAGGACATATTACACCAGCCTAGTAACTGTATAACCTACTTCAGAGAAGCAATGGAAAGAAAATTCAAACAGATTGGCATCAACAATAAATGTAGGGGAAAAAGTGTTCTGCAAAGCCTAACATCGATACATTATGCTCAGTATGCCCATTGCACATTAATAACTGATGTTATACATTGTGCTAACTAATAATCAATATGTATACCTCATGCTGACTCTACTTAATTTAATGCCTTCTAGTTTAGTGAAATTGCAGCCTAAACATGAGTGGAGTGCTTCCCAAATACTGGCAACTGGTCCTTCTCTAAAAAGGATATATATTCAGTTAGCAAAGGAGCTTGCAGACACATTCCAATTTTTCAAGATGTCTTGCCAGAATATCAAGTAAATTGTGGGAAGCTGGTTTTCCGGATGCAAAACAGTTGAGACATTCACAGAGAAGAAAGCTTGCCTTGATCATACCAAAAATTGTAACAAACAATGGAAAGACCACTCGTATAATGCCTTATCTAGTAGAAGAGTAGCAGAAATAAGGAGAGAGAAAGCAATGAATGAAAGTGGCATAATGTAGCTGGAAAATATCCTTACAACAGTTTTGAGCATGGAGGAAAGAGAGAACAAACTAAGAGATATAAGAGGCCAAATCCTGGGCACTGGTTGTAAATGGGTCGTCAAATGATCAAGTGGAAATCAAAGAAGAAAAAGACAAGACAAAGCTATGGATATCATCATTAAATGTTTGAGGGACTAGAGACAGGAGTAGAGGACTGATATTTTGACAGGAGACTTCCTCAAGGAACAATTGAAGGGGACAGGTTCTATCCAACAAGAAAACAGTACTGAAAACAAAACAAAAGAAGGAAGGACCGGGCATGTAGGAGTTGTCTTAAGAAGCATGGAAGACAAGAATATGATCCTAGAGAATAGAGGGATGATTAGAGGTACCCATATACGCTTTGATGATGAACAAGGAACAAGTGGGGAAAAGTGAAAACAACAAAAAGAAGCAGGTAAATGGGTACGGCTGATAAATGGGACGGTTCAAATCAGCGAGTATCTACCACACAAAAAAAAGGAATTTGAGGCTCCATGGGAATACCATCACATAATAAGTTGGAACTGTGGGGGTTATCCATGGAGGAGAGGATTGTGTTTGGGTTCTATAGTTAAGGGGAAGGACATTAGCATTCTCACAGAAACACATTAACATGATGGTTGTAGAGTGCCAAACTTCGTAAAATTTCGATTTGGAATGAAGTGATCGAAACCAGTAAAGGACATGGAGGGATCACAATTTTAGTAGGAAAAATGTGGGATGAAGTAGTAAAAGTAGATAAAGAAGCTAAATAAACGACATAAATGGATGGAAAATTAGACAATGAGGTTACGCCAACATGATATTTTGTTTTAAAAAGCTCTCGAATCTACAAAAAGAGAAATCACATATATGATGTCGGCGCTCAAGGAGAAATAGTTTAATAGGTGACTCTAATGCAAGAACAGCTAATAATCAGTCAATCTAGTTGGGTAGAAAAGAAGGGGAGACCAACAGTCCTTTATGGTTAGAGGAAAATGAGGACCAACTTTTGGAAGGACTTCACAAGATGGAAGGGGAGTGTCTTCCATTTTGCGGTAGAGCAGGTAGGTTTATGTAGCTCATATAATGTGGTTCTTTACAATGGAATGAAAAATCGGTCAGGCTATAGAGGTAATATTTGTAAAACTTACAATGGACAGAGTGCCGTAGATTATATAACTTGTTTTCAATGTTGATTCTTGGGTTGCTGGAGTCCACAACATTGGGACTGGGGGCTGCCATATTGAAATGAAATTGTATCATTTGTCTCACCTTGTTAAGTTTTTTATCCATACAAGCAACCAAAAAGCAGGGCAGATCATGCAGAAGCGTAGAAATGCGCATAATGAAATGAAATTGGATCATTTGCTTCTCCTTGTTAAGCTTTTTATCCATACAAACAGCAAGAAAGCAGGGCAGACAATGCACAAGCATAGAAACATGCATTTGCAAGGTAAAATCCTTGTGAATCATGCAAATCTGGAAAAAAATTTATTCTGGCTCTTCAACAACACCTTTACATAGAAAAAAAACAAAAAGTTATCATGAAGGAAAACAATGAAGAAATGAAATATGTTTGCAGCAATATGTTGATCTCGATAATTCATAAAGCACTAAAGGTGTGGAAAAGATCTCAACCTAAGAAACTCTCTGCGAGATAATTCTTGGTTTGATAAAGAGTGCAATACAACAAGAAAATCTTTCAAAGATAATGAATCAAACATGGAAAGAAAAATAGGATATGATAAAATTGAAGAAGAAAAACTGTGATGTTTGAAGGGAGTTAATTTGTTTGGGAATGTTGGAGTTAATGTTTCAACAGTAGTAAATAAATGATTGCTGCACGTGGCAAACTTTATTTGAGTTAGCTTAACCACCTCTTGTGTTCTGTAGGTCGTGTGGTTGTATCGGGAATCAATTGGTTGATATTTTGGCACAACGAATAAAATGAAAGCTAATGAGTGGTATCAGAGCTTAGTCACAGGTTCGAATTTCCTCAAGGTAATGCTGAGGGGGGATTGTTGGACTAACCACCAATGTTCCCCTTTCAGATTTGTAATGTGGCTTAATCGCTTCCAGTGTTCTATATGTTGTGTGGTTGTATTGGGTGTTAACGGGTTGTTCTTTTGGTGCAACGGGAAATATGATGGCTAACAATCCCACCATCTTAGAAGTGAGGTAGACAGACAGTCCCTAAGGAGTAGGATAAAAGAACTTGTCTTGTCTGCAATAAAGGGGTAGTGAAAGCTGAATGACACTTCATCTTTCAGTTTGCAACATATGCAGATATTTGTACGCAATATAAGGAAAATTTGAAGGTGAGCAGCTAAATGAGATATTTGAAGAGGCAAGGCTTCAGTCTACTGTGGGCTTCTTGATCAAGATCCATAACAGAACAATGAAAAGAGCCTAAAATTGTTAGTGATGTTAACCTTGCTTCCATAGACTTATGAGTCTACTGAATGCCATTAAAACTCATTTATTTATTCATTCGTTTTAAGAAAATTTAGATTACACATAAATGACTGGTAGGTTACACAATTACTTAGGCATAAATGGCCATTGCAACATGCAGCTGCCAGTTTTAGTTGACACTGAAATGATAGCAATTGGCCTTTCAAGCTTTAAACAATAGAAAATAGAAGGAATTTTCCTGCTGGGAAGAGAGATATGGCATATTATGCAGTATAGGGAGATAGAATGAGAGCCAACTATGCCCATTGTAGAGGACAGATTGAAGTTAAATGGAATGAAACCCTGGTTGAGTGTGGACAGAGAGAGCATCAGAATCAAAAGTTTTTTTATCATATTGGGCTGTCTTCAACCATATAAGAATGCTAGATAGGAGCTCTCTCAAATCCATTTCTGCCAAGCTCATAGTCTTGAAATGCTTGAATAATCTGTTCTCTGGAATTCATAACAAAGGGCCCATGTTGGACCACTGGTTCATTTAATGGCTGCCCTGCAATCAGTACAAACCTGCAGGGCATGTTATTCACATTGTTATTCCACACACTCAACCCGTCACCACTGCTCAATAAGAGTGTGTGATGAGCACCTACTGCTGGTGAATTGGGAGCACCAAAGCTAGCTTCACCTTCTAAGACATACACAAATGCATTCCAAAACTCTGGAATAGCCTGATGAAGCACAGATTCTGCCTCCAACCTGAAGTCCAAATACATGGTGGGAGTCCTGGTAAACACTGCAGATTTGGTGCCCAAAGCTTCTCCTGCTATTACACTCACCTTAACTCCATCTCTCTCAGCTTTGGTTACGTCTTTCCCTTGAATTTCTTGATATTTGGGTTGAATCCTATCCACAACCCACGAAATACTAATTAGTATACCACTTAGTAGTTGGCTCCCCAGAGTTCTACCAATTGAATGTGAAAGTAGTGCCACTCACATTTTATCTTTGGCAGCAAGATTAACCCACAACTGCAAACCATGTTGCAATCCTACCTCAGCTGGCATTTCAGAATGGACTATCCCTCGCCCTGCGGTCATCCACTACAGATTCCATAGCAATAAATTACCATCATAACAAACAAGGTCAGCTATAATGGTGGTGGTAGTGATATTATTGAGAAGTTCCATACCTGTAGATCACCAGCCTTGATGGTACCCTTATGCCCTGCAAAGTCCTCATGAGTCATAGCTCCCTGCATAGAAAACGTATCAATGTCTCTTAATGGGCACATCTTCCCCTCAGTGGGTCAGCCCATCACATATATATAGGAATGATATACATTTTTTTTAGGAAGGGATGATGAAGAGTCAACATTTAATGATAAAGGACATTCATCCTGCCATCAGCTGTGAAAAAAGTCTCTTTCATTCATCACTTGACTATAACATGGGGGCATTTCTGTGTATTTTATTCTGTGAGATAGAGATGTTTACGGAGGGAATTGCAGTTTAAGCTATTTTCATTGCTTTTACTTGTGCTACTAATGAAAAGAGGATTTTCTTTTGGGTGGGACTCCTACTGCTTTTGTTTCAAGGAACTGATAGGCAACAGAAATATATTATTAGTTTAAAATTCGTATGATTGAAATCCTTACGTTAGAGCCAATGTAAGTGGCCCATCTTTTATGTGCCTTCAAAACAGAATGGAGTGTCTTCCACTAAAGTTGACGTTTTCAAGTTGAATTTTGCAATACGGACAACTCATATATGGCTTCAGTGGGCATGTCACTGTAGTTAAAACAGGGAAACTTAGTCAAAAGATACACGCCAAACATAGCTGGACAATGGGTACCTTTGAATTCACTCCAGGTGCTGTCATCCCTGTCCTAACTCCATCTTAAAACTCTTACAATTGGTTGGGCTCTGGGCAGAATATTTACATTCTATTTTTAAAACATACAAATCTACCTACCTATCAATCTTGTGCATAGATTATGAAAGAGTATATGCCTTAAATTTTGAAATCATATACTCTCTGGAAAAGCAATTTTCTCTCTTATATGGTATTGGGAATATATTTTCTCTTTTCCTGTTATCTCATAGACTCATTGTGATCAATATCTTGTCTCTTGCCATTCCAATCTGATAATTAATCGGAGGGTGTGATTCGAAACATTGATGAAAAATACCATGAAATTTTTATGTCATCTAATTAAACAGCAACAAGATTTGTACCTCCAGCATGTATGTCACGGTCTCAAAGCCTGCCCAAAAATAAACAAGTCTACATTTCAGTAGAGGAAGCATCTTGTCAAATAATTGGTGGTAGCTGATATTGTGGCCTTGAAGAAGTCAAAACAGGGCAGACACAATATACCTCTGTGAGGATGGTCTGGAAATCCAGCAGGAGCACTTACTGCAACACCCACACATATTTGAATTCTTAGATTAATAATAACTATCAACCATACATGTTAACAAAGCTTTGGGCAAAGTAAGAGCTGAAGCAACCTGAGAATTCATCCAGAAACAGAAAGGGGTCCAAAAATTTCAACTCTGAGCTGTGACAACAACAAATGAAGAGGGGATTTCAAAAGTTTCCCTTACAATCTCTGTGCACTGAAATTGGTACATAATGAAGTTGGTCTAAAAACTTAATTTTTATTCTTGCATTCTCTCATTCTGATGATGGATCACAGAGTGTGATCCAAAATGTTGATGCTAAAAAACTTATATAATCGAATCTAGAAATAAAATTGACATATTTCAAATGGATTGTAGAAATCTGATAATGTTAAGTTGGTACCTGCCAATACTGCGCCTGACAATGGCTCCATCTCCCTCATATTGCTCCCTTGCTAACACCACCTTATCTACCCTGCGTGGTTTCACAAACTCAATCCTGTTATTCATCTTCTGAAAGCTCAAATATATTTGAAAATGGAATTCTTTTATAAGAACCTCCTGCTATTCATCCTCAGAAAACTCAAATATTATTTCCCATGTTTGAGCAAGGGAAATGAATGAAAAGGGAGTTCTTTTATAAGAACCTCCTGCAATTCATCCTCTGAAAACGTGTATTACTTTCCAAATTTGAACCAGGGAAAGGAAAGGAAGGAGAGTTCTTTTATAAGAAAGTCCTTCATTCATCCTTTGAAATCTTAAGTATCTTTACCCCACTTATATTTGAAAACCAAAGAAAGGGAAGGGAAGGGACTTTTTTGTAAGGAAGTCTTCTTATTCATCATCTGAAACTGAAGGGGATCTTTTATAAGGATCCCAACTTGCAAACTAGTACAACTGTCATGTCCATTTATAACTGCTGACAAGGTAGTGAAGTCATGGTGATCTCATTAATGGGTGACATCATAACAGTTAACTTGTACGCAATGGATTTGCCTGCAGCCTGTGCAAATGCCTGTATATAGCACGCAAGGACAAAAAAAAAATCATCTTTTTTTCCCACCCCTCAACTTGTGGGTCTTATGTGGGAATAGAGTAAATCGCCTGCTTCACTGTTCTTTAGTGTTTGACCATTGATCCAGAGATCACACATTATTCATGCTTCAGCTTTCTCAAATTCTCGCCTTTGGATAGGCTTTTCCAATAAAGTCCACCACTTTAGATGCAATTAAATTGGTCATACCAAAAGTCAATCTTTAACGCTGGAAATGGGTGTGCTTACATTGTGTAACTCACATTCTGGGTGATGTTTCTATCAATCGAACTCTGTTGACATTATCAACCCCATGTGGGTGCATCATTTTCCAAATGGGTGGAGTGTCATGGACTCGAAAACAAATCCCGTCGTTATCTCGCTTTATATTGTGTTCCCAGCTATTTAGAGTTAATAATAGTGGTTTAGTTTGACAATTTCTCTCTTATTTCATGAGTTTGTACTGGTATTAAATGATGCACAACACCAACAATTCGTTTTTCAAAGTATTAAGATTTGAATGAATTAATGTTTCAATCGTTTGTCTTAGTTTTCATGATTGTTTTTAGATAGACTGGATGCAGCTATCTTTCGTACAAATGTATTGTTTCAAATTTTCAATTGATTTTCATCAACTTTCTAATCTGTATATTTTGTAATAGAAAATAAAATAAATTGTGAAAAATTTAGAAATTCTAATTGATATATTGGATTTTGAAATTTTTTTGGTTGTCTTCTTATACAATTTAGGGGAAGAAACCTAGTAGTGGTTATAGCTAACTTCGCGGGCTTTATTGAGATACCAAATTACGTCGAATTTTCCTTATTTTTTGTTGTTGTTGTTCTCATATGTGACTTAGGTGCTTAAAACTAAGGTTTCTAATTCTCACCAATAACGATGCACTCTATAGGACATGTTATGCATGAAAGGGTCAAAAAGTGGTCCAAAAGAAGTGTTCACCACTATTGCACCAATAAATATTCATTCAATACCAATAGTGGCTCATAAATCTAGTGGTGCACAAATGAATTAATCATGGATCACAAAAGATAGAAAATTGACCAACTATTGGTATATAAATTATCTACTACTAGAGAATTCAATGTTTAATAGTGAGTGAATCTCCATTGGACCTTGATTCACTACTGGTATCTTCCTCTAACTACCTATAACTATTATTTTAACTTTCCAGTACAATAAAGATAAGGTTGGTGAGATTTTTTATATGTCAAAGGGTTAAAAAGTGAGTCATTTCAAAGTGTCATCCAAAACATATTGTCTTGTTTGCTTTAACAACAAAAAAATGGGTAATTGATCCAATACTTCTGCACACGTGCCCTAATAATGGTGCACTACTTATACCAATAAACTTACACAACTAATTTAACTACAAATTATTGAACCACAATTTCCTCATATATACTTTTTTCCTACACTTTTTAATTTGCAAAATCATGTGCACTAATTGGAACATAAGTAGAAATCAGTACTATTCTCTTAACAAAAGTTGTATATTTATGAATATTAAGTTAATTTTTATTGTAAAAAATAGTATTGCATCTCAAAAGAACTCAATTGCATTACCATTAGTTGACTCCAATTTCAACTATTCTCAAATCACATCATACATATTATAAAAAATTACAATAAGAATTTAATATACGCATTCTAGATCTAAATTATATATTTTAGCAACAAAACATAACATTAGTGACATTTTAGTGATAAAATGATGAGAGTTATTTTGCACAAAGATGGATGATCAAAATGGAGATGAAGGAATGAATTGATAGATTCAGTTGGATGGTCGAGGTTGATCAAAGATTGAACTTTAATTGGTTATTAGAAATATTCTATTTTGACCTTATGAGAATATAATAATAAGTTTATTATTTTGATAAATTAAAATATCAAAAAAGAAATTGAAAAGATCATAACGAGTTTATTAGTTTAATAAAATAGACAACTTAGTTAATTGTGATGATGATAATTAAATGATAGTTAATATTAAAGGGCATAATAACAATGGTTATTGAAGCAATGCTCAATAGGCATTCTTCTTAGAGACTTAGTACTCAATTTGCTAGGAGTATGAATGAGTCTGTTCACCCAAGGTATCCCTCAATTGTTTTTGTTGTTCTCTTGAAGGAGAACTCTCAATCGCTTTATGTGTCAAGACATCTCCTGTGGTGGTGTATGGTCTAGATGTGGTAAAAAAAAGTAGATTTCTACCCACATTGCAGGTTGGTTTGCAGATTTGTTGTCTTTTGGCTTTCTCTTCTAGACCTCTATCACTAGGTAATAAATTAGTGGAGAGCCTTGGTCCCTTATAATATAAAGCTTTCCCTTGTGCAAAGGGAATTTTTATTGCTCTTTTTACTTCTTATGAAGAATGGAATTTGGGGCTAACCAAGTTGCTAGTTTGGGAGACTTCCTCTCTCAACCAAATATTAGATAGATTCATTTAATCCTCTCACAAAATTACTTATTGCTCATATAATTTGGTTTCGATTCCCCTATCTTCCCCTTCAAATTTTGAGAACTCTTGTATTGAGGCCATTGGCATCTCTATTGATCATTTCATAAAGGTTGATGAGACTAGGACAAATATGGGTCTCTCTACCTTTGCACAAATTTTGGTGGACATCAATATTTGCACACCTCTCCCTAGAGCTTTGGTTCTTATTTAGAGTGTTAATTTCTTTTCTTTTATTTAGCCTCATTAAATGCTTCATATATATGTTTAAAGAGAATTGTGAATGGAGAAAAATACCATAAGAATTTTGCTAGCTTCCTTCAACTTGGGAAAACACTTTTAGTTGTGGAAGAGATATTTGAAGACCTTAATGAGGTCATAGATTGATATGTAGATCCAATCATTACCACTTTGAAGGAAATCCTTGATTATAGAAAATTCTTAACCCCTTTCAGAAAACCATTTCGTTTGGGCCCTAAAACTCTACACCTAAGGTCTTGTTCACTTTTGCTCTATTTTCAAGTTGATTTCGTACAATAGGCTCCTGGTCATTTAAGTTGTTTGTCGAGGCTCTTTATCAACTTATATGGCCTTTAGGCTACTCATAATTGTTCAAGTTGTGTATTACTAACTACCCCTTGTTTCTTACAACTAACTAGAGGGTTTTATACCATGCTTGTTGATTGACCCTTTATCCTTGTTACTTGCTTCCTTGATTTTTTTCTCTAAAACATTCTTTGTCCACTAAACCTTGGAGCCTCTTTTACATGTGAACGACTGAGATCTTGTCATGCTTGGTGATAGTTATTAAAGTTGAGTATTACTAGCTACCCCTTGTTTTTTATAACTACCTAGATGGTTTTGTGCCATGCTTGTTGATCGACCCTTTATCCTTGTTACTTTCTAACGTAGCACAAGGTAGGAGAATCCCTAAAGGAGATCTCCTAGCCCCCCAACAATAAACCACACATCAGAAACACAACACAAGATACATGATCTAGTACCAAACTCAACTCTTTATTCATAAATTAACTTATTACATGCAATGTGCCAGGCTATAAGGCCTTTCCGGTTATGACCAATATAAAGAAAGTAATAGTTTTGCAAGTTTCCTTAAGATCCAATCCAAGCCCTAGCTAGTCTAGATCTATAACACAACATCACTCTAGTAGAAACCTCCCACAAGATCTAAACTTGTGCTCACAAGCCACCAAGCAATCTCCTTGTTTCCCAAGGCACAGCTACTAGCTATTCTCAAATTTGCGCCTCTCAACTACTGCATGTTGAACTAAATAATGACTCACTCCCTTGAATCAATGAATCTAAGATTCCACCTAAACTCCCTACTTATACCCAACTAAGCCATAGGTTGGCCTAGAAAATTACAAATTAAATAAACCCTTGCATTAAATGCATATTTAAGCCACAAGTCAACTTACAATGAACATTAAATACAAAATGTTAACCCTCGTGTTAACCCATGATAACCACATGAAAATACTTAGGACAAGCCCCCAAGTTTATAACACTAATTAAATGCACATAGGAGAGATAACCAAGACCACACATAGGTCCACACAAACTCCCACAATTGCTCCATGTCATGATCATATGCTACTTGCATTAAATATGTCAAGTCAGCCAATCTAATCCAGAAGAACTCCAATTGGAAAACCACATTACTGAGGGTTAGAAAACACCCCAAGCAACCCAATATAAGCCGATCACACCAAGCATTGTCGAGCTACTTCAACTGTTGAGTTACAATAAGCATCATCAAGCTCCTCCAATGACTAAGCACCACTATAAGCATCGTTGAGCTTCTTCAACAACCTAGTTAGTCGATCAACACTATACTCAATAATGATCGAGAAACACTTCCTTAACCAAACACCAAGCTTCCTCATCGTGCCCATTCAGTCAAGCCTACAATTGAGAAAGATCACTAAGATGACTGAGCATCTCTAGTCCTCCATCAAAAATGCTAAAATATTTAGGAACCTTTGATTCCATTGCATCAGACTCGTAGGGTACAAAGAAAAGTGTGTCCCACACTTTGTTTCTTCATGAGGACTAGACTTCCACTCCATCTTTACCCAAGGCTTGCCAATCAACAAAGCCAAGAAAATGAACAAGTCCATCAACCAATTCCTCCTTAGCAAATCTATGACCAACCAATCAAAATATTTGATCACATGAATAAATTGAACAACAAAGTAACCAACAAATAGGGTTTGCAACTTATCACCACAATCCATCTTAGTGACAAGAGCATCAAACTCCACATCTGCAACAACAACATGTAGATCCAAAACTAAATTCGCATCAATAGCAATATTTAATTCCTTAATAAAATATGCCAAACTCTCATCATCAACGATTTCATTGCTCACAACAAGATTCTCTACAACATATAAACCATCACCAATAGAAACCTAATTATCCACAACCAAGAGCTTTGTAATTTCCACATCAGGCTCAACTAACTAATCATGAAAATAAATCTCCATCCCAACATCAGCAAGTTAGGAACCTCTTCAACAACAACCAGAAGTTGCTCTACAGGTTTCACATTAGACTCCATAAATTGATCAACAAAACCAACCTACACATCGAGCTTTCCATGCCCTCTTTATTCTCAAAAAATTCTTTCAACTAGCCAGACAACTCTCTTTTGTATCGATACACTCCAGCTCCATAAAATCTCTGTGAAACTCAACAATCCCTTAACTTGATTAGACAAAGCAACATCCGTTCGAGAAAACACCTCTGAAATCTTTGTCTCCACCACATTACAGGGATCTAAAATCATCCCAAGGTCCAATCTTCCAAGATATTCACAAACCCTCTACAAAAAATCCTTCCCATGCATGTTGTGACAAACCCAAATTGTTTGCAAGTCAAATCGCAACCTACCACCTCGTACGAACAACTAGGAACAAATCACAAGTCCAAGAATATAGATTTGCAATACAAAGTATACAAACTCTTTGCAATCATGCTCCAACAAGATCAACCAAATCCAATTTTGATCAGATAATCTTCACCACAAGTCCTCGTGCAAATTGCCTCATAGTCGGCGATCTATTTACACACTCGTGAACACCTTTTCTCTTATACCACCTAACGTAGTGCAAGGCAGGAGAATCCCCAAAGGAGATGTCCTAGCCCCCTAAAAACTAACTACACAGCGGAAACACAATACAAGATACATGATCTGATACCAAACTCAACTCTTTATTCATAAATCAATTGATTACATGCAATATGTCGAGTTGTAAGGCCTTCTCGGTTACGACCAATACAAAGCAAGTAATAGTTTTACAAGATCCCTTAAGATCCAATTTGAGTCCTAGCTAGTTCTTGGGAGGAAGAACTTTAGAAAATTTCCAAACTAATATTTTCCTTTTCTATTGAAAAAGAAAGCATGTTCTTACTTAATCTATAAAAAAGTGTCACATAGTGGCTAGGACATGCCTTTTAATTATGTAGTTAATTGTAGTTGTAAGTTATGTAATTAGTTGTATTTTTAATTGGATTGCATATAATTTTTTAAAAATTAATTAATTAATTTAAGTTTATCTAATATAATATTATAATTAAGTTTATAGTTCAATCATTGGTAAACTTATGATAAAGTTAGAAATGTGTTTAATTTTTTTTTTCAATATTTTCATTTGACATCATTTTTTAAAGTTAAAGTACTTGTGTGAGATCAAAATAGTTCAATGCATGTAAATATTTACAATCTTAATTAAATTACTTCAATACAAATAATCAAGCTTAACTCTTTTACTTATAATATTAAATTATCTTTAACTAAATTATTCACATCACAACACTTCTAAATACATTTTAAATGCAGTGCCTACCCCTAGTTTGCATTTATGTTATATTGCCAAATTCTTTTAGGCTAGCTTTCATGGTTATGTGATGTGATTTAGTGGTACTTGTTTACTTGATTTGGTTGATACTATTTACATGTTTGGATTATATATTTGATGAGCTACTTTATACTCGAATATTTGATGGGTTCATGATTATTCTTTCGATGTTGATATTTTATATACTTCCTATGGTGATTTTAGTGGCTTTCACAATGACAATTATATGGATGATTTGTATGTGGTTTTATGGTCACTTACCTCATACTTGCATGTGTATGGTGCACATGTATGTTTTACTTTATGTTTGACGTATTTGATGTAGTTGAGCAAGGGAGTTGTAGTTACCTCCTAGTTGGGATCTACATGATGTACCACTCCCTACCATTACCTTTTTAGTTTAAGATATATATGCATATGTACATGTTTGGCTTTTATGTAGATTGCAGGTACCGGGCATCGACTTCTTTGAATTGCTAGGATAAGCATGCCCTATCACAATATCTCAATGGTAAAAGAGGGGAGATAGTTCTCAAGTCCAAATCTTAAACCTAAGCCAATTGTCCTAAAATATAGGACAGGTATATAATTTATTTACCTTTCTGAATTCATCAAAGTGATGTAAATTCAAGATTTTTAACCTTTGAGTTTGATTCATACTTTGTCTTTTAGACGACTTTTCTTTTTTGAGTTTGTGGGTCTACTCTGATTTTTTGATATAATTAAATAAACCAAAGAGATTATTAAATGATATAATTAAACAATTTGTTAATAAAGAATAATCAATTTTATTATACTTAATTAATTGAGAAATTAATTAAATGAAGAAATAAATTTAAAGATTTATTTAAAAGACTAAATTTGGTGTAATTATATTTATTTAATTTAATAATAATAAATTTAGAAGTTGCATTTAAATAATGGACTTTAAATATTATTATTAGTTAAATTAATAAATATTTTTTTTAAAATCATCTTCTTATTTAAAAAAGAAGAAGTGAGAATAATTTAAACAAAGTTTATTATAATTAAAAGCAAAAAGTGCACAAGGAATTAAACAAATTAGAATAATAAAAGAAGAGGCCTTTCCATGTTCATAAACTAGAAACCCCAGGTAGAGTTAAACTCTTTATTATGAGATTCAAGCTCATTTCTACACACAAGTTTTGGAGGAGCATTTTTTTGAGATTGAAAGACAAGATATTTCTGAAGGATCTAGGAGACAGAGATTTTTGAAATCATTGAGCTTTTGTCGGATTGTAGCATCAAATTGAGGTAGGAATTTTGTAGAATTAATTGTAGTAAATTTCTTGAAGAACTTTTGTCTTCTTTGTGCATGTTATATCAATTTTTGTTTATGAAAAATGTATTTTAAATTAAAACCCTTGTTGGAAAATGGATTGTTCTTGATTTAAATTTTTTTGTGAAGATTACAATTTGAAACCTTCATTAGAAGATTTGATTTTAGAAAACAAAAATAAAGCTAGGGTTTGAAAACGAAAACTAGAATTGAATTGAGCAAGTTTGATTATTTGAATTACTCCCCCTATTAGGTTATTTGATAAGAGTCTATAAATAAAATACATTTACATTAATTAAATTACCACAATATATATTTTTTGATCGATAAACGACCGAAGCCTTGATTATATTAATTAAGATAAATAGCATACAACATAATGTCTCTGTTCAAACAAGCACTGGTAGGAAAGAACGGAGAAGAAAACCTCCAGTCTTGCCTGAGATCGTGGTCCTTTATTATTGCAACATGAAAGGGGCATACCCCAATAGAAATATTACATAACTGTTATTGTTACAACAAGATGGATATAATCCATGATATCACTATATCTATTGCCTCTTATGTCATATGAAAATTTCCACAATATTTAATGCTGTGATAATTTAATATATTTTAGTAATGGGGCTTTATTTTTGGAAAGAAGGGTTTAAAAAAGAAAAATTAAAAAATATATATTGATGAGAGGTAGGGACCACCACCTCCCCATCCCCCTTTGCTTTGCGGCTGTGAGCGCAACAACGTCTCACACTACTGTATGCAGTCGTGAGAGCTACTAGCAGTAACTTATGCCACCTTAGTAGTCGTGAGTGTTGCTAAGCAACCTCACATGTTTCATATCAGTCATGAGTGTTGTTGGGCATCCTCATGGGCTATTATTGTAACTAGCCTTCAGGCCTTAAAAATATATTGAGTTAAGTTGTTTTTAATTTTATCTTTTTAATATGTTATTTAAAATATATATATATATATATATATATATATATATATATATATATATATATATATATATATATATATATATATATATATATATATATATATATATATATATATATATAATAATATAAATAATAGTTATTAAATATAATATAATTTAAATTTAAATAAGTATTTAATAATATTAAATTTAATTTTAGTTAATTAACGTTAATTTTTTTTAAAAAATGTAATTAGTAGTTAATGTTGTTATGATATTTAGTTTCATTAATTAATAGTTTTAAAGTGATATATATATAATTTTAAAAGAATAATAATGATTATTAATAGGAATGAAATAAAAACATAGTTTTATTATGAAGGGGTTCTTTTAAAATACAAAAATTGGGAAGGGCTTTATGATCGAACTAAACTTAGAACCTTATCTAGTGGAAATTTTTTACAAACAAAAACTTGAACTTTGTTTCGAATCATTTTTTATGAAATTATAACAAAAATAAAAATGGTTGATTTACTACACTTATTTATATACCTGTTGAGGTTTTGTGTTTTATCTTGTGATGGGTTTTTTGGGGAAACCTTGTATTTTGACTAGTTAGGTATGTTTTACTAGAGGCTTGGGAAGTGATTTTTTATGATGTCTTTATGTGATGTTGTTTAGTCACGATTATTTCATTCCCAAACATTTTGATGTATTCACATGTTTCTATGGTGAGAACCAGTTCAGTTATATAAGCTCATGTGTTGTGATCTTTGTAATATAACCTTTAAGGGTTGATCAGTTATCTATTGGTGCTTTCCAGTTGCTTGTGTAGTACTGATGTGGTTATTGTGATTTATGAGATATTATTTTATGAGCTTAGGGTAGGTTATCTACATGTATGTTTGGAAGTGGTTTACAATGGAGCTTAGAGCACTAAAGAGGTTCCCTAGGTAAGCCATTGTAAGTAGCATTAATAAGAGATAACCTTTCATTAATTGGGTTAAAATAAATTAACAAGAGTCAGTGTATTACCTTGCCCATGCCTCTTGCGCTAGAACAAGCTAGGATGGGAGTAGAGAGTATGTTTGGCTACAACCTTGCTTAGTTAGCATGCCTTATCTATAAGAAAGGACACTAATGCCACATAGAGTCACTAGGGGGTCTGGGTCCAGAGAGACTACCAAGGTAACCTTAGAGTTGACTCATGTGATGACACTTGCCCATATACATATCAAGTTTCCTATGTTTCTTTGTTGCCTATGGGATTAGATGTTACTTGTGTACTTGGTACCTTTGAGATAGACTACTATTAGGATTCCTTGACCTAGATTCTTGTTAGGATCTTTGGATTGTTATCCATATGGGACTTGAGAATTATCTCCTTAGCACTGTGAAAGTGGTCCATTTAGGTTCTTTGTGGTGAGGTGGCAGTGTTTCTTATACCATTGAGATCCAACAACTGGATGTACCTTGTGCAATTACTCTATTCTTTTGATCTTGTGATTATGTTCCATGGTCATATTTTGGTATATTGTACTTTGTGATATTGCTATTAGGATTTAACTATGTGATTTTGAGTCAAACTTATTGACCCATGTTTCATGAGTAGTGATTCAACATGAATCCATCTCTCATGAGAATAAATGGACCACTTGGCACTAATTGGATCTAGGTGATGCTCACAGGGGTGAAGCACCGAGACTTCCCAGGAGGTCACCTATCTTAGTACTACTCCAACCTGAGCGTGCTTAACTATGAACTTTCCTCCATGGTTAAACCCAAAGCTTGCAACCCATTTGCAAAACCTTCACCAAGTGTTGTGCCTTATGAACCATTAATAAGAAAGCCCCTTAAGCTCATCAATTGATAAGTAGGAGATAATTTCCACAAATCAAATTGTGATATTGCTATTAGGATTTAGCTATGTGATATTGTACTTTGATTATTTGAGATCCTATGGGATGTTGTATCTTATCACGATGCATATTCTTTTAGCATTTCATACCTTGCAACATGTGTAGGTGATGACTATGCATTTTGGTTATGTGTGGCATCTTATGAACTTGTATATTCTTTCATGTGATTTTGTACCTAAGGTTATTCTATGACATGGACTTTGTGCACTTGTCAGATTAAATCTTATTAAAATTTATGTGTGTGATTCAATGTAATGGAACCCTTGAGAGATGTAATCGTTATTGTATTGCTTATGTATGTATGTGAGTTATTGCTTCTGCTATGTTATCTTTTGATTGTTTTACTCTTTCAAAGAAATTTTTTTAGCAAACTTAGTAACATTTTAGGTTAATTTCTCTTAGGTTCCCTAATAGGGCATTACATTAAATGTCCTTTTACTATTTGCTAAAAATGAAAATATTACTATATGTATTCTCAATAAAAAATAATTATCTAATCATTCTCTAATTTAATTAAATAATTAATTTTATTTAATTATTTAATCTTTGATTAATTAATCATTATCAATATATTAAATTCAATTTCCTATAATTTAAATAGTAATTATTAATTATTTAAATCAACTATTTTATTCATCTTCTTTAAATTAAATTTTGAATTTAATTTAATTTCATCTTTGTTTGTTTCAATTTTAATTTCGATTAATTTCCATTTAATTTTATTTATTTTCAAGTAGTATCCTCTTTTGAATTTAATTGAATTTTTAATTCAATTAAATCTTCTAAAAATTTGGAAAATCAAAATTATGAGGAATTGTGATTTCTAAAAAATTAGAAAATCCTCATAAATTGATTTTTTTTCCTTCTGAAAATCCCAAATTCGAAAATGATTTCAAAGTTTCTAGTTCCAGTTTTTGAAATTTTATCTCTCCAAACATTAAAAATATCTTAGATTCAATCCTCTTTGTATTTCAGTTTAAAATTGTAAACTTTCCAATTATCTCTCCAATTTCTTTCATCCTTGTACATTGATAATGATTTTCCTAAATCAATCTTAATTGTTTATGGATTTCCAAAAAATCTATATAAAGAACCTTCCTATCTCACAATTTCATCACTCACTTTCACATCGAACCTCTGTCAATTTGCTATCATTTTGCTATTGTTTGAATCACATCTTTGATTATTTCTCTGAGTTTGTAGTCAAGGTGTTGATTCACAACTAAGTGCAATCCCTCATATGAATGAAGAGAAGCAACAAAAGCTTGAAATATTGTTCAATTTGTATGCATTCATTTGTGTGATTTATTTATAATATTATGCTTCTTATTTTGTTGTTTGTGGGGTTAAATAAGTTTGTTTGTTTAGGATATTGATAAATTGGTGCTACTAATAAATTTGTTTGAGTCTGTAATGCCTCGCCAAGGGATCCAAAAGAATTAACCTAAAGTTTTACTAGGTTTGCTAAACATTTTTTTTTTAAAAAGTGATAAAGATAGATCATTCACATTAAACACATAGTAGTGGAAGCAATAACATGTAATCATCAACAAACATACATAACAGGTTACATTCCTTAAGGATCCCAAGACATCGAGTCACATTTAAATTTAATTAATTCTAAGTCTAACAACTACCACATCCACATGAAAGAATAATAAGAAAGTCCAATGTCCATTTAATATACAGTTGTTCTGAATGCCTCTTGGCAAATGAATTCGGAATGCTCAATCATCCACTGTACATGTCACAGGTAATGAAAGGCTAAAAGAATATACATAAGTAGAAATAAAGATACATCATCCTCCAAGAATCCATGATACAAAGTACAGTAAAATAAACGAAACCATATACCATACATGATACATCCATCAATCATAAAGGTATAACATCATAAAATGAAACTAACTAAATGCATGGTTCCTCCCAACCGTTAATGGCATCATTAGACCATCGTGGGCCCTAGCCATCCCCCATGCGTAACATCCCACGCCACCAAAGAGATCATCGGTACTATCATAATAGGGATGTCACATCTAAACATGCTACAACATATGCATAAAGAAATCTAACATACTAGAATAAAGCATAAGTATACAACATCATCTAATCTTGATAAACAAGTAAACCAAGAAGCTCCAGCCACAGTGACTATGGACGGATCTTAATGGTAAGAGTAAAAGCACTACCACCCGACCGTGTGGAACCTAAATGGTCCACTCCCACCGCGCTGAGGAGATAGTCTCAAGTCCCAAACAAGATATCAAATCACATAAAACAAATACTCTCCAAGTCCAGGAAATCATAAAAGTATACTAACTCAAAGGTTCTAACACATAGATCGACATCTAGACCCAGAGGCACCACAAAGACACACATAGGAAATCTACTATGCAAGCGGGAAAGTGTCATCGCAAAAGTCACGTAGAAGATACCTGAGCAATCCCTTAGGGATCCTAGGTCCCTAATGATCCCTGCGGCCACTAGTATCCTCTCATATTGACTTGGCATACCACGGAATGCAAGGTCAAAACCAAGTGTTCTCTCTACCCCATCCTAGCCTATATTAGCACTCAAGGCATGGGAGAGAACATACAATTATCTTGTTAGGTTCATTTTCTCTCATTTAGTGTAAATGTTTTCACTTATTAAAATAACTTACAATGGGTTTCTCCAGGCAGCCACTTAGGGCCCCGACCCCCATTGCAAGCCACTTCCTGACTCTACACATAGATAACCTACCCTAGGCTCATGAAATCACAAATCAAAGAATCATAATAAAATCACCTCAGTCCTATACAAGCGACTGAAAAACATCATAAAAGATAAGCCACAATAATTACATCAGTTCTTCATGAGCAACTGATAAGCATCAAATAATAATCATATGATCACAACAGTTCTCTATCAGCAACTATAGGCATCAATGATAAATCACAATATCCAATGGTTCTCCAATGAGCAACTAGAAAGTATCCCAATAGTAAATCACAATACTGATCGAAGACTCCAAAATGGTCAAGTCAAAACATGTCACAACATGACATCGTCAAGAGCAAACCATCCAAAACATCTCAGTCCTCTCAAAGCGACTGGAAGGCAAATTAAATATACTGATCGAGACTCAAAAATGGTTAAGTTAGGTATCTCAAATACATACACCTCAGCTTCCCACAAGGAAACTGGAAAGCAATAACAACCAGTAAATATAGTCATGTCATAGAGCATACTAACAAATCACCATGGTTGGGTTTAGAAAGATCGAGAACAAATCATCATATCACCACAATCACATAACCCTGAGCCTCTGGTAACAACCTAAGACTAGCCAACACTAAGTCAACCCCAAAACCCCAAAAGAACATAGACAGAAATAGAAAATATCAAAGTTTTGGTTTGATTTAGAAAACACGTTGTTGAATTAAAAGTAAGGTTTTCGGTTTTCAGTAAGGTTTCAATCAAATATGTCTCATAATTTGCTCTTACAAATTATCTGTTAAATCTACAAGTCGTCCATTTATTTGACTCAAAAATATATGAAGTTACCCTCTTTATAAAAATCAATTCCTTGAAAGAATAATTGGAGGATAACCATTCATTTGCTTAAGTTATAGAAATAACAATTTATTAGAATAACTATAACCAATATTATTAATTATTAATAGTAATTTTAAACTCCATTAAATTAATTTCAATTATTAATTAAACTTAATTAATTTATCTTTAATTAATCAATTAATAATTATGTTCGCATTCACGTAAATTAATATTTAGCATTACAAATTAGTCATTAATGAATACAACTATTTAAAAAGAATCTTTAATTAATAATATTTATTTATTATTAAATTTATTAAATAAGTATTATTAAATTAATTAATTAATATTAATAAACTTTATTATTAATAATATTATAAATTAAAATAATAACTAAAATCTATATAAAACTATTAACAAACTACTTTAATTAAAATAATAATAAAAGTTTATAAAACTCTAAACATATCTTACTTTAAGATAAATTATTAATAAACTTTATGAAATGTTACTTTACTAAAGTATTAATAAAGGTTTATGAAACTTTAACATACTTTACATAACGTATGCGATTTAATAAAAACTAAATTCAAATTAATAATATTAAAGACTATTAACAAATTTATTAATAATAATAATAAAATTTTAATAATTAAAAACTTTATAACTTTCAATCCTACGCTTTATAATGAAAAGGGCCCCACTGCTGTACCTATCATAAAGGTGAGGAGATTCATATATATATTTTTATTTATTATTATTATTGTTTGTCTAATTTTTTATTAATTTATGTTTAATTTAAACATTAAAAACAACTCCATCACCTATTGTATAAAAAGGTATATATATATATATATATATATATATATATATATATATATATATATATAGTTTTAAAATTTTCATTTAAATATATATACATATTTTTTTTAATGAAATCATCATGTATTTTCTTTAATTAATACTTTCTATAAATAAAGTTTAATCAAATTAAATACCATCCTCGCATAAAATTTCTTATGTATATATATTTTTATAATTATTTTACAACATTAATCTGGTAGGAAATTACAACCAACCTTTTTTAAATTTCCAATCTAAAATTTTTTTATTTTTATTTTTTTCAAATCTCAAAACTCTCCCCGATTAATTCTCTTTACTCCATTATAATTCAAACCCAAATCTCGATTTAATTCTAATTTCTTTCAGTTGTAAAACAAGATTTCCTAAATAGTTTTTTTTAGATAAATCAAATAGCAAAAGATCCAGAATGAAAAACTGACACATTCGAGAAGATAAGTTCTTACAAACACAAAGTAGACAGGAATATCAACTTGCATAATTCAATCAGTAATCAAAACACAAGACCCTACCTGAACCTGATGCTAACACACGACCACTTAAGAATTGTGAGAAGATTTGCTTCCAAATTCCCGTCCCAATTCGTTTCCCAAAATTTGTGTCTAAAATTTGTGTCCAAAATTTGTGTCTACAACTCATGTCATCAAAATCAACCTTCAATTAGTAATAAAGGGTTCTCTCTCCTTAAATCGGGGGAACTAACTGTACATTCACTCAAGAGAACTCCGTGCTTACTAGACTCAACTCTAAAATTATCTTTTTAAGCACGTTAAATGAATTTTTAAATAACTTTATTTAATTTTCACTTGACTTTTAAAAAAAATAAAATTTATTACTTTAATCTCATGCACACTTTATGAAATTAAAATAACATTATTATTCTTATTTTATATTTTAATTTAATTTCTATTATTTTAATCTCATGCACATATCATGAGAACTAAAATATTTTTAATAATTGAATATCTTTTCACTTTTAATTTTATTTTTAGAAACTTAATTGATAAATATTTATTAACTTAAATAACAATAATAATTTAGCATTTATTTAAAAATGAACTCTAAATATATTATTATTAAATTAAATAAATATTATCACGTTCTAAATTTAAACTTTTAACTTTTATCTCCAAATTTAATTCTTTTTATTTAATTAATTTCTCAATTAATTAAATATAATTAAATATTAAAATGTCATAATAATTTTCATTAAATTAACTCATTAATTAATCTTTTAATTAGATTTAATTAATAGAAAATACATCAAAGACTCATAAAACAACATATGAAAACCCATCATAGAAAAACACATACCAAATCAAACAAAAGGGTTATAATCATGAATTAACGTCATCCGACGCATTCAGAGGGTACTTGACTAGATACTTGTCCAAATTTTCAATTAGGACAAATGGCTAAAGGGTTTAGGATTTGGACTTAAGATTTATCTCCCCTCTCTTACCATTGAGATAATGCGATAGGGTACGCTCATCCTGGCAATTCAGGGAAGTCGATACCCAGTACTTGCAACCTGCATAAAATCCATGCATGTACAGACACAATATTCTAAGCTAAACAGGCAATGGCAGGAAGTGGTGCATCATGTAGATCCCGACTAGCAGGTGACTACGACTCCCTTTCTTAACCACATCAGAAACGCCATACATAAAGAAAATAACCATGCACACCATACACATGCAAGTATGGGGTAAGTATCCATAAGAAAACACATGTGATAATAAACCATCAATATCTAAAAACATTGTATAATCATCATGCATATATGAAATATAGAGTAAAAATCAACTGAATCTAAGACAATATCTGATAATCACCAAACAATACTACTAATCATTAAACATAAAATTAGCCTAAAAGAGTTCGACAAAAATAACAGAAATGCGAACTAGGGGTAGGCACTACAGATTCTTGCAGACTTCCCCTATGATAGAAAGTCGACGGTATCAAAAACTAATGTTTAAAATCAAACAATATAGATACTATGAAATAAAGCAACTAGCTTCCCACCTTTTCTTTACTCAAGGACTTATTGAATGCATCAATGATCTTCAAAGACATTTGAATCCATACCAAGCAAGAGATATAAATGGATGTGATAAATTTGTGATGATGTAATCCCATTAGAGACTTTAGTGTATTAAAGTGTAATAGAATGTAGGTTATGACTCACACTAATATGACTCATGAATTAGGCTAATTTTCTTGTATACATGATCTAGATACCCACTTCTAAAGGTGTGTATGTTTTATGGGAAGAGGAATATGGAGATTCAACATACTTACATTTTAATTAGTCATTAGAATCAAATAGATAAGATCAAACTCAATAGATGACCTAGTTTTGACAATTTTGAAGTGTCCCAAAATTTTTGGTTCAAGTTAGTAATTCAAGCATCAAGATTGAAGCTTCTCATTACCATCATGTTATATTTAATATTTTTTCAAGTATACTGTGCAATCAAAAAGTCAAATCTATGATAGAAGTTGTTATTAAATCCTAGACCAACAATTTTTTCCTTTTGTATAAAATAGAAACTTTTAATATATCATATAAAAGGTCATTAGAGAGTTAACATGTTTTTTATTCTATGATTGATCTACTTGAAATTTTGGTGATTTTGGGATATGTTTAATAATAATATTTTAAAAAATTTACAATATAGATATTGCATACAAGTAGAACACTTTGTATAACATTTCTATTTAGATTGAATCTAATATGAAATTTGTTGCATTCAAGGCCAATACGATGATTAAATATGTACATGAAACAAGCTACAATCATGATCGCATAGAAGAAAATTATGTTAGAAGACCTAATATGTTGGTGATTATGAGGATGATAGTGCCACATGTTACCAAGTCATGTATTCCATGCAAACTGAGAGTCCATGAGAAAAATAAAGGTCACCCTTGAAAGACTAAAATATGGGAAAGGAAAATACAACAGTACATTGAGTACACTTCCATGATCCAAGACAAATGATGAGAAGAGTACAAATTGAGTATACCTATACCCTTTGAACACCTAGTTTTTATTCACATGCTTAACATTTTTGCCCCCCATTTATCAGGAATTAGTAATGTGCAACAAGAGACTTCCCTTTGGTGCTCTTTGTAAATTGAATAAAATTATGATCAACGAAACACCTTGATAGCTCCTTTAGCTTGTTTGATACAAAGTTCTACCTATCAATTGAAAAATCTTACAAGTGGAGAAGATATTTCTACCCTTGGATATTGGAATCTTCATTTTTATTTAGGATTCATGAAGAAATGATAACAATAGTCAAAATTCGAAAGTCACAAATTCAGGACCTGACACAAATATTGGGGTTTAGGCTTTTCAAAATGAAAAAGTTTAAGTTTTAGTAAATTTCATGAAAAAATGTAAAGGTTTTGGATTTCTAGACATTAAATTTAGAGTTTGGAAAAATTAACCATGAAAGTTAGTGTTTGAAGATCCCAATGTACAAGAGTTGAGTTTTTAGATTGGATAAACATGAAAGTTAAGGTTTCTAAAGATTTTGTGTTTAAAGGGAAAATGACCAAGATGTTTTTTAAATTTTGGGTTGACAAAAAATTAGGTGACAAACTTAATCAAACTACAAACAAATAATTTCATCCCCAACATGAGCATACACCAATGACACCCTGGTAGTTGGTAACAAGAACCAAAAAGTCATGATTTAAACAACACACCATGTCATTACCAAAATTATATCTTAACATTAATTATTAGTAAATTGGTAATTGGTTATTATTGATTTTAAATTTTGCACTTTCTTGTACTTCTTTGTGGCAACAAGGGAGATTCTATTTATGAGTCACAATTTGTGTTATAATCTCTAGGATTAAGGATGACAACTTTTTGTATGATATTCAAACATTTTAGTTTAATGAAGAAAATGACAAAAATACAAGATAAAAGCCCACTATATTAGCCAAGAAATCAATTCTAAAATTTATTATTTTCATACAAATATTTGTACATAATTTTTATAATCTCAAAATAAGTGATACTAAAACAAGAGAAAAGTGAACATATGTGAAATCTATATGTCATATAAATAACTAAATTTTAAACACATAAATGAAGTATAAGAAAGCACACAAAAATAAAATTAAAAGAAAAAACATAGAAAAGATAATTGACAGACACAAATATAATACTTTATTCAATCATATCAATTTGCACTATACTAAGTATCACAACTTAAAGAAATAATCGTGAATGCACAATGAGTGTTTCACCTTTAAGGCTTGATTATAAAAATGAAACAGAGTTTTTTAATGAAATTTCCCCTCCTTGTATTGACAAGCATAAAATTAATGTTTATATCATTTACTTTGATCTAATTATTGTGATATTAGGTTTTAAAAACAAGCTACATACTTCTTGTCTACCATTAAGTCCAACTTGTATATCCAAACCATAAGATTGATCAGATTTCTGGCACACCTTTTCTTCTTGAAAATAATTCTTTCTCAATTTATAGATGTAGTATAATGATCATGAGAGATCCATTTATTTTGTATTGGGGTCCACAAAACTATTGGAGTGTATTCTTCTAGGTAATGATTCAATATTGCCAAAAAATAATAAAAATTCTTCAAGATGATATGCTATAAACTGGAAGACTTAAACATCAAACACTATGGCTTGATATCTAGGTTAAAAGTGTTAAATTATCAAAGTTGGCTTTTTTTTCTAAGATTATTTTTTCCCTTAGTGTGTGATGATTAAGGAAAGCCCTATAAGCCCTCTAGCACTATACTCATTATTGATCTTATTATTAACCAATGGGCTAAAAATTATAAAATCTACCTCAAACCTTTGATATAAATTAGGTCCTAATATCTTTAAGCAATCATCTAGATATCTAATATCATAATAAGAAAACCACACAAAATTGACAATATCTTTAAAGCATGCCAAGAATATACATGACACACAAATATTATAATTTCATTCTTTTTATTTTCATTAAAAAAATATGGTGACAAAACTTGAGACCAACAATTATGGTGGCTCACTAAGATCTAACTAATGGTACAACTATTTAAGGCTATTAAACTAACCATCTTCAAATGTTACATACTTTTCATTGATCTTTAGATGTTAAAAGTTTGCACTTTTACATGCACTTCTACCAACATTAAAAATCATATGAATGTATTGATTCACAAAATAGTCTCCACATTAATTGTATGATATTTAATGAATTTAGTTTAAAACATAGTTGAATGTTTTTGGAAAAATCTATATTCATTTTGAAATTCAAATTTCTAAGGAAAAATAGTAGATTATTATTTTCAAGTAACAATGCATTAGGTTTTTCATACATAAAGGTAAATTGATACCAATGAATATAGGGTTTGACATATTGGACCTATCAATTGTTTCTCTAATCTTTCCTTCTTATTATTTATATATTGTCTTAATTTTTATTTATATATTTAAATTTAATTATTCATATGGAAGATAATATTTGTGTGAATATGCACCCTTCTCTATTTCTTAAATGACAACAATAGTGACAATTATCTAATTTTAACACATTTTCTTATTTCATATTTCTCTCTTTGATGTTCCATAATTTTAAATAAACTCATCAAATATCATAAAAATGTTGATTTCCCAATCTTAAAAGTTATTATGTAAATCACTTATTTTGAACAAAATCAATTATAAACTATTATTTAGATGATAATAAAATTGACATAGCTAGCTCTGACATAGTGCTAACTGAGTTTGTGCTACTCAAAGTGATCAATATGCACTGATTTTGTCTTCTAAACCTGAGTCATAGCAATGGGTTGACTTTATGAATTATGATGAATTTGGTATTGTTGCCAAATCCATAAGGTAATCAAGTGGATTGATATATGTAATGCATTGTATCATATCCAAGATGTAAGTAAGAAAGTAATTAAGGAATGAGTAAGAAGCATATCAGTGGGATTTGAAGAAGGTTACAAGTAGTATATGGTACAATAGAGACTTGTGTATCATAGTCAGGTGATCATTGCAATTCAAGGAATTGTATTTAGAAAATCAAAGTTATAGATCAGAGATCAATTACTGATTCATTCTAAAAGGTGCATCAGTCAAATCCTTTAATCGGGTGGACTTAACAGTCTTTTACTAAATCTCCTAATAGAGTGCATAATTCACTGTATTTTTGTAAATCCTTTAACGGTGGACCTAACAGTCCTTATTGCTCCTAACAAGGAAGATCACCATAAGTGGTCAATTGTAAGCCTTAGCATGCTAAATTTATACTGTAGTACTAAATCTTACGGGTATCATATATCTCCACCCCAGTTTTACTTTCTATTTGCAAGGTTTTTGGTCATCATATCTTGTGTCAAAGTCTTATAAATGTTTATTGCTTTTATACTTTCATGTATATAATTAGATCAAAATAATATATAAATGATTAATTGGTGAAGTAATTTTAAATTTTTATTGGTTCCTGATTCATTCGTTCCCTCTCAGTAACCTAGATTACCTTATATTTCCAACAATTGGTATAAGAGCATTTGGTTCTCACATCAAAAGTTTAATAGCTTGAGATAAGATCAGAGGTAATGGAGGTATGCAGGCTAGACAAGGATATTGAGAATGAAAAGTTGGATTTGGAATTAACCATTGGAAAAATCAACAAAGAAAAGGAAAAACTCTCTCAATCATTGCAAAGAAGGAAAGATATTACAATGAAAATAGATGACAATCTCTACATTGAAGAAAGAATTGAAGATTTATGCCTAGAAAGAAATTTTGATGAAGCTAATGTAGTAATCAAAGACCTACTTGAGAAGAATCTCATTCTTCAAGAAGAAGTCAAAAAGCTAAAAAGAGAGCAAAAGATCCAATTAGTTAGATTATGTGAAGTCATGGAACAAAAAGACAAATCCAAAGAAGAGATAGAAGAAAAGAACAATGAAATTGAACAACTATTGACCCTTCAAACAAACATACTTTATTGATCAGCTCAATGATGCAAATCAAGAGCTTATCAGTTTGACGATAGAGAATGAAAGACTAAAGAATGATCTCAGCATGGAAAAGAAAACCAATAAGAGAATGATGAAATCTCAAGAAAGCATGAATCAGTTGAATGAGAAAAGTCAATATAGACACAAAGACAAAGCTGGATTAGGATATACAAATGAAGGTGAATCATCTCATCATGGAGCTCAAAAGAAAATCTTGCAAGAATTGTGGTAAGATAGGTCATATATCAAATAAGTGTTGGAGTAATGGTAAAGAAAAATTTAATGGAAAGTGTTACAATTGCAATAAGCATGGTCATAAAGCAAGTGAATGCATAGAGAAGCCTAAGTTTGAAGAAAAGTGTTACAATTACAACAAACAAGGACACAAATATTCAGAGTGTAAAACCAAGAAGTGGAACTTGACAGAGAAAATTGTGAAAACAATATTTGGATAGGATTACAATACATGGTGTAGATGTCACTACTATGGTGAGTATTGGCATATTTGAGAAAATTGTGTTAAAAATCACATTAAGAAAAGAGACAGTACAAAGAGATGTTTTATTTGTACAAAACTTGGACATCTTGCCAAGAACTATATGAACAAAGGAAATAGTTGAAGATGAAAAGAAAGCTAAAGCTGACAGGACGATAATACAAATGAGACAATAATGGGTGCAAAAATCTACAGAGAATGCAAGCCAAAGTCATGAAGTTTTGGACACCCAAGTCAATGAGTTGGGTGGCACAATCACCTCAAATTAGTTCCCTATGAAGATCATTGGAATTGTAATTTGGAAGAAGTCATCTAACATTAGTTCTAGATAGCAAGTAGAAAGATCCATATCAGCATTCAAGATGCACAAGGATCATCGAGTGATGATGGAAATTCAAGACTTTACTGAGCAAGGTTGGGTCACAAGACCTTAATGAGCAAGGTCGGGTTGCATATCTTTTTCAGGATACAAATGCCAAGCTGGTGACTCTATCGAGTACCAAGTTTAGACTGAGTGGTGGTAACCTTACCAAATTTGAAGTTCTCTTTATGTTGGTGGTTCCTACCTAGTTGAGAGATCTAGCCAAGGTGAAGGTGTCTTTTGAGCATTAAAGACCAAACCAAGTGGAGGAAAGCCTGTCATCAAGTGAATATGCATACAAAACATTAATGGCGACTGTAAAGATTGATATTTGTTAAAAGGAGGAAATTGAATGTATTGTTTCACCACAAATTTTTAGAGCATAGAGCAAAGAGAGAATTTAGAGCCCTCGAGTGATTTAAGAAGTTTCTATTGAATATTTCTCCTCTGTTTGAAATCCTACCCCTTAGTGGCATCTTTTAGCATCAAGATTAAGAAAGATTTTGAGATGTTGGTTTGTGGAGTCAATTGCAAGTCTCCTGTGTTCAAATTGAGTCTAGCAGCTATAGAGGCACTCAACCCTACTGGAACACTATCTCAAATTCCACCTAAGGTACTCCTTTTTGATGAAATTCAATCATTTTATCACTTTTCTACTCAAGAGCTTGAATCTCTAGAGATGAATGAGCCTTTCAATGAGCTTTATGTGGACAATTTTTTAAAACTCGAGCACAAAAATTTGGAGACAAAGGGTTTGATGCATATTTTACATATTCCAAGGAACATCCAAGTGAAGTGGATCAAATTCATCTTAAGCCATGTTCATAACATATAGTTATGGTTGGATCATCTTATTTTGATAAGCAAGAAGATGACACATTGGATTATTGGATTATCCATGTTGAACAAAGCAAAGACCACAAAAACCCTAGGTCGGGTTGAATTGGAAAAATAGACTCTTGCTAATTGGGATGGAAGAGGCATGAAACTAAGTGGAGTAACTTACATGGAATTAAATTTTAGCATCCATGTGATAGCACACAAAATCTAGAACTCAAGTTGGTTAAAAAATGTATCATGTGAAGTGGTTGACCCAACATACAGGGTGGTAAAGAATAATTTATCCTTTGACTTTGCTAAGTTGCTACTAAATAAATTGAGCAAGAACATGGATATCATCTAAGTATCTAAGAATAATTCATGTAAGTTTGGTTCTCTCTTGACATGTTTATTCTTCTATGTTCAAAAGTTTTTTTTCCTTCTAAAGGAACTGTAGTATGGAAGAAAGATGCTCTAGTATTGAATAAAATTGATGAATTTATAGTAGAGATGGGAGAAAACTTTGATAGTATTATGGATAATTATTCAAAAACATTCAAGGAGAAAATGAAAAGTAGATATACAATACCAAGGAAACTAGTAGAAGATTATGATAAGGATATCTATTTTCTAGCTAATTGTTCCAAGGTTTACATTCAAGCAATTAGGCCTAGAGTGGCATGGATTAAACCTATGGAATATGAGGTTAACATAGATGACATGAAAGATATCATTGGGGCTCTACTGAATGAGCCTATGGATCCTAAGGCAACATATTTTGGAACATATGAAGAGGCTAAGGCCAAAATAGAGCTTGAGATTAAGTTACCTCAAGGAATGAATAGAGGAAGAAAAGGGATAGAGAAATAATGAAGAATAGTAAGAAATCAGGCTCTCCTCTCATGCTTATTGAAGGTAAGGGAGATGACTTAGTTGAAGACGAAGATGAAGAGGAGAATATAGAGGAAGCAGAACCTAAGGAAGAGGAACCTCCCAAGAAGAAAGGGAAGGTGATAATAACTAATCTTGTAGAGTCTTCCCCTACTATGTTTACAAGAAGATCTGCTAAATCCAAGAGGAAACAAAATTTGGGTGAAGAAGATGAAGTTGAATAGATTATATTTTAGATGTTTGCCCCTACCCTTCAAGGAAAAATGAAGAAATTGGAATAGGGAAGATGTATGACATGTTTTAAGTCTCTTAAGTATGAAACTAGGAGCCAAGAGAAGAAAAAGAAAATTGAGAATGCCCTTGTGGAAAAATTGGGTAAGTGGAAGTATTCATCTGATGAGTTAACACAACAAGTTCTTGATGTAATTCTTAAAGCAGTCAAACCACAATGGGATAATGCATTGAAAGTTGCTAAAGACATTGGTGAAAATACCTTAAGACAACTCATGCTGATTCTTAGTGAGAAAGAGGTGAAGGAATCATTGAAAAAGAATGAGCATAAGCTTACACCTAAATTCAATACATGTCTAATATTGCTAAAGGACATTGAATATGTGGTGAAGTCTAATATTACCACATGAAAAACATCTATGGAATGCACAAGCCTAGTGCCTTTGTTGTGCAAGTAGATGAAAAAGATGTTGAAGAAGATGAGGTGGAAGAGGAGGTAGAAATCAAAGATGATGAAATAGACAATGTAGATCTTGATGATGTTGATGAGGAAGAAGAACAAGAAGCCACTAGAGGAAGTCTTCTAGAAATTCAAAGTATTGAGGAATCTAATGTAGAAAAGATTTTAATAGAAGTTATGACTTCCTTTCCTCATTCTTTGAGCAAAGCCTTAGTGAAATTAGGCTTAGAGAAGGCTTCTATCGAGTTTCTTATGGTTACAATTGGATCACCTAGCACCCAACCAATCTTTGAAATTACTATATCGAGTGCGTCAATGAATTAAGTGTCTAACACTTCATCTATCAAGAAACAAGTATTTCCAGCATCAGGCTTGACTGAGCAACAACAAGGTATTCCTGTTCTTAATGCTATTTCTACTATTAGTAAATTTGTTTCAATTCCCACTTTTCCAATTATTGTTTCCACCATGGCTAGTGCAATGACATTTGGGACCTAGTCTCATCTGAACACTGAAGTTTTGAATAAGGGAAAATAAGTTGTTCATTTTTCTATTCCAACAAAAAAGGGCAAAGAGGAAGAAATTAATCTAGATAAGGAAAACGTTATTCCAAATTGGGATACCTCTAACCTCACTCTTAATCAAATGGATGCCTTGGAAGAACTTTGAAAGAAGAGGGATAAGAAACATAAGCTTAGAGAAGAAAGGAAAAAGAAAAATCAAGTCCTTTAGGACATCAAGAGCATATTTGTAGATGCTTTGAATATTGAGATTGATGAGAAACAACCTATTTTCTATTAGTTAGTTGAAATTTTCCACAAGTATAATGAAAAATTGAATGGACAAGACAAATTGTTGTAGAAAGCAAAGAGAATTTTTGAAAATATTTTTTTGGAGCAAGTAGCATAGAAGATTTCTATTGATCAAGTAGAGTTATCTACTATTCTTGCTACTCTAGAAACATCTATAAATAATATTTTTCTTTACTTGTCAAGTTGAATGACACATCTATCTTTACAAAGGAGATACATGATAAATTATCCAAGATAGATGAGGATATGAAGGCAAGTACATATCAGATGTTAGTTGATCCTAGTTGTAGTTTTGCACACTTTACAAAGATTAGATACTTAAAAAATCTACAAGCTAAGTTGTTAAGGTAAGAATCTAGAATTAGGGCTACACTTGCATAAATTTAGTACATGATTCTTCCAAACATGGATGCATTGCAAAAACACATTGCACATGCAAAGACACTCATCCATGACAATAACTTCTCCATAGCTGACCACATGATTGAACTATCAGTAGAAGTATAGATAGCCTTGGATGCAAGTAAGGTATTGCAAGAGAATTGGGACAAGACCATGAAAATCATTTTGAAGGTACATGGTGATTTCTTGTCACATTTTGGTATTAACTTGTAAATATCCTACACCTTTGGCAATTATATAAAAAATGGGGAGGAGATTATCATACTCTAGATATATGTATATGGGAGAAATATATGTATGGTGGAGTAGTAATATGAAGAAAATGTACAATTAAGCAGAAAATATGTTTACAAAAACAAATTTGAAAAATAAAAAAAATAGAGTAATTTACCGAGCAAGAACAACAGTAAGTTAAAATTGAGTTGAAGACACATAATCATGATAAAGGAATTTTTTGACTTATAATTTTTCAAAATTTAGAATTTTGGCATGATAAGTGTTTTTGTCACTAATGCCAGAAGGGGAGATTGTTGATATTAAGGTCAATTTGTCTATTAGTGACTTAACACTTAGTCAGTTAGTTACATTGCTAGCAAGCTCTACATTTGCTACTGAGCTAAATAGTTAGATTATAGTTCATGCTGAGCTTCATAGTATCTATTGAGCATCTAAGATAGTTTATAGTATTAGTCGAGCGTAGCAGTGTCTAATAAGTTGTATAGTAAAAGTGATGAAGTTCTTAGCGTTAACTGAGCTTTGAAGTGTTAACCAAGTATATTAGTGTCTACTAAGCTTATAGTGTTAATGAAGTGAATTTAGTGTTAACCGAGTCATGTAGTGTCAACCAAGTGATTTAGTATCTACCAAGTTTCTTAGTGTTCACTGAATCACATAGTGCTAACCAAGTTCATGCTACTTAAAGTGATTAGTATGGACTGAGCTTCAACATCAACTAAGTGCTAGAGTATGCCAAGTGTTGATAGTTTTTTTCAAGTGTCAGAACATCATTGAGTTTGTCTTTTGGACTTGAGTTACAACAATGAGCTGACTTTGTGAATTATGATGAATTTGGTATTGTCGTCAACTCCAGAAGATAACCAAGTGGATTGATATATATGTAATGCATTGTATCATATCCAAGATGTAAGTAAGAAAGTAGTTAAGGAATGAGTAAGAAGAAAATGAGTACAACTTGAAGAAGGCTACAAGCAGTATATGGTATAGCAAAGACTTATCTATCACAATTAGTTGATCATTGCAATTCAAAGAATCTCATTCAAAAAATCAAAGTTGCAGATCAGAGGTCAGCCCCTAATTCATTCTAATAGGTTCATCAGTCAGATCCTTTAATCAAGTGGACTTAATAGTCTTTTGCTAAATCTCCTAATAGAGTGCATACTTTACTGTATGTTTATAACTCTCTAACAAGGTGGACATAATAGTCTATATTGCTCATAACAGGGCAGATCACCAGAAGTGGTCAATTGTAAGTCTTAATAGGCCAACTTTATACTATAATTCTAAATCTTGTGGGTATCATACCCACCTTAGTTTTACTTTCTATTTGGAAGGTTTCTAAGTCACCATATCTTGTGTCAAAGTCTTGTGAATGTTTATTGCTTTCATTCTTTCATGCATGCAATTAGACTAGAATAATATACGAAGGATTAATTGGTGAAGTTTAAAGTTTTATTGGTTCCTGATTCACCCCTCCACTCTCAATAACTTAGACTAACATATATTTCCAACATTTGTTTCCTATACATTTAGTTTCAAATTTTCATGCCACAAAATTCTCAATTGATCATAATATAAAATCATGTGCATGAGTAAAGAATAATGTTTGAAAGTAGGACAATCATCATCACTAAAATTAACAAAACAATAATGAATGTTATCAAAAACATACTTAGCATAGTCATAGGGTCTAGGATCCAAAAATTGAACATTAGG
Organism: Cupressus sempervirens; assembly: GCA_028749045.1. Classification (NCBI taxonomy): domain Eukaryota; kingdom Viridiplantae; phylum Streptophyta; class Pinopsida; order Cupressales; family Cupressaceae; genus Cupressus; species Cupressus sempervirens. The sequence continues at coordinate 577,105,403 of CM053787.1, forward strand.
TACCAATACCATGGGTCCAATCACCATTAGGTCTGGAACTCCTATTCCTCCCACTTGCCCACAGGATTGATATGTCATATCAAGATATGTCTTGAACATATTAATATTAAATGGTGGTCCATTTACTAGAGTCAATGGTTTCCTAATATTTTTATGTAGCATTAGGTTCCATTCTATATAGTATATATTTGACCTCTCGTACTCATTCTTCAACTTAGTGAATGACAACTTCTTAGTAAGTCTGTCTATCAATTTGAAAACCTCATTCAAGAAATCAAATGATATTTCTATGAATGTATCCCCTACATTGTCATAAATACACCTATCATCATAATTATACTTACTAATGATAACTTTCAACAACTCGACATTTACAAATACATTGGGCATAATCAGTTTTCCTAAATTCATCTCCCATGGATGACAAATAGGCACTTTGTGATTGCTTCTAACATAATAATATAAGAAAAGCTCATAACCCCTTGTCCTCATCCAGAGATCTCCTAGTTCACTATAATTATCTTCCAATTTTTCAGGAGAAGTAAATTTACTCCTTTTGGATTTAGGCCCAACAAAATCCATTTGTTCAATCAAGTCCTCATTCAATTTTCTAGGAGGAACTTCATCTTCTATTCTCTATTTCTTCTCAGTTTTTCCCTTCTTCACTTTCTCAACATTTCTCTTTGGTGTTGAGCTAGAACCTTCCATACTTCTTTGAACTTGTCCTTTTTGAACCAAATTTTGTACACTAACAAATTTTTTTATAGCTTCTATGAAATTCTCTGAGGTTAGAATGCAGAATGATTACCCTTTTGGTACAATACACCTTATATGTTTGTGCATTTATTTCCCCATATGAATCAATGTCATAAAGATTTTGATAATTGCAATATAACATAGATTGTTAGCGGTCATTTCTTGTCATTACTTCCCCACCTTATAAAACATATTCAAATATCTAATCATTGCAGCTCTTGTGAAAAATACCTATGCATCTTTGATCACTATGTCTCGACCCCTAAAAAGAAATTTGTTTTAGTTTTCACACTTATGAATATAGAAATAGAGATAACCTTATCACTCATTTCTATATAAGAAAATCCTCTTCTATGACCTCACATATATGTTTTATCTATAGAGTAAAGTGATCATAAGTTTCAGTCATGGTTGTGAGATTCCATCTTGTTGCTATAATACATAGCGATACACAAATGTCCATCACTTATCCCCATGTTCATTGTTCTGCAAATGCAATCCTTGATCAACTTTGATCTATTGCTATGACATATTGCAATCAACCAACTTATCACTAATTGTTGCAGCATAAAAATCCTTTCTTCAATCACCAAAAGGCTTTATTGCCATATATATAGTGATAACCCAATCTATCACTGATTACCAAAACCAAAACCTTATCTCCTTGCTCGTCAATAATCATTGAAGGTTATAGTGATATATCTCACATGATTTTGAAGATGACCCACTGATATCACCACAATATGCACCGGTACTTGGTGCTTCATATCTATAGCTATAGCGATATATGAAAATATCATATATCTCCCATAATTTTAAGAAAATCAGAACCGAGATCCATAGATAGGGGCTGCCATGTGATGAGTAAGCCTTGCGAATGCATTCTGAGATAGGTACCTTTAATTTAGATGGAAAATCATTATTTCTTGCAAATAAAAAGAAATGTAGTAAATAATTATTTTACTTGATCACAACCATATTAATTAACCTAGGCTAAAAAAAATCCTTGAAATGATAAATAATTAACATGAAAATAACTCAATGAGATCAACTATAATCAAAGCAACAATAAGTGGAAAATATTTATAAAATATTGAGTTCCACCAGTAGCTCTAGTTGGGTACATGCGCCCCTTATGGGTGCAGTGAGAATGTAATTATCTCTAGAAAAAAGAAGACTAATGATTAGATGTAAAAAAAATAACCACATATGCAAACAAATCAAAAAACAAAAACGGAAAAAGGTTTAGGAATACACCTAATCTTCAGTCTTGAAAGAACAAACCTTTTAAGTACTAACCACAAATAGATAACTCTTGATCACACCCATCAATATCCTACAAATAATAAGAATTTTCTCTATTCTTACCAGTGATAACATATGGCCCAAGCCATAATGCTTCAAATTTTCCATGTTTCCCCTTGTCTTGGTCATTTGCATTCTACTTTAGGACCCAATCTCCTTCCTAAAACTTTTTGCATTCTACTCTTTTGTCATGTAATATCTTTACTTTTTGTTGTTGGCTCATGTTTTTATCATGAGCTACCCTCCTATTCTCTTCAAGCTCAACTAATGCATTCAATATATCATCTAATAGATCTAACTCCTTTGAACCTTCTTCATGTATGAAATCGTAAATAAGAAATAAATTATGTATTGGAATTCTTTCTTGTTTTCCATATATTAACTAATGCAGAAGCATCCCTAATGTAAGAGCAATCTTGCATCACCCAAAAATATTTTCTTTTCAATATTTTCTATTTTGATAAGGACCAGTAGACATGGTGGTTACTATTTATGGGAACTTGTTATTTTTAGTAATTTTATCATATGAGCTCAAAATGTTCTCATTTTCTATAAGAAGGTTTATTTTAGAGTTATAAGCTTACCATAAAAATCTTATTGCTCCAGCTTAAGTATCAGAGAAGTTATTGAAAATTTTCGGTGGAAAATTTGTAGAAAAATCTTTAGGCTCATTGTTGGAGGCCTTAGAGTGCCTGAATGAGGTCCAAAAACTCAACAGAAGGGCATTTAAGCGATTCTAAGCCTGTAGATCAAGAGTTGGCATTTCTGAAAAGTGGTTATGATAGCCAATCAAAGTAATGATTCAAGAGTTATGGCCTTTCGAAGTTGGGCTACTAAAATATCTAAAATAATTTGTCAAAAATATATTTAACTGGTTCTATATGTTTTGTTAGGGTCTGTCGGCCCTAGGTATTAAGTTTGAGCATCTAGAACCTTCCCATGTGGCATAAAATTGCCTATTTAAGAAAGGCCTAAACATTGTCTAGGGCAACTCTAGGTGATAGTTCACAACTTGTCTTGTAGATTACTGTAATGAAGGCACCCATGTGGGTTAGCATATTGTACTTATGAATTCCATAATTCCACATTTATGGCCCAAATAAGAAGTCCATATTTTGTTCTCGCATTTTCTATTATTTCTTTGTTTCTGTTATAAGTTTATGGTATTAAGGGGACCACCCTTCATCACTAACCCAAAAGGAGAAAAAACCAATGAACTGTTTAACTTTTATTTTGTCTGCCCATTTAGCAATATTCAACTTAGAATCCCACACCTTTTTATTCTTATCTAAAAGTATCTTGATGATCTTAAGAATATTTTTATTGTTGGATTTTGACTACCCATTTCCTTGTGGATGGTAAGGGGTAGAGTAAGATATAGTGATTCCATAAGTATTACAAAATTCAACAAGCTTCTTCGCTCTAAAACACATGGTGTGTCAAGAATAATCTTGTGAGGTTCTCCAAATTTATAGATAATATTCTCCATAAAAAAATTCATAAATACCTTATGAGTGGATAGTCTTACTAGAATGCCTTCAACCCATTTTGAAAAATATTCTTTTACAACTAGAATCCATCTATGTACTCCACTTGATTTCTTTGTTATTTTACCTATGAAGTCAATTCCACACATTTGAAATGGTCCTTCCGATTGCATAGGTCTCATGGGTAAAACACCATTAAATTTTAATTTACTAGAGAATTTTTGACACTCCTCACATTTTCTAACAGTCATAAGTGTCCTTAAAAATTGTTGGCCAAAAGTAACCAGCCCTTAAAATTTTATGTGTAGTAGTTTTAGTAGAGAAATGACCTCTACATACTCCTTTATGCATATTTGTAAATATGTGTTTTGATTGATAGGGATCCAAATAAAAAAGTAATATGCCATCTCTAATTTTCCAGTAAAGATAACCCTTAATAAGAATGTATTTTTTAGACTATAATCTTATAGTTCTTTTCTGACTATCTATCTTTCCTTCTTTAAAACCCTTAGTTCTTAGGGAAAAAAAACAATATCAGCATACCACGAGAATGTTTCAATTCTTGCCTTACAATGATCTTCATGTATTTAATTCACTTGATTAGCCTCTAAGTTTGATTTTTCCATTAATTAGCCAATCCTTGTCCTTTAAACAATTTAGTAATTTGTATATCTATATTGAATTATTTCACCTCTTAATGTTCTTAACAACAACATTAGGAACATATGCTACTATTTGTGCACCTACCAAATATGGCCTGAAAGACTTTACTTCCTTTACTAAGGCATAAGCCCACTTTTCAGTGATATCATAGTTTAACTCGGATGCTTGCAAAATTTTATTGAAAATGGCAATGGGTTGTTCATGACCATCCTCATTCTTTTGTAATAGGATTGTTGCTATAGTATGAAATGATGCAAAAGACATTAATTAGAAACATTTAGAAAAGTTAGGAGACTTTAAAATAGGATCCTCTTTAATAGCCTTTTTTATATCTCAAAATGCTTTCAATGTCTCGTCATTCCAAGAAATTTCTATATTCTTTTTCATCATTTTAGAAATAGGCTTTACTAATTTTTCCAGAGAATGATTGAATTTCCTTTAGAGTTTTTGGAACCTATGTCTTATCTATGGTAGCAACTCTCTCCGAGAAAATCCTTACCCCTTCCTTGGATACAATATAACCAAGCAATTTTTCCTCTGTGACAAAAAAATGACATTTCTTAGGATTCAAAGACACTCCGTAATCTAGAACTATTGAAAAGATTGTTTCCAAGTGTTTACAATGGTCCCCTGCTTTCTTAGAGAAAGCTGTGAGATCATCTTAATATACTACCATAATAAATGAATCAGACCATCAGAAGCTACATCCATAGCTCTTTGGAAAGTAGCCCCTACATTTGTTAACCCAAAAGGCATTCTTGCATGCACATAAGTTCCCCATGGTGTAGTAAATATTGTTTTGTATTTTTCCTCCTCTTTCACCTTGAGTTGATTATATCCCAAAAATCCATCGATCATGGATAACAATTTATTCCCTATAATCTCATGTAATAATCCTTACATGTTAGGCAAGGCATAATTGTCTTTGAGAGATGAGATGTTGAAATTTCTAAAATCTACACATAATTTGATATCTCCACTCTTTTTTCTTACTAGGACCAAATTGGAAACCCATGTTGAGTGTCTAATTGGTTTGATAATTCCAACATCCCTCATTTTGGTTAACTCCTTCTCCATTTTAGGAGAAAGAGTAGGGTTTATAGGCCTTTTTCTTTGCCTAAAAGGTTTGCCATTAGGTTTTAATGGCACTTCATGTTGTACTAGGTCTTCCCTATAAGCTTTGAGGTCATCATATGACCATGAAAACACATGTCTATACTTTCTCAACAAATTAATAATATCTTGTCTAATATTAGAGGTTAACTTCTTCCCTATAAATACCTCTTTAGGAGAACACTTAGCTCCTAGATTTATCCTTTTCATCTTTAATAGTAATCTTATCCTTTTCTTTGGCATCCTTGTTATCAAATACCTTTCTATTGCTACAAATCCCTTATGAATTTTGTTAAATAAAATTTCTTTCCCATCAACCTCCTCCACAAGATTATTAAGGTCTATAATTTGACTTTCATACTTCGCTTCACATGCTAGAAAATTGATAATGTCTTTGCCATATTCAAAAACTTGCCAATTATTTACATTATTAGGAATGGTCGACCTAATTTTTATTTTTGTTTGTTTAATATTTGCATAAGGAATACTACCTTGCCTGACTACCAAATTAGCCAAAAAAATGCAAGAACATTTTAAGATCTGTTTATCCAAGTTATGTTAAATACATTAAAAAGTTAAATGGTATCCCATACTTCATTTTTATATTGTTTCATTTTATCCTTTTTTGTAGCAAACTTATTTCTAACTTGGGAAACAATCAAATCTGAATCACCAAAAATATTTAAAATTTTAATAGCATGTTCATTATCTATCCTTAATCCTAACAACAAGGCCTCATATTCAACTATGTTATGAGTAGACTCAAAAGATAACAAGAATGAAAATTTGAAAGTTTTATCTTTAGGAGAAACAAATACTATACCTGCACCATTACCTTCTTTGGAGTATGAGCCATCAAAATTAATCCTCCATACTTTATCATGATCTATGGCAACATATTCACTAATGGGATCCACTTTTGCAAGGCTTCCTTAGAGATACCTGAAAATTGTCTATATCAGTATGGCAAAAACAAGTCTTTTTTATCTAGATTAACATCTTTTACCAAACATGCTAACCTAGGTTCTCTATCTATCCTGATATTCTAGCCATTTACTAGGATATTTGCGTAAGATAAATCTAATTGAATGTTACCTCATAACAAATTAGACCATTGTCTAGACAAAATCATAACATACATAGTAGGAACCTCCACTACTGTAATATTAGTCCTATAAACCTTTTCAAGATAAGAAGGAAATCTAAAATCAATATCTTTTATAACTCCCACAATAGGGACACAAATCTATCAATAACATTTTCCATAAGGAGTACCAACATCTAGAGTTAAACTTTTCATCACATTAATAGGCATAATATTTACAACTGATTTTGAATCAATCATGCAATTTCTTACCAATTTATCATTTATGAATAGAGTTAAAATAAAATGGATTGATTTGAATAGGATCCTTATTAACAATAGTTCCTAGATATATTTTAGGTATCTTTTGAGCATCTTCTTTTTCTTCTTTATGCTTTTCTACTTGAGATATCAATTTAAATCCTCTAAGAAATAATGTGGGAATTTAATAATTTCCATTAGGGGAACAACGAATTTTACTTGAGATAAAGCCCGAGCTATGAAGGAACTAGAGTTATGATAATTATTACTAGTAGGATGCTTGTATTTTTTGTCTCTATAAGATTTGTTTTCTTGTCTATACTATTAATATTTTGATCCTTACCTTTGGTTAGTTTAGTTCCAATATTGGAAAACATCCCTTCTTTTTTGCTCTATCCTTCATTGATCTCTCAATTCCTCAACTTATAATTGCTTCTTACTTGTTCCATTTCTGTAATAGTATAAGCTATCAGATATAATTGATTAATTTTGTGCTATCTTTGATGTTACACAAATGTCATATCAGTTGACAGTCAATGCATGTTGAGCTCACTTGGTTAGTGAAGACAATTTTCCTAGTCTATCAAGAGTTCTTGAGTTTACTCTATGTAGAAGGCAGTATCTATCGAGCTCACTTGGGTGTCGAAGGAAGTTATGCAAAAAGGAGTGTTAATCGAGCTCACTTGATTAATGAAGGGAAGTTGCATAGACCAAGTTCACTTAGTTGCCAAAGGGATTTTGTGAGTTTATAGTGTTAACTGAGCTTCTATTGGTTAACATAGGAAATTGCTTCATAATCGATTTCTACTGAGCTGGTTGACTACCAAAGGATTTTCTTATTTTGGCATGTAAAGGTTAATTATTTTATCTATTCATTCTAGTTGATTGAGGTGATAAATATTGGTTATTCTAATTTTTATTTGAATTGACTTGACAATCTGGAAGGTATAAGTAAAAGATCAAGTTGTGATTTCAATTTATGTGATGTATGCAAGTTGAATGAAAAGGATAAGAAGAGAGGAAGCAAACTTGAAGGATAAGTAGGTATCCTTGTGGAGTAGCAAAGTGTTATTCAATCAGGAAGGATCAAGTATGAACTAGAACATAGATCTATAATCAGCAATTCAGTTGCATCACAATCAAGTCATTTCATTATTACTCTCTAACCATTGTAGTAGTGAGCTAAAATCTCTTAACAAACTTGGTTTAATAGCCATTTGTAAATCCTATAATAAGGTGGAAATTCTATTGAATTGTTTTAAGACCTTTTGCAAAGCCACTCCTAATAGGGTGATTAAATCCTTTAATAGGGTCACACTTAACAGTGTGTTTTGTAACCTTTATCAAGGTTGGCTCCTAACAGGGCTCACTTCAGAAGAGTGAAAGACAGTAACTAGTTACATTTGGTGGTATTTCCCAAATTGGGTTTCCATGTTAAATCATAGTGTCTCATGTGTTCATGTTATTTCTTTCATGTTTGCAAGTAATTATTGATAACATCTTAAGATCTATTAAAGTAATACACACTCTGCATTTACCGAGTTATAACAATTTCTGTATGCTTATCAAGTATCAACAATAATCAATTTTATTAGTCTGGATTTTATTTGATATCTAAGGGATCTAGAATTTATTTTAGTAGTAAATGATTCATCCCTCCCCTCTCAATTACTCCTCTTATATTTCCAATAATTGGTATCAGAGCTTTTGGTGCTTGTAGAGAGGTTTCAAGGACCTAAGCCAAAGATCAAGATGTCTTACAAGAGAGAGATTCCAAAATTGAACAAAGACTGTTGGATAGTGTTGTCCTTGATGTCACACAAAATGTCATATCAGTCTTTAATCTCAGTTAACCGAGTTTAGAAAATGATAACCAAGCTCACTCGGTCATCGAAGAAAATAAAACAGACAGTGATAACCAAGTCATCAAAGAAAATAAAACAGACAGTAATAACTGAGCTCACTCGGTCATCGAAGGAAAGATGGAAAAGTCAATTTTCACCAAGCTCACTCGGTCATCGAAGAAAATATGGAAAAGTCAGTTTTCACTGAGCTCACTCGGTCATCGAAGAAAAGATGGAAAATTCAATTTTCACCGAGCTCACTCGGTCATCGAAGGAAAGATGGAAAAGTCAGTTTTCACCGAGCTCACTCAGTCATCGAAGGAAAGATGGAGAAGTCAGTTTTCACCGAGCTCACTCAGTCATCAAAGGAAAGATGGAGAAGTCAGTTTTTACCAAGCTCACTCGATCATCGAAGGAAAGATGGAGAAGTTAGTTTTCACCGAGCTCACTCGGTCATCAAAGAAAAGATGGAGAAGTCAGTTTTTACCGAGCTCACTCGGTCATCAAAGTGGAGGCGGTTTCACCAAGCTCACTCAGTCATCATAGGGAACTCAGTGCTTACTGAGTTTACTTGGCGACTGAAGGATTTCATGGAATTCTCTGTACTAACTGGGATCAATCGGTTAACACAGGAATTATTTTTTGAACAGTATTAACCAAGCAGTGTCGGCCAGTAAAGGGATTTTTTAGTTTGTAATTTTAATTATTTCTAGCCGACTATTGTATTTGTTTGATTATTGGTCAGTGATTAGAGCTGACTAAGATAATCTGTAAGGTATATATGAAAGATCAAGTTGTGAATTTGTGAGAAGTAAGAATTTGGATGCATAAGAGTGCGAATGTATGGATATGGAATGAGGGAATATTGAACATAAGAGCAAATGTTGAAGAAGTGTGATGAAGGATCAGATGCATTGAAGGAGCTGCAAAGTTGTATTTGATCAGTAAGGATCCAATCAAGCCGAACAGAGATCTGTAATCAGCAAAAGATAAGTTGCACATTATATTAGGTCACTTCATTGTTGCTTTCTAACCATTGTAACAGTGAACTCAAAATCTCTTAACAGAGTGGGTTTAACAACCCTATTGTAAATCCTCTAACAAGGTGACAGTTCAGTTGAATTGTTCTAAAGACCTCTAGCAAGGCCACTCCTAATAGGGTGATTAAATCCTCTAATAGGGTCACACCTAACAGTGTGTTTTTGTAACCTTTAACAGGGTTGGCTCCTAACAGGGCTCACTTCAGAAGAGTGAAAAAAAGTAACTAGTTACATTGGTGGTTTTTCCCATATTGGGTTTCCACGTTAAATCTGGTGTCTCTAGTGTTTGAGTTTGCTGAATTGTTTTGATATCAATTCTTAATGATTGTTATTATTTGCTGCAATATCAAGTTTCAGTAATCTGTAAAATAGATCAAACTTTTAGACATCTAAGGGACTGTGAAATGTTTTTGTAGTAATTGATTCACCCCCTCCCCCTCTCAGTTACTTCATTCTCATTTCAACAATTGGTATTAGAGCTTTTGGTACTTGCAGGAGAAGATTTCAAGGGTCTAAGCAAAAGATCAGGATGTCTTACAAAAGAGAAATTCCAAAACTTAATAGAGATAACTTCTCAGCATGACAAGGACTGATGAAACTTCATCTGGCTACTATTGGTGATACTGGACTGAAATACCTTGAAGAAGAATATGAAGAACCTTCTGGCACACTGTCAGTCAATGATATTGCTGAAAAGAAAACTCACAACAACATGATGATAGACATAGCATCTGCTCTCAGCTATGAAGAATTTGATGACATTACGGACTGCAAAACCGCCTTTGACATGTGGAACAAGCTAAAAGAAATCTATGGAGGGGATGACAATGTGAGAAGAGAAAAAGCAGAAAGTCTAAGAGGACAATTTGATCAAATGAAGATGAGAGAGAATGAAAACATTGCAAAGTATGTTGAAAGAGTTAAAGCATGTGTAAGTGCAATCAGGGCAGCTGGTGGTGACATCAAAGGAGAAACAGTTGTAAGCAAAGTTCTCAGAACCTTGCTTCTCGTTTATGCAATCAGAGTGTTTGCAATTCAGGAAAGAAGATGTGAAGCAAATCATCAGATAAATCTTGAGGCCATAGTTGGGAGATTAATTGCATTTGAACTAGATAACTTTGACAACTATGTTCCAGCTTCCAAGAACATGGAATCAACATTTGAGGCCAAACTTTCACTCAATGAGAAAAGCAAAAAGAAACTTTAGTCAGAAAGTGAAGATGAATCAGATCTAAGCTCAGACAGTGATCTTGAAGTAATTGAAGCTCTTCTAGCAAAGAAATATTCCAGAGGCAGAGGAAAATATAAAGGTAAAGTTCCTCTAATATGTTTTTCATGTGAAGAAATTGGTCATATTGCAACTAGGTGCCCGAACAAGCAGAACAATGATGAAAAGAAGGATCATAAATGGAATGGCAAGAAAGATTTCAAATCATTCAAGAAAAAAGGTAAGAAATCATGTTTCATGGCTGAAAATTCTGAAGATTCTGATAATAGTGAGGATGAAATTGTTTATATTGCTGTTAAAGATGATTCTGACAACGATGAGGAAGATAAAATTGCTCTTATCTCTCATATAAGTAAGAATGATACATGGATTATAGATAGTGGTTGCTCACATCATATGACTGGTGATAAAACTAAGTTTGATCAGTTTGAAGATTATGATGGTGGCAGTGTAAGGTTTGGTAATAATGAACCTCGTTTCATAAAAGGAAGAGGAAGAATCTGTCTAACCAAAGAACTTGTTTGTAATAATGCCTATTGGGTTGAAGGTCTCAAACATAATTTGCTAAGTGTGGCACAGTTACTCAATACTAGATTCAAGGTGGAATTCATGCATGGAAAGGCAAGACTGTTGAATGAGCAAGGAAAGCTGATAGGATCTGGCACCCAAACTAAAGGTAACTTATTCTATCTAGAACTTGGTGAATGCTCATGTTTTATTGCTCTAATTGAAGAGAGTTGGTTATGGCATAAAAGGTTGTGTCATGTCAATTTTGATAATTTGATAAAAATAAGCAAATTCAAGAAAGTAAGAGGCATTCCTAACATTAAAAAACCTGAGGTTGGTCTATGCAAGAACTGTCAGATTGGTAAAATGGGAAGGACTAGTTTTAAAAGTAAAAACTATCAATCTGAAGATATATTAGAAATTGTGCATACTGATTTATGTGGACCTATTGGAATAGAAAGCTATACTGGAGAGAAATTTTTCATTCTCTTTGTTGATGATTACTCAAGAATGATGACTGTCATGTATCTAAGAAATAAATCAGAAGCATTTGAGAAATTCAAATGGTATTTGGCAAGAGTAGAAAAAGAAACAGGGAAAAGACTGAAATGTTTAAGGTCAGACAGAGGTGGTGAATTCATTTCACATGAATTCAATAACTTCTGCATTGAAAGAGGTATTAAAAGATAGGTTCCAGCACCAAGAACTCCAGAACAAAATGGAATAGCTGAAAGAAGAAACATATCCATTATGGATTGTGCAAGAAACCTGATGATATAAAAGAACATTGCTATCAAATACTAGAAGGAAGCCATCAACACTGCAGTTCATACATTAAACCAAGTACAGCTGAAAAAGGACTCATTCAAGACTCCCTATGAATTATGGTATGGCCACAAACCCAATGTAAGTTATCTGAAAGTATTTGGAAGCAAATGTTATATTTTGAAAGAATCTAGAAAAGGAAAATTTGATGTAAAAGGTGATGAAGGAATATTTTTTGGATATTCTTGCAAAAGAAAAGCATATAGATGTTTAAATCTATCCACTCAAAAGGTCATAGAAAGTGCACATGTGAAAATTGACGAGTTTGCAGACAAATCAAAAGAAGAAAGCAAAAAGGTACCTGAAGACTACAAGAGATTTGTTTACATTGAACCAGATACTATACCAAGTATACCATTCACTCAAGAATCCTCAACTCTTGAGTCTTCAGTAACTAAGTTGCAAATAGTTCAAATCGAGCCTCAGCAACTTTCAGACACTACCGAGCAAGTGTCTACCGAGTCTGAATCAACCGAGCCAATATCTACCGAGCCAGAACAACAAGAATTTGAAGTACAGAAGGATAACAATGAAATTCATTCAAGAGGCAAGGAAACTGTATTAGCAAAATATGTCAGAAGACATCATGCACCAGATCAGATCATTGGAGACAAATCTGAAGGAACCCTGACAAGAAGTAAGTTGAAAAATACTTGTTTACTTGCTAATTTTGAACCTAGAAGTATTAAGGATGCATTGGCAAATGATAGTTGGATTGAGGTAATGAATGAGGAAATAGAACAGATAGAGAAGAACAAGACATGGACTCTTGTACCCAGGCCTAAAGACAAGAATATAATTGGAACCAAGTGGGTATTCAGAAACAAGTTGACTGAAGATGGTAAGATATCCAGAAACAAAGCTAGATTGGTATGCAAAGGATACTCACAAGAAGAAGGTATAGATTATGGAGAAACTTTTGCTCCTGTTGCAAGATTGGAAGGAGTCAGAACCTTACTTGCATATGCTGCTCACAAAGGATTCAAAGTTTATCAGATGGATGTCAAGTCAACATTCCTCAATGGAATACTAGATGAAGAAGTTTACATTGAACAACCTGAAGGTTTTTTTGATCCAGATAAAAGGAACATGGTCTGCAAATTACACAAGGCACTGTATGGTCTGAAACAAGCTCCTAGAGCATGGTATGAAAGATTGCATAATTATCTTATTCAGATTGGTTTTCAAAGAGCTAATGATAATAGTAGCTTGTATATAAAGGAAGGTCCAGATAATAAGATTGTCTTGGCAGAAATATTTGTAGATGATACTGTTTTCACAGGGCATGATGATCTTTGCAAAGAATTTTCAGAACAAATGAACAAGGAGTTTGAAATGTCTATGTTTGGTGAGATAAAATTATTTGTTGGTCTTCAAATCCAACAAAATAAGAATGGCATCTTCATCACTCATTCAAAATACATCAAGGAGATATTGAAAAAGTTTGGTATGGAGGACTGTAAACCTGTTGAAACTTCTATGTGTATTGGATTGAAACTTACAAAAGATGATGAATCCAAAGAGGTAGATCAAACATTGTATAGATCTATGATTGGAAAATTGCAGTATGTAGTTCATACCAGGCCAGATATTGCTCTCGCAGTTGGTATTGTTGTAAGATTTTCAGCAAAACCAAGAGAAACTCACCTGATGGCAATCAAGAGAATAATGAGATATTTGAAAGGAACTGAAGATTATGGGCTATGGTACAAATTTGGAGGTAATTTGGATTTGAAAGTTTTTACTGATGCTGATTGGGCAGGGAACCTTGATGACAAAAAAAGCACAAGTGGAGGAGCATTCTTTCTTGGAAAGAGATTGATTTCTTGGACAAGCAAAAAGCAAAATTGTACATCCCAATCTACAGCAGAGGCAGAGTATGTTGCTGCAGCAGTAAATTGTTCTAATTTTGTTTGGTTTAAGCAACTATTGCAAGGAATGAAGATGGAAATCAAAGAATCAGTTGTTATGTTCTGTGATAATACAAGTGCAATCAATATATCCAAGAATCTAGTGATGCATTCCAAGACCAAGCATATTGCAATCAAATATCATTTTGTCAGAGAATTGGTGCAAGACAAGGAGATCAGAATGGAATATGTCCACACAAAGGAACAAATTACTGATATATTCACAAAGCCCTTGTCTAAGGATGCATTTTTATATCTTAGAGGTAAGTTAGGAGTCATTCCCCTATCTGAAGTTCACTAAAGGAAGCTTTAGTCATGCATCAACGCATACCAGATTGAAGATCTATTTGTTGATGCAGTTTAATCAGAAATCATTGCATATGAATTAGTACTATAGGTACATTGCAATTCACTTTACTTCTGTTTTCTTTGGCATGTGTTGTCAAAGAGGGAGATATTTACTATCATATCCTTCTGAAATTTATGAGACTTAAAAAAATTTGCTATGAAGCTCCTTAAAAGAAGGAGACTAGTGAAAGAGGGAGAAGTCTGTTATCTTGTTTTCAAAATTTCATTCTTTTATAACATGTTGTGTTGCCATCAATGCCAAAGAGGGAGATTGTTGGATAGTGTTGTCCTTGATGTCACACAAAATGTCATATCAGTCTTTAATCTCAGTTAACTGAGTTCAGACAATGATAACCGAGCTCACTCAGTCATCGAAGAAAATAAAACAGACAGTGATAACTAAGTCATCAAAGAAAATAAAATAGACAGTAATAACCAAGCTCACTCGGTCATCGAAGGAAAGATGGAAAAGTCAGTTTTCATCAAGGTTACTTGGTCATCGAAGGAAAGATGGAAAAGTCAGTTTTCACCGAGCTCACTCGGTCATCGAAGGAAAGATGGAAAAGTCAGTTTTCACCGAGCTCACTCGGTCATCGAAGGAAAGATGGAAAAGTCAGTTTTCACCGAGCTCACTCGATCATCGAAGGAAAGATGGAAAAGTCAATTTTCACCGAGCTCACTCGGTCATCGAAGGAAAGATGGAGAAATCAATTTTCACCGAGCTCACTTGGTCATCAAAGGAAAGATGGAGAAGTCAGTGTTCACCGAGCTCACTCGGTCATCGAAGGAAAGATGGAGAAGTCAGTTTTCACCGAGCTCACTCGGTCATCGAAGGAAAGATGGAGAAGTCAGTTTTCACTAAGCTCACTCAGTCATCAAAGAAAAGATGGAGAAGTCAGTTTTTACCGAGCTCACTCGGTCATCAAAGTGGAGTTGGTTTCACCGAGCTCACTCGGTCATCACAGGGAGCTCAGTGCTTACCGAGTTCACTCGGTGACTGAAGGATTTCATGGAATTCTCTGTACTAATCGAGCTCAGTTGGTTAACACAGGAATTATTTTTTGAACAATATTAACCAGGCAGTGTCGGCCAGTAAAGGGATTTGTTAGTTTGTAATTTTAATTATTTCTAGCCAACTATTGTATTTGTTTGATTATTGGTCAGTGATTAGAGCCGACTAAGATAATCTGTAAGGTATATATGACAGATCAAGTTGTGAATTCGTGAGAAGTAAGAATTTGGATGCATAAGAGTGCGAATGTATGGATATGGAATGAGCGAATATTGAACATAAGAGCGAATGTTGAAGAAGTGTGATGAAGGATCAGATGCATTGAAGGAGCTGCAAAGTTGTATTTGATCAGTAAGGATCCAATCAAGCTGAACAGAGATCTGTAATCAGCAAAAGATAAGTTGCACATTATATCAGGTCACTTCATTGTTGCTTTCTAACCATTGTAACAGTGAACTCAAAATCTCTTAACAGAGTGGGTTTAACAACCCTATTGTAAATCCTCTAACAAGGTGACAGTTCAGTTGAATTGTTCTAAAGACCTCTAGCAAGGCCACTCCTAACAGGGTGATTAAATCCTCTAACAGGGTCACACCTAACAGTGTGTTTTTGTAACCTTTAACAGGGTTGGCTCCTAACAGGGCTCACTTCAGAAGAGTGAAAAACAGTAACTAGTTACATTGGTGGTTTTTCCCATATTGGGTTTCTACGTTAAATCTGGTGTCTCTAGTGTTTGAGTTTGCTGAATTGTTTTGATATCAGTTCTTACTGATTGTTATTATTTGCTGCAATATCAAGTTTCAGTAATCTGTAAAATAGATCAAACTTTTAGACATCTAAGGGACTGTGAAATGTTTTTGTAGTAACTGATTCACCCCCTCCCCCTCTCAGTTACTTCATTCTCATTTCCAACAAAGACAACTTTGCAGCATTGCAAGGACTTGCGAGGCTTCATCTAGCTACCATCAGTGACTCAGGATGAAAATATTTTGATGAAGAATATAAAAAACCCACTGGAACATTATCAGTTGAAGATATTGTTGAGAAGAAGAACCATAACATTATGATGATTGACATTGCATCTGCTATCAGTTATGCTGAATTTTATAAGGTCAAAGACTGTAAAACTAATTTTGATATGTGGAAAAAACTAAAAGAAACCTATGGAGGAGATGACAATGTAAGAAGAGCCAAAGCAGAAAGCCTTAGAGGAAAATTTGATCAAATGAGAATGAAAGAAGATGAAAACATTGCAAAATATGTGGAAAGAATTAAACCCAGTGTTAGTGAAATTAGAGCATCTAGAGGAGAAATCAAAGAAGAAACCGTTGTAAGTAAAATACTCAAAATTTTGCTTCCTATCTATGTCATTAGAGTATCTGCTATTCAAAAAAAAGATATTTGATCCAAATATCAAGATAGGCTTGGATGCCCTAGTAGGAAGATTGATAGCTTTTGAACTAGACAACTTTGATAGCTATATTCCTACTTCTAAGAATATTGAGTTTGTATTTGAAGCTAAATTCTCACTCAAAGAAAAAAAGGCAAGAAAATAAAAGATAATCAATTAGAAAGTGAGGAAGAAATTGAAGAAAGTTTAGATAGTGATCTTGAAATTGTTGAAGCTCTACTTGCAAAGAAATATTCCAAGAGCAAAGGAAAGTATAAAGGTAAAATCCCTCTAATATGTTTTTCTTGTGAAGAAATCAGTCATATTGTTGCTACGTGTCCAAACAAAGAAAAAAAGGAAGAGAAGAAAAGCCACAAGTACAAAGGCAAGAAGGAATTCAAAGGTCACAGATACTACAAAGATAAAGGTAAGAAAGATTGTTTTATAGCAAAAGATTCTGATAATAGTGAAGATGTAATAGAGTATATTGCTGTAAAAGATGAATCTGAGAATGAAGGAGATAAGATGACATTTGTCTCTTATGTTAGCAAAATTGACACATGGATCATAGATAGTGGATGTTCTCACCATATGACTAGAGACAAAACTAAGTTTGAACATTTTGAATGCTATGATGGAGGTAGTGCAAGGTTTGGAAATAATGAACCTTGTTGCATAAAAGGAAAAGGCCAAATCTTATTAACCAATGAACTTGTATGTGACAATTCGTATTGGGTTGAAGGACTAAAACATAATTTTTTGAGTATAGCACAACTAAACAACATTGGATTCAAGGTAGAATTCATGAATGACAAGGAAAGACTACTAAATAACCAATTAATTCTGATTGGATCAGGTAGGAAAATAAAAGGTAACCTATTTTATCTTGATCTTGGGGATTGTTCATGTTTCATTGCTCAAGTGGAAGAAATTTTGTTATGGCACAAAAGACTATGTCATGTTAACTTTGATAATATGGTCAAGATTAGAAAAGTTAGAAGAGTAAGAGGTCTTCCTAGTTTGAAGAAACTTGATATTGGATTATGCAAAAATTGTTAAATTGGTAAACTGGGAAAGACTAGTTTTAAAAGCAAAAACTATTAGTCAGAAGATGTCTTGGAAATTGTGCATACTGATTTGTGTGGACCCATTGGAATAGAAACCTATAGTGGAGAAATTTTTTTCATTCTTTTTGTTGATGATTATTCTAGAATAATGACTGTTATGTGACTCCAAGAAAAATCAGAAGCTTTTGAGAAATTCAAATGGTATCTAGCTAGAGTAGAAAAAGAAACTGGAAAAAGATTAAAATGCTTAAGATAAGATAGAGGTGGTGAATTCATCTCAAATGCATTCAATAATTTCTACATTGAAAGAGGAATCAAAAGACAAGTATCAGCCCCTGGTACTCCTGAGCAGAATGGAATAGCTAAAAGAAGAAAAAAATCCATCATGGATTGTGCAAGGACACTAATGATTGAGAGGAATGTTGCTATCAAATACTGGAAGGAAGCTATCAACAGGATATTTCATACTTTGAACCAAGTTTGGTTGAAGAAGGACTCAAACAAAGCTCCCTGTGAACTATGGTATGGCTACAAACCCAATGTAAGTTACTTGAAAGTATTTGGTAGCAAATGTTATATCTTGAAAGAATCTAGAAAAGGAAAATTTGATGTAAAAGGTGATGAAGGTATATTTCTAGGATATTTTTGCAGAAGTAAAGCATATAAATGTCTAAATTTGTCCACTCACAAAATCATAGAAAATGCACATGTGATAATTGATGAGTTTGCAGAAAAGACTAAAGAAGAAAGAAAAAAGAAGCCAAAAGATTATAGAAGATTTGTCTACTATGAACCTGATACATTGCCAAACACATTTGACAAAAAAGAGACTTCATCTCCCAAGTTGTCCAAATCTCCAATAGTTACTGAGTTGTAGGAAGTGTAGACCGAGTCACAGGGACCCAAGTCACATTCAGAGGCCATCGAGTTAGTGCATACCAAGTCTGAAGAACTCAAGCCATAGATTGATCTGGTGGATATTTTCAATAAAAATTGAAGTGTCTTATTTCTCTCTAGAATTTGCACCATCAGAAAGTTCTCGACATCCTGATTTCAACGCAACTTGAATAGACAAAAATGGAGTCCAAATGTAGAAGTTACACTCGGTCAAAGTTTTGGTCAATAGGTAGACTAGAGGGCTAGATAAGTGGACAAATTAGACCATCTCAAAAGTGATCAACAATGGATTTCAAAATAAAGAGCCCGGTGAGAGCTTTCCAAGGGTGTTCGTTTCATCAAAAATGGAGCTCGTATGAAGAAGTTATGACTATTTGAATTTTGGAGGCAAAAGTTTAAAATGGTGACATCAACATGATGTCAGCATAGTGACGTGGCATTTTTAAAATTTGGGCAGCTAAATTTTTGATTATGAGATTCAAACTCATAATCTTTTTCAAACAAGACCTCCTACTTTACCGCTGCACCCTCCAATGTGTTTGGTAAAATTAGTGCAAATCTTTATAAGATCAAAGTAAATAAAGCTGCTATAACACTCAAAAATGGTGGTCAGTGGGGGTTGAACTCTTGACTGACCACCTCCTACAAATGCGGATGACTGTTGTGCTATACATGGCAGTTTGTTTCATATTTGCACCAGCCTTACTTAACCCCTAACCAATCCTGCTTGTCTTTGATTAAATAAGGATTTGGTTTAAAACAAACCCCTTAAATTCTATGGTGGAAAATTAATTTAAATTTGTAAAAGGGATATTGACGGGATTATTTTTTTTAAATAGGGATTTTATGGTTTTGGGGGTTTTAGCCTAATTATGGCTAATTTTATGTATAAAAGGGGTATTAGGCCTTTTGTAAAGGCATTCAAGTGGTGAGAATAGGAGAATGCTCAGGGAATTTTTGAAGACTATTCTACACGTCTGGGGCATGTTATGCTGATGTGTGTAAGGGAATAAGTCTTGGTGCATTTGTAATTGATTTTGGAGAATAATCGGATTAGTCGTACTCTATTGGAGCCGACCTGGAGACGTATTCACATTTGTGGCAAACTCCAAAATCAAACTTGTTTGCACGTTCTATCTCCTTCTCTCTCAATTCTATTCATTTTACCTTAAACTCTTAAGTTTTTTTATGCTTAATTTCATTTATGTATAATTGTAATAAGACTTTTGTTAATTTGATTTTATTTAAGCATTCAATACTACAATTAGTCTAGATCCGTCCATTAGATCAAGTGGTATCATGGCCCAGTTGACTATTATTGCAATTGTTTTCTTGAATGCTAAAAAGATCCATAGTTCAAAGGGGCAAAGGCAAGCTTGAATACTTTAATCTTGAGATTAGGAAGCGAAGAACATTTCTGAAGATGTCTATTTCTAGAATGGAGGTTCTTGATGAGATCAGTGAGTAGGAATTTCGAAGAGTATTCCTCGAGATGAAGGCTAAGGTGGACATTCTTTTTCAGGAGAGACAAGAGTGGAAAGAACGTGAAGACAAGAAAGGGAAACATCATGGAGATGGTGATATAAAACCAGATCCACCCTCTTCTTCCTCTCCTCCCTCTTCTCCTTCTTCTCCATCTTCTCCTCATTCTACTTCTTCTAATCCTTTCAAGAGTGGGTACAAGCCTAAGATCAAACTAGATGTAAAATTTGACTTGCCTAAGTATTGTGGTGAACTTAATGCTGAAAAATTGGATGATTGGATTCAGCAAGTAGAAGTCTACTGTAGAGTCCAAAACCTATTAGATGATGTTGATAGGATTCAATTAGCTACTCTTTGGTTAGGAGGTACAACTTTAACCTGGTGGGAGAGTAAGACTAAGGTAGAAGTTTCATGGCATGGTAGAGTCAGTTTAACGTAGGCAGAGTTTGTTAATGCTCTTAAGAAGCAATTTTATCCCCTAGGACATATGCAATAGTTAATGATGGACTAGAAAATGTTTAGGCAAGGGAAAGGTCAAATTGTCCAAGAGTACACCCATGAATTTAGGAAAAGGGCTATTGCTTTGAATGTTCCTTTGTACACCCAGGATACTTTGTTGAAGTACATAGGAGGTCTCCATTCCTACCTTAGACATTCTATTTTGGTATTAAACCCTTGTAATTTGGATGAAGTGTCAGTTCAAGCTACACACTTAGAGTCAAGGGGTAAAGGATCTTTTATTGATAAGTTTGATAATGATGTAAAGAAATCTTCTAAGAATGCAGAGATAGAGAAAGGAAAGAAGGCAGCTACAGTTAAGAAGGATGAGAAACTTTCTTGCACTCGTTGTGATAGGAAGGGTCACGATGAAGAACATTGTTGGAAGTTGCATCCCGAATTGAAGCCTAAGTGGGCTCAAAGACAGAATTAGAAACAAAAAGGTAAGGAGAAAGCCACAAATGTTGTTATGGATCTTGTTTCAGATTCAGATGATGAGACTAAGATAACAGCTATGGGTGTAAAAGGTAAAGCTCCTATTTCTAGTATTTCTATTGCTAGTTCTGTGTCTACTTCTATAGTTAATGATTTCTCTGAAGATAAGAAAAGGAATGAGTTGTTTCATTTAAGGGTTATTGCTAAGAACACTAAAATTGATGCACTCATAGATAGTGGTTCTCAAGTGAACTTGATTTCTGAAAATACTGTAAGAAACTTGGGATTGAAAACTATATTACATAAGAAACTTTATCCACTAGGTTGGATTTGTGAAAATGATAAGTTGCAAGTAACAAGACAATGCACCTTAAGATTCACAATCACTAATAAATTTGTGGATGAAGTACAGTTTGATGTGGTTCCACTGGATATCTATAGGATAGTGCTTGGTAGCCCTTATCTTTATGACAGAAAAGCAATTTTCTATAGGGAGAAGAATCATTATCACTTGTTTAAAGATGGCATTTAGAATATTGTACATTCTCACAGGATTAAGACTAATCATTCTTTTGCAAACATAGGGTAGTTAAAGAGGGTAATTAATGGAAGTAAAGAGTTAACTCTTATGTCTGTCAGTACAGGTGGTTCTACACTTGAACTTGGAGTAGCTAACCAAGGTCAGATGTTGCAGGATACACCAATAGTACAACATGAGGGAATGATGATTGAAAGCATTGATGGTTCCTTGGGTAAAAATGTTCCTGTTTTGAAGGATCGATATGTTGTTGATTTATTCTCTTTTATTTATGCATTATTGTTCAGCTTGATGCTAGTCAATGTTTGTTGGTTAGTGGCTACAACAACTAATGTAGATGCTTATGGAAGTGATAGAATAATTTTTATGATCAACAATGTTGTTGCAATCTTCATTGTGCTTGTGAGTTAGGTATTCAGATGTACAGATGATACAGGACAAGTGGGGAGGCCAAGTCCTCACTTTATGTCAGAGTAAATATCACTTTTGGAGGTCCAAAAGGTCTTCAATGGGGAGGCCTGATCCGGTGGATATTTTTAGTGAAAATTGAAGTGTCTTATTTCTCTCCAGAATTTGCACCATCAGAAAGATCTCAGCATCTTGATTTCAATGCAACTTGAACAGACAAAAATGGAGTCCAGATGTAGAAGTTACACTCGGCCAAAGTTTTGGTCAATAGGCAGACTAGAGGACTAGATAAGTGGAAAAATTAGACCATCTTGAAAGTGGTCAACAATGGATTTCAAAATGAAGAGCCCGGTGAGAGCTTTCCAAGGGTGTTCGTTTCATCAAAAACGGAGCTCGTATGAAGAAGTTATGACTATTTGAATTTTGGAGGCAAAAGTTTAAATTGGTGACATCAACATGATGTCAGCATAGTGACGTGGCACTTTTAAAATTTGGGCAGCTAAATTTTTGGTTATGAGATTCAAACTCATAATCTTTTTCAAACAAGACCTCCTACTTTACTGCTGCACCCTCCAATGTGTTTGGTAAAATTAGTGCAAATCTTTATAAGATCAAAGTAAATAAAGCTGCTATAACACTCAAAAAGGGTGGTCGGTGGGGGTTGAACTCTTTACCAACCACCTCTTACAAATGCGGATGATTGTTGTGCTATACATGGCGGTTTGTTTCATATTTGCAGCGGCCTTACTTAACCCCTAACCAATCCCGCTTGTCTTTGATTAAATAAGGATTTGGTTTAAAACAAACCCCTTAAATTCTATGGTGGAAAATTAATTTAAATTTGTAAAATGGATATTGACGGGATTATTTGTTTTAAATAGGGATTTTATGGTTTTGGGGGTTTTAGCCTAATTATGGCTAATTTTATGTATAAAAGGGGTATTAGGCCTTTTGTAGAGGCATTCAGGTGGTGAGAATAGGAGAATGCTCAAGGGATTTTTGAAGACTATTCTGCACGTCTGGGGCATGTTATGCTGATGTGTTTAAGGGAATAAGTCTTGGTGCATTTGTAATTGATTTAGGAGAATAATCAGATCAATCGTACTCTACTGGAGCTAACCTGGAGACGTAGTCACGTTTGTGGCAAACTCCAAAATCATCCTTATTTGCACATTCTATCTCCTTCTCTCTCAATTCTATTCATTTCATCTTAAACTCTTAAGTTTTTTTATGCTTAATTTCATTTATGTATAACTGTAATAAGACTTCTATTAATTTGATTTTATTTAAGCATTCAATACTGTAATTAGTCTAGATCTGTCCATCAGATCATAGATAGAAGGACCTGAGTTTGAAGTTGAGATTCAAAATGAAGACAGTACAATTCATTCAAAAGTCAAAGAACCTATATTGGCCAAATATGTCAGAAGGCATCATGCACTTGATCAGATCATTAGAGACAAATCAGATGGAACAATGAAAAGAAGCAAACTAAAAGGTACATGTCTACTTGTTGAATTTGAACCTAGAAGTGTGAATGATGCATTGGAAAATGAAAGTTGGATTGAGGCTATGAATAAAGAAATAGAACAAATAGAAAAGATTAAAACTTGGACTCTTGTACCTAGGCCCAAAGATAAAAATGTAATTTGTACAAAATGGGTATTCAGAAATAAGCTGAATGAAGATGGAAAAGTGTCAAGAAATAAAGCAAGATTGGTATGTAAACATTATTCTCAAGAAGAGGGTATTGATTATGGTGAAACTTTTTCCCCTATTGCAAGATTAGAAGGTGTTAGGACTTTGCTGGCTTATGCAACTCACAAAGGATTCAAAGTATATCAAATGGATGTTAAATCTACATTCTTGAATGGAATTCTCAATGAGGAAGTCTACATTGAACAACCATAAGGCTTTGTTGATCTAGACAAAAGGGACATGGTCTACAAATTACACAAAGCCCTATATGGTCTAAAACAAGCTCTCAACGCCTAGTATGAAAGACTACATAACTATTTGATACATATTATTTTTCAAAGAACAAATGATAACAATAGTCTGAACATCAAGGAGGGACCAGATAAGAAGATTGTGTTAGCAGAAATATTTGTGGATGATACACTCTTCATAGGGAATGATGACTGATGCAAAGCATTTGTAGAACAAATGAATAAAGAATTTGAAATGTCCATGTTTGATGAAATAAAATTCTTTTTTGGATTGCAGATACAATAGAATAGAAATGGTATCTATATCACTCAATCTAAGTATATCAAAGAGATACTCAAGAAATTTGGAATGGAAGATTCAAAACTAGTTGGAACCCCATGTGTCCTGGACTTAAGCTTACCAAAGATGATGATTCCAAAGAAGTAGATTAGACCTTATATAGATCAATGATTGGGAAATTATAGTATGTGGTACATACAAGGCCTGATATTGCCTTAGTAGTTCAGATAGTGTCAAGATTCTTAGCTAAACCTAGAGAAAACCACATGATGGAAATAAAAAGAATCTTAAGATATCTGAAAGGTATTGAAGACTATCACTTATGGTACAAACTTGGAGGCAACCTTGACCTAAAAATATTTATTGATGCTGATTGGGCAAGAAATATTGATGACAGAAAAAATAGTAGCGGTGGAACATTTTTTCTTGGTAAAAGGTTGGTATCTTGGACAAGCAAAAAGAAAAACTACACATCTCAATCCATAGTAGAAGCAGAATATGTAGCAATAGTAGTGAATTGCTCTAACATTGTTTGGTTCAAATAGATGTTGGAAGGAATGAAGGTTGAAATCAAAGAGCTAATAGTGATGTATTGTGATAACACCAATGCAATCAACATATCAAAGAATCTAGTGATGCATTGCAAAAACAAAGCACATCGCTATAAAATATCATTTTGTAAGAGAATTAGTTCAGGACAAAGAAATCAGATTGGAATATGTGCATACAAATGAACAAATTGTAGATATATTCACCTAGCCATTACCTAAGGATGCATTTTTGTATCTAAGAGGTAAGCTAGGGGTCATTCCCCTATCTGAAACTCACTAAATAAATTTTAGTGATGCATCAACAGGAACCAAGTTGAAGATCAATTAGTTGATGCAGTTTTGACAAGGAAATATTGTAGATGAATTTGTACTCAAGGTACATTAATACTAATTAGAATGGTCTTTGGCATGTGTTGTCAAAGAGGGAGAAGTTTACTATCATATCCTTTTCTAAAATTTTGTAGAGTGAGAAGTTAAGAAGTTCCTTCACAAAGGGAGAATACTATTGGAGAAATTTTATGTACAAAATTAAAGAGGGAGAAAACTTTCTGATAGAGGGAGTCTTGTTCTCAAAATTTCATTATCCTATGACATGTTGTGTTGCTATCAAAGCTAAAGAGGGATATTGTTGGATATAACTGATTAGTTATGTGTTGTCTTTGATGTTACACAAATGTCATATCAGTTGACAATTAGTGCATGCTAAGCTCACTTGGTCAGTGAAGATAGTTTTTCTAGTCTACTAAGTGTTCTTGAGTTTACTCTATGCAGAAGGCAGTATCTATTGGGCTCACTCGGGTGTCAAAGGAAGTTATGTAGAAAAGAGTGTTAACTGAGCTCACTTGATTAATGAAGGGAAGTTGAATAGAGTTAGTATTAACTGAGTTCACTCGATTACCAAAGGGGTTTTGTAAGTTTGAAATGTTAACCAAGCTTCTTTTGGTTAACATAGGAAATTGCTTTAGAATTAGTTTTTATTGAGCTAGGTCGGCTACCAAAGGATTTTCTTATTTTGGCATGTAAAGCTTAATTATTTTACCTATTGATTCTAGCCAACTAAGGTGATGAATATTGGTTATTCTAATTTGTATTTGAGCTGACTTGAAAATCTAGAAGTTATAAGTAAAAGGTCAAGTTGTGATTTCAATGTATGTGATGTATGCAAGTTGAATGAAAAGGATAAGAAGAGAGGAAGCAAACTTGAAGAATAAGTGGGTATCCTTGTGGAGCAGAAAAGTGTTATTCAATCAGCAAGGATCAAGTATGAACCATAACAGAGATCTATAATCGGAAATTTAGTTGCATCACAATTAGGTCATTTCATTGTTACTCTCTAACCATTGTAGCAGTGAACTAAAATCTCTTAACAATGTTGGTTTAACAGCCATTTGTAAATCCTCTAACAAGGTGGCAATTCCATTGAATTGTTTCAAGATTTTTGCAAGGCCACTCCTAACAAGGTGATTAAATATTTTAATAGGGTCACACCTAACCGTGTGTTTTGTAACCTTTAATAGGGTTGGCTCCTAACAGGGCTCACTTCAGAAGAGTGAAAAATAGTAACTAGTTACATTTGATGGTTTTTCCCAAATTGGGTTTCCACGTTAAATCCCGGTGTCTCATGTGTTCATGTTATTTCTTTCATGCTTGCAAGTAATTACTCATAACATCTTAAGATCTATTAAAGTAATACACACGCTGCATTTACTGAGTTACAACAATTTTTGTATGCTTACCGAGTATTAGCATTAATTAGTTTTATCAGTTTGGATTTTATTTGACGTCTAAGGGATCTATGATTTATTTTAGTAGTAATTGATTCACCCCTCCCCTCTTAGTTACTCCTCTTATATTTCCAACATAAGTTTCCTTCTCCTCCTTAGAAATTTTTTTGATTCATGGAAATTCTTCATCATCTAAAAGTACTTCTTTATTTATTTGATACCTTCCATCTATGCAATTTTTTGTGTACTCATCCTCTGATGATTCCTCACCCTAGCATAATCCACTTGATAATAATCACATCTAGGTTTTTCATCATTGTCATTATTTTTCTCATCCCAAATATTTTGAGTGATTACACATTGCTCTACCATATGAGGCAGTAGGAAAACATCACACCAAGGCTTATTATTAGCAAAATAATTAGTTCTTTTGAGAGTGTCTAGAGTCTCATTGGTATCTACTATTTTTCCATCTTTCCAAGTAGTATTATAGGGCATGTCTTGTAGCCTATATCTATCATTCTTGATAAAAGGGTGATTATTTATTTTTGGGGGGAAATTGTTTCTTCCACTTCCCATATTCATCTCTTTCATTATGTTCAAAATTTTGTCAATACTGTCTTCTTCTTTGTTTTTTTTAGGAGCCTTGGGATTAAAAAACTTAGGATCATCCATTTTTAATCCTTTTCATGTAGCCTTTCTAATGTTCTCCAAATATAAGGCAATCTAGAAAGCTTACTAAAGGGTTGCATGATCTTCCTTCTTGATCTCATAGTTCATCTTATGATCCAAAGCATCCATGTAGAAGTCCATAAGGAACATGTTGAGTGCACTAATGTCTTTTGACATCTTATTTAGTACCTTATTGAATCTCTTGTTAAATTTGAGTATGGTTTCATTCTATTTTTTCTTGATACTAGTTAATTCATGTGAAGCAAATTAAGGATCATTATGATCACTAAAATGCTCAATGAGTTGACCAACACATTCTTGCCAGGTTCCTAAAGATCCTTCAAGTAAACTTATGTACCATTCTACTACATCTCTAGTTAAGGATTGAACAAATAACTTCATTAGGAAATCCTCATGGGCTTTACTCATTTCCTCAATTACTGCTTTTAAATTTATACAATGAATTTCTGTTGATATAACTTCATTCCCAGAGTATTTTGGGATTGTAGTTCTTAAATCCTTTGATATAAGATTTAGAAATCCATATATACCATAGAAGTCCAGTTGTCTATATATCTCTAATGGAACATGATCCCTAACATTTTGATTGAACCCATTATTTTGTTGTCTATTATTTCTTTGCATATTCTGATTATTGTTCATATTCCTTCCTCTAGGATGCTTGCTATTTTGTGCATTATTGTTAGTACCCATAAATGTATTGTTATTTCTAGCATTATTGTGATTGTATAAATTATTATTACGATATGTATTATTTTTGTTATGATTATTAGCAGATTATCTTAAATTTCTATCAATACCTCTTCTTTCATCCATATGTGGATGTTGTGTAGGGTTATCTACTTAGTTATCCACGTCATTTTATGTTCTTTTCTTAGGATAATTACTAGGAAATCTATGAACACCATTCCTACCTATTCCAAGTCTTTCTTCTTCTCTCTCTAGTCTAATTTTCTCTAGTGATGGTGTAACACGTTGAACCCTTGTTATTCCAATCAATTATAGGACCTCACTAGGATACCTTTTAAAAGCCCTTGCATCTCTCTTACTTCTCATAAAATTTGAAAATTCCTTGAACATATGACCTACTCTAACATCATCTTCTTCACCATCTCAAGATTGATAATCTTGGGGGTCTTCAAGATTTTTTTGAAGGAAGTTAGTCCCTCTCTGAAAAGGGACATTCTCTTGAAATTGAGTTCCATTCTCAAGATTGTTATCATCTTGGATATGAGTCCCATTGATTCAGTCATCAAGGGAAAGGTCTCTTAGTTTTTCAACCACTTTCCCACAACTTCCAAATATCATGCCAGCTACATTCACTACTCTTCTATTACACTTCCTAAGAGTATACTCTTGGTGCTCACTAGTATGTATAGATATTCTTCCCCAAATAAACTTCAATGAAACCCTCCTGAAAGTATCCTAATTTCTTAGCACGACCAACTGATTGTTCATATACCTTTTAACTATAGACTCACCACCTCTATTATAGAGGAAAAATTAGAATTTGTTTTTTTGGGTTTTGTCTCCACTAGAGTGCACATAATCTTTGCTCTATAATTTTTTATCTTATAAAACCAATAACTTTTGGGTTACTTCACAAACCTTGATTGTGCAAACAACTCCCCAATAGAGTCAAGAATTTGCTGGTCCCCAAATTAGCATATTAGGTTTCCTATGGAATGATGATACAATTATGGGAAATCCTAATAGTAATTTTTCAATTGATAGGTTCTACCCTAAAAGAATGCAAACCTCTACAATTTTGGCTCTTTAGAACTAAGGCTAGTAGGCCTATACCTCACACCCTAGAGGCTTTTTAGAGAAAATAATTTGTCAGACTTGGGTGTTTTAGTAATTTAATTGAAAAGTTAATAAATATTTTTTAGTGTGATATATTGATGTATGATGGATTGATGATCTTCGTCACTTGGATATGTGTCCTTTCTGCAATCAACATGAAAACTCAAAATAATAATCAAAGACCAGTGCCTTAACCGATGGAGTCTTTATCATTATTCTATCAACAACTCAAAGTGTTTAAAGTAATCCTCAGAGACAGACAATAAATCCCTTCAAGATAGATTTCTATAATTTTAATAATGTATAAATTGTTGAATACTTAAGTAAAATTTTAATACTAACTCTTATTGAATTTAACTCTCCTAAAGAGCCCAATAAGATAGCAACACATATCAACCAATCAATACAACACTACTATTTTACAAACATTGAGACAACTTATTGCATTCAATCAATTGAACATTCAATTAAAGAAAACTTAAAATTTGATATGAGGAAACAAAATGTATAAAATAGAAATGATATCACCAAAAGATCAATCGAGCACATGAAAACCTTGCATTGAATTTGAAATCTTTCACCACAAATGCATGTGTTGCTAGTGCATACAAATAACACAATCTGAAGTAGACCAAAAAGATTGACTCCCTATATAACATATGTCTAGAATATATGGTAATTATTATGATATCCAAATTTGGTCCTTATAATTATAGACAATGAATTGGTTACAAAATGAAAGGGTATGACCCTATTTTTACGAAATTGATCTTAATCGGCTAACTAATAACCAACTATTATATGTTGATTAATCAAAAAAAATTTATAAGAGAAAAAATATTTATTTGGATGAGTCTAATGTCGATTCCTCAATAAAATTATCACATTGTTCAACATGCTCCTGGTATCGGTCATCCTCAAGCAAGTTTGCATCAGCTATCACTTCACAAACTTTGATCTCCATCTCAATCATCTATTCAATCTACTCATTGGTCCTTGTCATCTCCAAATCATCATTCCTTGTTGCTATAAGGGCTTGTTCCTACATCACATGGAAATCCTCATCCATATCTCCTGATTGATTGTTTATCCATCTACATTATGCCAAGCTGGAACTCCATGCTCTGTTACCAAATCTTCAAATAACTTAAAAGTATCCTTAAACTCCTAGGTGTACACATCATGATTGTTGATCAATTTATTGGCTTCTTGAATATCTTCATCCTTTGCTAGTTTATTCTTCTCCTTAACAAGCTTCCTATATAATTCATTATGTTGGATAGACAAGGGCTTGTATGTAGTGTACAAATCCAAAACTTTTCGTAACTTGGTCAACAACTTTTTGAAACAATTCTTCAATATAGTGCTGGATATTTCCTTCCTTACTAGAGATATATTTTTTAGCCTTTTATTTTCCTCACGTAGTTTCTTCAATTCACTCTTCAAAGAATCATCATATGATTGAATCATAAGCTAAATTTGTGGCTCTCATACATTGTTCTCCAATTATCTCATTCAAAAGTCACTATTTGGTTGTTGATTTATCAGGTTCTATCACCCCTAGTTCAAATGTCATCAAGTTTCTAAAGGTTTGATCAATATCAATAATTTGTGGCCTTTTGTGTGGATGATAAAGATCCCATAACAACATAGACTTCTCATTTTTCATAACTTCTGAACCAATAATCACATCCTTCACACCTTACAAATCCAATTTTATATCTTTCTTTCTAGATTTGATTAAGCTATCAAATATATAGGATCCACTTAGATCCTAGCCAGGTAAAAACATGTTTCCAACTTCATTTAGCAATTTTTGCCCTCTTTTTGGAGTCATATTCTCCACTTCTTTCTTGATATCATTTTTTAGGTTAGTCATTAACTCATTTTCAATTTCTGGAGTGATGTGTTGAACATTCTATCTCAATATCGTTCCTCTATAATTCTATTGAATAGAAAAAAATTCTTTTGATCTAACAAAATCATCATCACTCACAAACATGCTAGAATCAAGGATCCTTTCACCATTCCCAACATCTACTCTATCAATCACTTGGGCATCATATTCCAATACTTGAATTTTTAGCCTATCTAGAGTCCTAGTCACTAGAACATGGGAATCTGGCCAATTTTGTATATAATTTTTTAATTGTTCCAATTCTCATTGTCTCTTTTCTTCTAGGTCTCTATTTTTCTCTTGCAACTTTTGCTAAATCTCTAGCCATTCCATATTCTTGAATTTTTCTTCATCTTCAATGCTATGATGGACATAGTCACCCAATTTTTGTGACTTTCTACAAGTATGGATATAACCTTCAAGATCATAATGAGTCCATGGATCCATACTATACATATGATATTCATTTAAAAAAATTTCTCCAATTTTATCATATGACTTGGTTGCACAAATTGTAAAATCACAAAAAGATAAAGTGGCAGGGAGAAAAGTTTGCTTCCTTTGTTTCCCTCCAAAATGTTGCTTGCTAGATTCTGACATTTGTCTTACAATCTCCAAATAAGAAATTGTATCAGGTACTGAAACTAGAAATCTATATGACATACTCTCAAATCCAAAAACTCTAAAATATGTGGAATAATCATATGAATACCAATAACCCCAATTGTGCTTTAACCTTTCCCCCAATCCATTATCCTTAAGTATTATAAATGTCTTTATGTTAGGGTTGATGGAAGGAAAAGCTTGATACCCAAAAAAAGTATTTAGGTGATGGACAAAATAATCCTGAAAAGTAAGGTAACAAGATGCAGTGAATCTAAAATCCCATATGGAAGTCCAAATTTGAATTGGCTTTTCTTCCCCATTTGTTTCCCCCACATTTAGTTTCAAATTTTCAAGCCACATAATTTTGAATTGACCATAATGTAAAATCATTTGCATGAGTAAAGAAGAATGTTGGAAAGTAGGACAATCAATGTCACTAAAATTAATAAAACAAGAATGAATGTTATCAACAACATACTTAGCATAGTCATATGGTCTAGGCTCCAATATTTGAACATTAGATGTGAATACCATGAGTCCAATCTCCATTAGGTTTGGAACTCCTATTCCTCCCACTTTCTCATAAGATTGATATGCCATATCAAGATATGTCTTGAACATATTAATGTTGAATGGTGGTTGATCTACTACAGTCAATGGTTCCTTGATATTCTTATGTAGCATTAGCTTCCATAGCATATAACTCAGTGAACGATAACTTCTTAGTGATCCTATCTATCAATTTGAAAACTATAAGAGTAACTATTTATTTATGCTTATTAATTAAATCATGTTGATTTAATTATTTATGTCATCTATTACTCTAGTCTACTTAAGCTTACTCTTAGGTGCATATAATTAATATTTTATATTAATTATAATGTGCAAACCTAGTTTTCTTTCCCTTTAGGGTTTCATTCACCTTTAAGGTTGAATTTTTGTACTTTTTGTTTTCAAAACTTGGAATACAATTTCACTCTCACACCATTGAGATTTTCCAAGCTCTACTTTTTCCTTTTCTGGTTTATCTTCACTACAGGTTATTTTCATGTAGGTATTCTTAGCAATTTGTGAAGTTAGTTTTCACAACTTCTACATGGTATCAGAGCGTCCCTACTACTTCCTGGTTTGAAGATTTTTAAAGCCATGATTTGGAGTTAGAAACCCTAGGTTTTTCAAAAAATTTTCCTTCAATCGAGAGGAGAGCATTTTTTTGGCTCACTTTAGGCCAAAAAAAATGCTGCCATTGCACTTAGAAGGCTCAGTATAGTCAAAAATCATATAAAACTTTTAATTTTTGATTACTGTAGCTTTAGGCAAAAAAAATTTGGCCTCCTGGAGGGCCGTACGGATGAGATTTTACAAAAAATAATAATTCAAAAAACTGGCTACACAGGTTGCTCCATCTGATGGCCATGCATCAACCACCTCACTGCCACTAGAATGTAGCCCACACCTAGCCTACACTTAGTCAGCATCGACTACGTAGCTACAGCCCCACCCACTCCCAACCATTGTCAGCGAGCCACCCATTGGCCATCACTGCTCGGCCCAATTACCATCAACACCGATGGCACTGCCCAAATTTTCCACTGCTACTACAATGCTTCACCTAGGCACCACTAACATTTCCCCATCCATTGGCATCACTTCCCATTAGGTGATGTCATCATAATGACTGTTGACATGAGCTTTCAGTCCTACTTATGCCATCTTCCTGGCACCCTGCTAACATCATTTTTTGGCAAGGTGATGTCACTTTCTAGCTATTGACATCAACATTCTGGCCCCTGGATTTTTTTCGGTGATGACCAATTGATTTCCATATGGCTAGTTGATGGTTGTATAGACATCAAATTTTTTGCAGTGACTGTAATTCTCCAGAGAGCTAGTTTTTGGAGTAGCAGTTGGTTTTTTGGCCATAACTTGAGCATACAAAGGTCTTTTTTCAATCTAAAGAAGCATTGAAAAGCTAGTTCCAAGATGAAGACATTGATGCTAGTTTCATTTCATTTTGAGTTTATTTGAGCTTCCATTTTTTGGCATTAAAGTAGAGGCTTCTGTTTCCTCCCTGTAGTGCCTCTCCCATTTGACTTTTGTAAGTCATCCTAATGGATGCAACCTTGATGATCTTTTGTTCTGATGGGATCATGATTGTGACCCTAAGTGGTCTACACCATTGAGGTGTTTGGATTTATGTTTATGTATCAGTTGCTTTGTTTATGCTTTTGACTGATCTTTGAGATTATGATGTGATTTTTGGTTCACTGAGGTTTGTGCCAGTGGTTACCAAGATCGATGTGGTATCATGAGGTTTTTCTGTGATTACCCTGAGATGTGTGCAGAGATTGCACTAGGTTCTTTTACCATGCTGCACTGGGCTAGGTTCCTGTAGCAGTGGTTAGTCATGTTTATGACTATGTTTGCTTATGTGTTTTAAACGCCCTTTTAATGCAGAGTAATCAATCATTATTAAATGCTTAAGTAATTAGAATGGATTGTTCTTGTTGGATTATTTGGTTATGTGTTGCAGACATTTACCTTGTTTTATTTTGATTAGAGAGATATTTGTTACTCATGTGATGTTTTACATTTGAGATGACCTGAGGGTCGAATGTTACTCTTTGATTCCAGTATCATAGATAATAGACTACTATGCTGTTCAGTTAATCATATTGCATGATGATGCCATTTTGAGATGACAGTGTGCTTTATGATGATATCTGGTTATCTGGTATTTGGACATACCTTTGATTATGTTATGTGATGGATTTAATGCTATGGTTATTTACTTCATTCCTGTGTTGCTATGCCTTTTGCGAACGTGAGCGATGTAAATAGATTATTTTAATATAATTAAATAAATGGTTAAATTAGGTGATTTAATACATTTATTGCTTTGGCTATGTTATTATATGCAATTGCACTTGATCGTGTTGTTTAGTGTGTAGGATTTATATCCCTGGCAGTGGCACATGGAGTTAGTGATTCAACCTTTCATATTTTACCAATGTCATCCTTGTATGGTCGACGTATCCTTTATTAAAATGTTTAATTTGAACCTTTCGGTGATTATTAAATCCGAACTCATTTGCATTATGTGATTAGACCAGTAAGCGTGTCTGTGCATTTTTGAGGTTCGCATTGTCGCGAAATTTTGTTGAAGAGATTTATGTGTTTTTGGGTTTTCGGGCTTTTTATTTGATTTATTTTAATTTCTGGCAGCTTTTCCATAGATGAATTCCTATTTATAGGAATAGCCTATTTTCGTTTGGGTCGATTCGGGGTTTAACTGGATTGGCTGGTTAAATGCCCTAATCGATTATTCACCTGAAAAGTGAATAAGTATCCAAAGAGGAATTTAATTCCTCACTTCTCACTTTCAAATTGGAAAGTTGGAGAGTAAAACCCAAAATCCTCTTCATGAGGATTTACTATTTTGTTCGTTGTGGGATCTACGGGCATGGGATCGTCGCGAGGTTGGGCTCATTGGATCCATCTCGGGGAAACCTTGGATTGCCGCGATTTTCAACTACTTCTATGGGATATTTATTTTATGGTTCAGATTCCCGTTTTGCCCTTTTGGCTGTGAGGTAGGGCTTTCCTGTTTTATTGTTTCTGCTCCGTTTCAGCTTCTGTTTTTGGTAGCCATTTGTTTGGAGGCTGAGAACTAGTATTCCCCTCCGTTTTTGTAGGCTAGTTCTACCCGGTTGGGCGGGTATGAACATTTCCCTATTTTTTGGGATGAGGGTTTGGGATTTTGTACCGTTATGCTAACCGTTTTTGCATACGGTGTTCAATTCCATTTATTTTTGGATTTTTGAGGTTTTTGAACCCAAAGG
The DNA here is from genome assembly GCA_028749045.1 of Cupressus sempervirens. Lineage (NCBI taxonomy): Eukaryota > Viridiplantae > Streptophyta > Pinopsida > Cupressales > Cupressaceae > Cupressus > Cupressus sempervirens. Next base: position 577,140,849 of record CM053787.1, read on the forward strand.
CCAAATGGGTTTTAATTTTGAAGTTTTTCCAAATTTGAAGTTTTTACCTCGTTTTGCGTGTCGCCCTATTTTCTCGAGTTTTCTTGGCACATTGTGAGTCATGGACTTGGATGATCTGTTTGGGTATCAGTCAGATTACTTTTGCACTTTTATGTTGCATTGGGATGCGTGTTACATCCGTACTCCCGACGTTGTGTTCCGTTGAGTGATTTTACACTTGTTATGGGTTTTGTTGGACCTTTGCCTTGTTTCATGGACATTGGGATTCATGTAGAATCCATACTCTCGGATTGAGGCCGGTTGAGTAAGTTCATGACTTTTGGTCTTGTTACATCATTGGGATTCGTGTAGAATCCATACTCTCGGATTGAGGCCAATTGAGTGATTTCATGATGTATGATTTTATTGGCTTTGGGATTCGTGTAGAATCCGTCCTCTTGAGTTGCTTTCAGTTGGGTGCTTTGTTTTGCATTGCATTCTCATTCCTGTCCTTGTGTTATGATCTTCATGATGGTGGTGCGCCACACACGAGTACGTACGCGTACATTTGTTGGGTGACTTGCGAGGCCCGATCTTTTGTGGATTTGCCAGAAGTTATGATCATTGGGGTTGGGATGGGAGTATGCATGCCCACGGGCACTTGTCGTAGGATGAGCATGGGTAGGGTAGGGTAGCATATGGAGGGGGCTTCTATCTTGCAGCCTGGTGACCTTAGTCCCATAGGGTTAGCAGAGGAAGTTTTAAATAAGTGATAATTAAAGAAAATGTGTGACTGATAATAAAACTTAAGATAATAAAATGTGTGTGCGGGGCCCTCCGATGAGGAGTTGAAATGCACGATCTGAGCTTGGGCTTGTCGATGCCAAGCGACTCTCCATGATGTCAGCCCCTACTTAGTAGCCTTTTGAGTGTCTGACTAGGACCTGTACTCCTTGCATTGTCTTAGGTTCTTGGTTGCAGCCATCATACTGTCTGGTGTGAGTGTTAGCCATGGATTTTCTTTTGTGTGTTTTTTGGTTGGATCATTATCTCCATCAGCACGGCGGGTGCCACATGGTTGGGAGGCGCAGCTACTTTCACCACTGCTAGGGATCGGTGTACAAAGATGATCTTTTGTCCTAGTGCGACCGTTGCTAGATGTCTTCACTTGGTACTTCGGGGTCCGAAGTATGCCTTCTTGTGATTTATGCTTTCATTGGAATGCTTGGATATCATGTTTAGATGATGTTAGTTTACTTGATGCATTCCCTTATCATGATGTTTAGCATATGATTAGATGATGTTATTTGATTTAGTAGTACATTTGTTGCTTACTGTTGTTTAGCATGTGATAGGTGATGTTATCTACTGTAGGATTATCTTATGCGTTATCACTAGCATGTTAGATTTCCTTGTGCTTATATTGTTGCATGTTTTAGTAGTGACGTCCCTATTACAACAGTACCGACGATCTGGTCGATGGCTTGGGATGTTATGCACAGGGGATGGCTAGGACCCACGATGGTCTTATGATGCTATTGACGGTTGGGAGGAACCGCACACTTATTTGGTTGTTTAGTTCTGAAATGTATCTTTGTTCATTGCGATGTTTATTTTAGTATGTGCTTTTCTTTTATGTTTTAGATGGTTAGATGTTCCTCTTTCCTTGCTGTTAATGCTCTCGAGTGTTCATTCCTCAATTTAAGTGGATCTGGTACTCCCCGGTGTGGAGGTTTCCTTGTTTGTTTAGCTTTTTGTTTGTGTTTTGTGTCGCACTGATTTGTTTCCTCACGCGAGATTGTATTTTCCTCGCGTGAAACTATTTCTTCCTCGCGCGAGAGTGTTTCTTCCTCACGCGAGACTGTTTCTTCCTCGCGCGAAAGAATACACTTCCCGCACGAGAATGCAAATCTTCGCGCGACGCATAGGAATCCTCGCGCAAAGCTCAGTAGTCCTCGCGCGAAGCGGTGAAAGATCTCGTGCAAAAATCGAGACTAGTTTTCTTTCTCGCGTGAGAAACAGGGGCTATCTAGGCTTGTCAGATGAAAGTTCAGAAGTTGGTTTTGGACACCCTTTTGGTTCTTACACCTTCCTGGTTCAAAATAGATTTCCTAGGGGTTTAAAATATATCATTTAAGTATAAGTTAACGTATATTTAATTCCTTATACTTAAGATATATTTTAATATATGCGAAAAATTGTTTGAGATAGGTCTCAGACCTCTCAGAGTTAAGTTATGGATTCTAGGACATTTCAGGGCTTCAGAAATCCAGACTTAGCCAATTTTTAGGGCTTCAGGATTTCAGGCTTAGCCAAATTTTGGGATTCTACATTTTACCCCAGCTTGGTGTTTTGTTGATGAGTGGTTGTTTCTTGTGCCCTCATAATGTGTGTTGTCTTTGTTGGCTTTGTTTGTGTGTGTCAGTTTGGTAGTGGCGTTCGGAGATTCGTTGGTTGCTGGGATTGTGTTGAAGTCTTCCGTTGCGATCATTGTGATCCCTGTATGATGTTGTCATGTGCATTCATACTTGTAATATATATATATATATATCTTGGCTTGATTTGAATCCTTGTTTCCAAGGATCTCTGGGCGGGGCATTACACTCCCTCTCTGCATCTAGTGTCTAGGTTTTTTTTGTCAGTTTTTTTTACTTCTAGTAGTTTTTTCTTTGGTTTTAGAGGGATATTTTTATACATTGTTGGGGGAGAATTTTCTTTTCTATAATTTACTTTAAAATCATCCCTTCTACTTCCATCTTCTTCTCTCAATGCCAACCCCTCTATGGCATGGCTAATGCCACACAACTATCATAATTAGAAAACACACATGACTTAGCTTCTTATGTCACATGCCTTATTGTCATGTTTGGATGAGAATCAACCTATCCTATAGTGCCCTTTTGAGGTTCTTCAGCATAGTAACAAAATGGATGAAGCCATGAAATTGATTATACTGAACATCTTCGATAGTCTACTATTTCACCTAGATGATTTGACCACTCCTTGGGCTATTTGGACCAAGTTTCACAATGTTTTTAGCACAGTGAATGAGTTTCAAGCACTACAACTTGATGCAGAGTTGACTTCTTTGACACCTACCAGCTTCCCCACCATTGAGGACTTCTTGGTGACGTTTGAATCTCTGCGTAGAATTTTGTAGGGATGTGGGAAAAAAGAAGAGGACGATGAGTGTATTTTTTTATACTCTCAAAGTTGCATGGATAGTATCAGATATTTTCTTCCACTTTCTACTCCACTATGGATGCCTTGGGTAATAGACATCAGATGCCTTGTTTGAGACATTTTGTGATCGGTTAACACAGGAACAAGAAAAGATACAATAGGTGGATGCCTTTGGCTCTTCTAGCCAAGCATTGGTTTCTTAGACTTCTCAAGGGAAACCAAACAGAAAGCCAAACCAAAGAAAGATACACCAAAAATTGATTCCAGACCTCCAGCTAACCCTTCCAAGGGTAAATCTACTCTAAATTCTACTACGTCTACCTCTAAGACTAAGAAGAAATCAGCTGAGACCTGTAGTTTTTGTGAAAAGGATGGACATCTCGTTTCTAGGTGTTGGAAATGTTTGGAGGCTTTAGAGGAGGCCATGAAGGAGCATCACATTTCAGCTCTTAAGTCTTCATCCCCCCTATAGGAAAAGGTCATGCTCTTACTACATGAGTTATGACTTCTAGGCCTACCTGGATTCTTGATTTTGGTGCCTCTCACCATATGAAAAACACTTAGTAGTTGGTCATCTTACTTTCCCCTTGTGCTACTTCATAGATTGGTGTTGGGAACACATCGCATCTTTCAGTCGTGGGTTCTAGTTCTATTGCATTAGCTGGGGGTTTCTCTTTAGAATGTTCTTTTTGTCCCTGACATCTCGACAATCCTATTGTCTATTTATCAAATTTGCCACTTTGGCTCTGGTAAGATAGTTGAGTTCTCATCACATGATGTGGTTATTTAGGACTTACTTGATTTTGAGTTGATTGTGGCTACTGGGAATGTTGACTCTGCATCTTACCTCTATAGATTTAATGGATTTGAGTCTTCTGATGACATAGGTTCCTATTTTGTAGCACATGTAGATTCATTAAGTAGACTTTGGCATGAGTGTTTGGGCCATGTCAATTACAAATATCTTCAATAGATGAGCATATAGGCACTTTTTCTTGGGCTTCTCTAGATTTCCTACAGAGATGGTGTTTGTCAGGGTTGTGCTCTTGGAAAACAACATAGGGATCCTTTTCCACATGGACAAGGCATTAGTACTTTGGCACCATTAGAGTTTATTCATAGTGACCTCATGTCATTTTCCACTCCTTTTTCTAGTACCAAATATGTGCTTACTTTCATTGATGACTTCTCCAAACATACATGGGTGCACTTTTTGAAGTACAAGTCTGATGTCTTTGATTCTTTTCAAGTCTTTAAGACATTTGTAGAGAAGCAGTCTGGTCTTTCTATTCAAAAAATATGCATAGATAATGGGGGGAAGCATGTGAACCAAGCTTTCAAAGATTTTTTTCTCTAAATATGGTCTTCAACATCAGTTTTTAGTGCCCTACACCCCTTAGTAGAATGGTGTGGTAGAGAGAAAGAACAAAACACTTTAGGAGATGGCTAATTATATGATTCAGTCCAAGTCCATGGATTCATCTTTTTGGGTAGAGGTAGTTAATTGTGCCAACTATAATTTAAAATCGAATGCCTTACAAGGTTGTTTGACATATGACTCTTGAGGAGGTTTGGTCTCATGTAAAGCTTGATGTATCTTTATTCTGAGTTTTTGGTAGTGAATCATGGGCATTTATACCTAATGCTCAGAGGAGAGCAATGGAGTGGAAGAGTTGATACCTAATTTTTGTTGGCTACTACAAGGATGTTAAGGCCTATAGGTTTTTTAATCCTGATTCCAGAGAGGTCCTATTTCAATGGGATGTCTAGTTTGATGAGCACCTTCCCATAGTAGATACCCTATCTCTAGAGTCTACTTCACTTACCACTACTCCCTCATCCTTTCTAGTTTGTTTTTTGGATGATGAGGATGATGATCTTGGTAATCTTCATTTACCTCTACCATAGGATCCTCCCTAGATGCCTAAATGGGCTTGAACTATAGTTGAGGCTGTAGGATCTCTAACTGGTGACCCTTCCACTTCCCATTGCACTTGATCTCATATTGAAGGTTTTAGTCTTCTCATTCATGCTATTTGTGATGATCCTTAGACATTTTCAATAGTGACAAGACATTCTGAGCAGGACAATGCAATGGAGGAGGAGTATTCTTCTCTGATGAAGAATCACACTTTAGATCTTTGTTCTCTTCCTAACGGAAGAAATTTAGTGTGATACAAATGGTTGTATCATACTAAGTTTTCTGCTGATGGTTCTATTGATAAGAACAAGGCACATATTTTTGTGAAGGGTTTTTCATAGGTTGAGGGTATTGATTACACTGAGACATTTCCCCTTGTCGCCAGGATGAACTCTATTCACCTTGTCTTATCCCTCACAGCTTCAGAAAGATGGCCCATTTTTCAAATGGACATGAAGAGTGCATTCTTGCATGGTGATCTCATTGAGGAGATTTACATGGAGTAGCCTTAGGGATTTGTGCAAGATTCCTCCTTGGTTTTCAAACTTTGATCCTCATTTTATGGTCTCAAATAGGCCCCTTAGGCTTGGTATGAGAAGATTGACTCCTTTCTACTTTCTATAAGTTTCACCCGCTGCCATTTTGATCCTATAATTTACATTCAATATCTTGAGGCTAAGGTTTTTGATCCTTGTGCTATATGTTGATGACCTTCTTCTCATAGGTAGCTAGTGTAGAACAAGATTTAGTATGCAAAGAACATTAACAAATAAAGTAAACATTCACAAACCAAAAACTAGATTCACATATATGCTTAGACAAAGAAAGAAAACAAGAAGTGCAAACCTCACAAGAAAAAGCACTCCATGCTTTCTTGATTCTGTAGATGTGTCCTTTTGCTGTGGATGTATGCTCAAGATGCTCAAAAGCTGCTTCAATGGAGATGGGTAATGGCAAATTGGTAGCTTTGTGAGCTCTCAATTTGGCATTATAAGGGTATGGTTGATGGCTTTGGTTCTCAAAATAGCATGGTAACTTTAGCTCAAAGATTGTTGATGAAATGGCTTGGGATGGGATAGGGGTAGAGGGATGGAGGGCTTAGATGAAAAGATGGATGAAGGCTTAAGGAGGGTTAGGATGCACTCAAAGAAGAGCACATGGATTGTGCTTGTTTAGCACTAATGGGAAGGTGACACTTGTCACAAGGAGGATGAGTGTGAGAGGGTAGGGTAAAGGGTTGGTTAAAGGCATGATGAGTGAGGTTGAGTATGTAAGAGGGATGTAAGAGGAATGAGTGTGGAAGAGGGAAGAGTGTGGAAGATGGGTGTAAGAGTCATGAGTGGGCTTGTAAGAGTCTTTTATGTTTTGTAAGAGCACTCATGACTTAGTGGTTGGGTTTTTTGAGGGGAGACTTTGGTTTGGATTAGGAAAGTCTTAAACTTGTTTAAGGAATGTGACAACATTAGGGGGTGGATTAGGCTTGGGTTTAGGATTAGATTAGGGATGTTAGAGATGTGCAAGTGGATGGCATTAATGAGGGTGGGTGAATTAGTGGCTAAGCTTGGTTAGTATGGGTGGATGGGGTGGATTAGGCTAAATGGAGGATTAGAGATAGGTTAGGGGTTTTTGAATTTGAGGATTTCATTTATCAAATAGATTTATTTAATAAATGGGGATTTTTGGAATTAGATAGGAGAAAAGGATTTAATTGATAAATAATAGATTATTTGATTTATCAATTAGGACTATAGATGATTAATTAAATTAATCAACTAGGGGATGACAAAGGATTAATTAAATAGAAATTTATAATAATACCTTTTTAGATAACTAAATAAGATTACTAAAATAGTGTAATCAAATTTAGGTGTCTACAGCTAGTCCTCTATGATTCAAGATTTTCAATGAGCATTAATGGAATAGTTTGAGATAATTGATCTTGGATTTTACACTATTTTATTGGTCTCCAGATTGTTTAGTCCTCTATTGGAATCTTTGTTTACAAGAAGAAGTATGCTCTTGAAATACTTCAACACTTTGACATGCTTGATTGTAAGCCTACTCCCACACCTTTTCAATCGAGTGTTACTTTGTCCACCTCCTACATTTTTCCTTCAGTGGATTCCACATTGTACCAACAGTTGGTTGGCAACTTGTTATACCTGACTCACACTCGTCCTGCTCTCTCTTTTGTAGTTGGTCTTGTCTCTCATTTTTCACATGAGCCTCATGAGTGTCATTAGCAAGCTGCCAAGAATATTTTGAGATAAATTTAGGGCACCCTTATGTATGGAATTCATTACACATCAGGGACTCCTTACATTGTTGGCTACATTGACTTAGATTGGGTCAGTGATGTTGATGATCAGAAGTCTACTTCTGGCTTTGTTTTCTGTCTTGTCTCTGGTCCTATCGAATGGTCATGCAAGAAGAAACATGCTTACACACTTTCATCTACAAAGGTTGAGTATAGAGCAGTAGTGCTTGATAGTTAGGAGATTTTATGGCTTTGACAGTTGATGATTGCGTTTTCTTTTCCTCCTGATCATCCCACTATTTTGTGGTGCGATAATCAGAGTGCTATTCATATTTCTTACAACCCAATGGAGTATCAACTCACTAAACACATTGAGATTCATATGCATTTCATCTATCAACTAATCTAGGATGGTGTTCTCTCTTTGGAGTATATTTCCACTGATGCCTAGGTTGCTGACATCTTTACCAATTCATTTGCATCACCTCACTATCTTCAGTTATGGTCTATGCTTGGGGTTACAAAAGTTGTCCTTGGGGGGTTTTGTTGAGGCCTTCCTTCATTCATGTTTTTTTAACATGTTTGTTCTATCTCTTTTTGGAGAGGGTTTTTTCCTACTAGGTTTTCTCCTTTTTCTCCAGTTTATAGCGATTTCCTTGTTTTGGGTACTTGATCAAGCCTTGTTGTTGGGACCCATTTTCTTGCTTTCATAGCTTTGCTAGGATAGATTTCCTCCTAAGCTTCACTTAAGGAGGGGTGTTAGAGTAACTATTTCTTTACTCTTATTAATTAAATCATGTTGATTTAATTATTCAAGTCGTCTATTACTTTAGTCTACTTAAGCTTACTCTTAGGTGCATATAATTAATATTTTATATAAATTATAATGCACAAACCTAGTTTTCTTTCCCTTTAGGGTTTTGTTCACCTTTAAGGTTGAACTTTTTTACTTTTTGTTTTTATAACGTGGAATACAATTTTGCTCTCACACCATTGAGATTTTCCAAGCTCTGCTTTTTCCTTTTCTGGTTTTTGTTTAGTATAGGTTATTTGCATGTAGGTGTTCTTGGTGATCTATGAAGTTGGTTTTCACAACTTCTACAAAAACCTCATTCAAGGAATCAATTGATATTTCCATGAATTTCTCTGCTGCATTGTCATAGATACACCTATAATCAACATTATCCTTACTTATGATAACTTTGAACAACTTGACATTTACAAATACATTGGGCAGAGTTGGTTTTCCTAAATTCATATCCCATGGTTGACAAATAGGCACTTTGTGATTCCATCTAACATAATGGTATAAGAAAGGCCCATAACCCCTTTTCCTCATCTAGAAATATCCTACTTCACTATATTTATATTCCAATTTGTCAAGAGAAGCAAATTTACTCCTTCTAGATTTAGGCCCGACAAAATCCATTTGTTTGATCAAGTCCTCATTGAATTTTCTAGGAGGAACTTCATCTTCTGTTCTTTGTTTCTTCTCAATTTTTCCCTTCTTCACTTTCTCAACCTTTCTCTTTGGTGCTGAACTAGAACCTTCTATACTTCTCTAAAAGTCCTTTCTTAACCAAACTTTGCTACAAATTATGTACACTAATAGATAAATTTATAGCTTCTATGAAATTCTTTGAGATTAGAATGTGGAATGATTACCCTTTTGGTATAGTGTGCCTTATATGTTTGTGCTTTTATTCCCTGGCATGAATCGATGTCATAAAAATTTTGATCATTGCAATACAACACAAATTTTTAGTGGTCATTTCCTATCATTACTTCCCCACCTTATAAAATATATTCAAATATTTGATCGTTGTAGCTCCTACAAAAAATACCTATGCATCTTTGATAGCTATGTCTTAGCCCCTAAATAGCGATCTATTTTACTTTTCACACTTATTACTATAGCAATTGCGATAACCTTATCTCTCATCACTATATAAGAAAATCCTCTTCTGTGAACTCTGATAGATGTTTTTAGTACAAAGTATAGTGATCATAAGTTTCAATCGTAGTTGTGAGCTTTCATCTTATCACTATAATACATAATGATACACAAATTTCTATCTCTTATCACTATTTTTATTGTTCTCAAAATGCAATCCACAATCAACTCTGATCCATCGCTATAACATATGACATGCAACCAACTTATCATTGATCATTACAGCATAAAACTCCTTTCTTTGATCATCAAAATCATTTATCACCATATCATATAGTGATATAACTCAAGCTATCATTGATCACCAAAACCAAAACCTTATGTCCCCACTCATTGATAATCGTTGAAGGTTATAGCAATATCTCACCCAATTTTGAAGATGACCAACTAATATTGCCATACCATAAACCGATACTTGGTGCTTCATCACTGTAGATATAGTGATATATGAAAAAATCATATATCTGATAGGGATTACCATGTGATGAGTAAGGCTTGGGAATTCATTTTGAGAAATGGACCTTTGATTTATATGAAAATCATTATTTCCTACAAAGAAAAAAAAATGCAGTAAATAATTATTTTATTTGATCACAACCATATTATTTTATCCTTGAAATGATAACTAATTAACAACATGAAAATAAGTCAATAGATTAACTATAATCAAAGCAATAATATGTGGAAAATATTTATAAAATATTGAGTTCCACCACATGATTTGGGCCTATTTTCCATGGATGGAATAAAGGTCAGTTATAACAAAGTTGTTGAATTGTTGGAGCATGTAGGATCATGTTACAATTACAATAATTGGATGCAGATAGTTCAATAAAAAAGAAGAAGTATGAGTAGGTATGCACTGCCAACAAATTATTTACAAAGGAAAGAAAATGATCAAATTAAAAGACTTGCTATATACATTGATTGAAGGCTAAAAGAAATAGGGAACATTTTAGGTTTTATAAATAGTACACATCCTGGTCAACTAATAAGAGACCCAATTGCATTTTTTAGGTGCTTGAGGAAAATCATGTTTTTTTATGTGTGATAAAATCAATAAGTGCAGGGGAAGAGTTGCTAATAGATTACAATTTGAATAGCATAGATACAAAGAAAATTACTATCATGGGACTTGTAAGTACTATATATGTAATATTTAAACAAATTACTTCCAATTGATAACTACAATATATAATGTACCATTTTATTAATAAGTTTTTTTGCTATGTTGACTATTTATTTTATTATGCCAATGTTTATATATATATTCTTTGTCATAGGGCGACATGGATCCATCGAATGATAAAGGCAGGGATGTTGCTCCCACCCCTTCTTCAATGAAGGTAAATGATTTATATAAAAATTGGTGTAATTTTAATTTTACAAAATGTCATATTATTATGTTATTCTCCTTAATGTTTTGGACTTTTTCATTTGTTTTATATTATTTTTAGGGAAAGGGAAGAGAAAAAGTTACACAAGAGAAATTAGTTACTAATATGGTGGCCATAGTATTATTCTAACCATTGACCCTATAAGCATGCATAACAAAGAGCCTAAAAAGCATTAGTCTAAAAATTCTTTTGCTTGTGATGGATCAAAATCCAACCAAAGAGAAAGAGACAACAAGAAATCAATTTTGTCAAAGAGCACATTTTCTAGAAGTAAGAAAAATTGAATCTTTAGCTAGTAAAATAGTTCAATAAAGCTTTATGTTTTATACTAATTTATGGATCATGAACCAAAATATGTATGTGTTCTAACATAATTTTTTGAGACCTCACCGAGTTGTTGGACCTAATGAGGGTATTAGTGCAGTTCCTACAAGTTTGTGATTTCAATTTTCAACCATCAGAAGGGACATCATCAAAATCACCATATACCATGCTTCTTTGTTGTAGTCCATTAATAGTCAAAACTGCACCATTATTTTCTTCATGATTATTATTAACAATTTTATAAGAAAGGTGAAGTATATTACTGTTGTCATGTTTTTGCAATCTATATTTTAAAAAGGACAATACATTGCATATATGATTGATTTTCAGGTCATGATGACATTTATACACCTCCTTCGACGAGGTCAACCACTACTTTGAGCTTGCTGATTGTAGGATTGACAACAAGGAGCATGCAAACATGTATGCTTGTTGCAACTAGAGCTAGGAAATCCTTGTTTTGCTATTTTTTTTATGTGTTAAATATGATTTTATTTTTACTTTCTTATTCATTTGATCATAGTATGTTATTGATTAACTTTATGTAGTGAGATGTACTCCTTCTCGTGATGATACAACATGTAATGCCTCACCCAGAGATCCTTGGAATAAGGATTCAATTCAAGCCAAGATATTTTTTTTACAAGTATGAATGCACATGAAAAAATCATACATGGATCACAAAGATCACAATAGAAGACTTCACCACAATCCTAACAACCAATGAATCTCCAAACACCACTACCAAACTGACACACAAATAGAAGCCAACAACAACCATGCACATGATGAGGGCTTGAAAACAACCACTCATCAAGAAAACACCATGTTGGGGTAAAATGTAGAATCTTAAAATTTGGCTAAGTTTGAAATCCTGAAGCCCTAAAATTTGGCTAAGTCTAAATTTATGAAGCCTTGAAATTTCCTAGAATCATTATCTTATCTCACAGAGGTCTGAAACCTATCTCAAAAGATTTTTCACATATATTAAAATATATCTTAAGTATAAGGAATTAAATATATGTCAACTTATACTTAAACAATATATTTTAAACCCATTAGAAAGACTATTTTGAACTAGAAAGTTGTGAAATCCAATAAGGTGTTCAAAACCAACTTTTAAAATTTCCTCAGCCAAGTCTAACTACTCCCTATTTCTCATGCAAGGAAGTGCAATGGTCTCAAATCTCACATGAGACTTTGCATCACTACATGTGAGAAAGTGCATTTCTTCGCACAAGGATGTGCATGACTCTGCGCAAGGATTCAGACTGAACCGTGCAAGGATTTGCACCACACTATGCAAGCCTTTACTTCCTTGTGCAAGGAAGTACATTCTCACATGAGAAAGTACCAAGAACTGCATGAACCTTCACATTCTTGTGCGAACAAGTACAATTTTGTGTGAGGAAACACATTAGCAAGCCAAAACACTTAAGTAAAACAACTTAGGAAATGAATTTCCTATACACCAAAGAGTGTTGGATGCACATAAATCGAGGAACAAACACTCAAGTGCATAAACATCAAGAAGAAGAACATCTATCCATCTAAACCATAGTAGTAAAGAACATATTGAAAGCAACATCATAGTGAACAAAAGTAACATTACAATGTATAGAAATAACATCACAATAATTGAACAGTCAAATTGAGTACATGGTTCCTCCCAACTATCAATAGCATCATAAGACTATCATGGATCCTAGCCATCCCCTATTTGTAACATCCCAAGCCACTGATCAGATGGTTGGTACTATTGTAATAAGGACATCACTACTAAAAGATGCTACAATATAATCACAAGGAAATCTAACATGATAGTAGTAAAGCATAAGATAATTCTTCAAGTATATAACATCACCTATCACATGCTAATCATCATAATAAGGAAATCTAACATGCTAAACCAATAAATAATAGATAATCCAATATAGCAATTCACATCATCTAGCCATATGCTAAACATCATAGTATGGGAATGCATCAAATAAACTAACATCATCTAAACATGATATCCAAGCATTCCGATGGAAGAATAAATCACAATAAAGCATACTCCAGAACCTGAAGCATCAAGTGAAAACATCTAGTAATAGTCACACTAGGATAAAAGACCATCTCTATACATTGGTCCCTGGTATTGGTATAGGTAGCTATGCCTCCCAACCACATGGTACTCAGAATTCCACACCTGTCGTGCTGATGGAGATAATGATCTAACCACAAGCACACAAAAACAACATCCATGGATAATACTCATGCCAAACAATATGATGGCTGTAACCAAGAACCCAAGACAATGCAAGTAGTACAAATCTTGGTTAGACACTCATAAGGCTACTATGTGGGGGTTGACATCATGGAGAGTTGCTTGGAATCCAAAAGCCCAAGCTCAAATCATGGTGACAACACTCTCAAGGGACTCCCTTGGAACCATCACATGAATGTGGAACTTTTCATTATCTTAAGTTTTATTAACACTCACGCATTTTAATTTAGTTATCACTTACTTAAAGCTCCCTCTGCCATACCTATGGCATCATGATTGCTAGGCTGCAACATAGAAGCCCCCTCCATATGCTACCATACCCTACCCATGCTCATCAAATGACAAGTGCCCGTGGCCATGCATACTCCCAATGCAACCCTAATGATCATAACTTCCAGAAGTACCCCGAAAGATCAGGCCTCGCAAGTCACCCGATAAATGTACATGCATGTACTTGTGTGTGACACACCACCATCACGAAGACTATAACATAAGGATAGGATGAGAGTATAATGCAAAAAAACACTCAACCAAAAATAACTCGAGAGGATAGATTCTACATGAGTCCCAAGAACCAATAAAACTATACATCATAAAATCACTCAACCAGCCTCAATCTTAGAGTATGGATTCTACACGAATCCCAATGATGCACCAAGACCAAACATCATGAACTCACTCAACTGGCCTCAATTTGAGAATATGGATTCTACAAGAATCCTAGTGTCCATGAAACAATAACAAAGGTCCAAAAGAAACCATAAAAACATGTACAAAATCACTCAATTGAACACAAGGTCAGGAGTACGGATGCGACATGCATCCCAATGCAAACACAAAATTGCAATAAAGGTCTGATTGACATCAAAATAGATGATCCAAGTCCATGACCAATCTCACACCAAAAAAACCCAAGAAAGTAGGGCACACAAAACAAGGTAAAAACACCCAAATTTTTGAAAACTTCAAAATTAAAACCGATTTGGCCATTAGGTACAAAAACCCAAAAAATCCAAAAATAATTAGTTCACACACTGTATGCAAAAATGGCTAGCATAATGGCACAAAACCCCAAACCCTCATCCTAAAAAATAGGAAAATTCTTACACTTGACCAACCAAGTAGAACCAACAAATAGTAACGGAGGGGAACACTAGTTCTCAACCTCTAGCAAAATGGCTACCAAAAACAAAAGTAAAAATGAACCAGAAATAATAAAATGGGAGAGCCCTACCTCACAACCAAAAGGGAAAAAAAGGAATCTGAACTAGAAAATAAAAAGCCCACAGAAGTGGCCAAAAATCACAGCAATCCAAGGTCTCCCTGAGCTGGATCCAATGAGCTCAATCTCGCAACGATCCCATGCCCGTAGCTCCCACAACAAACAAAACAATAAATCCTCATGAAGAGGATTTTGGGTTTTACTTACCGACTTTCTAATTCAAAAGTGAGAAGTAAGAAATTAAATTCCTTTTTGGATATTTATTCACTTTTCGAGTGAATAATCGATTAGGGAAAATAACTAGCCAACCTAGTTAAACCCTGAATCGACCCAAATGAAAATAGGCTATTCCTATAAATAGGAATTCATCTTTGGCAAAGCTGCTAGAAATTAAAATAAATCAATTAAAAAGCTCGAAAACCCAAAAACACATAAATTTCCTTAACAACTTTCACGACAATGTGAACCTCTAAATGTACAGACATGTTCACTGGTCTAATCACATAATGCAAATTGGTTCAAATTTAATAATCACCAATAGGTTTAATTAAACAATTAAAATAAGGGTGCATCGATCATATAGGGATGACATTGGTAAAATATTAATAGCTAAAATATTAAGTCCATGTGCCACTACCAGGGATATAAATCCTACATACTAAATAACACGATCAAGTGCAATTGCATATAATAACATAACTGAAGCAATAAAT
Source organism: Cupressus sempervirens (assembly GCA_028749045.1). Classification (NCBI taxonomy): domain Eukaryota; kingdom Viridiplantae; phylum Streptophyta; class Pinopsida; order Cupressales; family Cupressaceae; genus Cupressus; species Cupressus sempervirens. Next base: position 577,156,071 of record CM053787.1, read on the forward strand.
GCATTAAATCACCTAATTTAACCATTTATTTAATTATACTAAAATAATCTATTTACATCACTCACATTCGCATAAAGCATAACAATGTAGGAACGAAGTAAATAACCATAGCATTAAATCCATCACATATCATAATTAGTGATATGCCCAAATACCGAATAACTAGATATCATCATAAAACACACTATCATCTCAAAATGGGATCATCATGCAATATCATCAACTAAAAAACATAGTAGTATAACATCTACGATACTTAAAAAAAAGTATAACATCTGACTCTCAGGTCCTCTCACATGTAACAGATATCTCTTGGATCAAAATATAACAAGGTAAATATCCACAGGTCAAACCAATGAATCCAATATGAACAATCCATTTCTAATTATTTAACCATTTGATAATGGTTGTTAACACAACATGAAAAGGCACTTAAAACACATAAGTGAACACAGTCATAAACATGACTAACCACTACTATAGGAACCCAGTCCAACGTAGCACAATAATAGTACATAGTGCAATCTCTACACACATCTCAAGGTAATCATGAAACAACCTCATGATACCACATCAATCCTGGTAACTACTGGCACAAACCTCAGTGAACCATAAATCACATCATAATCTCATAAATCAGTCAAAGCATAAGAAAATCAACTGATAAAAAAACATAAATCAAATCACCTCTACGATGTAGATCACTCATAGTCACAATCAAGATCCATCACAACAAAAGATCAAAAAGGTTGCATCCATCATGATGAATTACAGAAGTCAAATGGGAGAGACACTATAGAACAAATACCAATACTAGTGTTAACTTACCAGTCTTTCCTAGAGTAGCCTATGTTACTTCTACTGGATCATTGTAGGCATCTTTGTTGATGGACAATAAAGTGTAATGTCCCTCTTATACAATATATAAAACTATGATTTTTCAAATTCAAATAATAATTATACCAACAATGATCTTACATTGCCACTAGAGTAATTTGAAAACTACAATGTGGTAACCTAGTAACAAATGTTAAGATTGTGCATGAAATTAGTCAAGCAATGTATGATAAAGTATTTTAATGATAACTAAAAGTAAATGATGGTTGAGGTTACTTTCTTGTATGATAGAATGGATGATTAATGTATTGACAGAAAATAAAATGGAGTAAACTGACACGAAGATAGTAACATGTTGTAATACTTGGACTGTAGGTGGGTAATTCATAAAAAGGTACATTACATTCAATAGACATCAAGATGTTGGTCAATTTGACTAAGTGAGAAATACATGAAATATTATTTAGGAAAGGTTATCCATTCTGGGTTTGTGATTATTGTTATGACAATGCTAATTTGATGCATTCTTAGTGCTACTTATCTTATCATATTATGGTTTCTATTTGATGTTAATCAATCATGTTTAACAATTGAGTATTGAAATATGATTCATGTGTTCTAATGGTAAGGAAATGGAATTCTACATCTATGTTGGTGATCTTATACTAATATGTATTGATTTATGCTATAATTGAAAATACATAGGAGTGATCATACTAAATGGCATTTTATAGTAAATATTGGAGAAATTCCTTAAATGCAAGTGTAAAATGATAGTTGTATTATTGTAAATGAAGAATACATATGGACAGCTCATTATGTTGATTTACATTTTTGATACCATGGACAATAGGATTTATGGATTTAATGTTACATATCTTGTATCTCATTTTATATTCTTATACCTCATATTGGCTGCTGATGTTTTCACGAGTGTGTAGGTAGTAAGCCCATGGACACATGGAGAACCTTGCTAGGTGCATTGTTAACCCAATATTAACCCTAAGGATGGGATAACCTAATTATCAATGGATTTTATTTGTGAAAATAATTATTTGTTTAATGTAAAATTTTAAATGTATTTTTGTGTAATTATATTGGTATGCCAAATGTGTATTGTTATGTGTTTTAAAAGTGGTGTCAATTTACACATGTGTTGTGATGTGGCATGCCAAGTGTGTTGAGTGAGTAGCTAAGTGACTCTTAGTTAACCATGGAGTGATCCAATGTGAGTTTCCTTGTCTAGGAAGCCAAGAGACTTGTCCTCCACTTAGATTTTTGAATGTAAACTTTGAGCAAATTTCTAGGAGGGTAAAACCATCCCTAGGGTTAGTTTAGAACCTTCTCTTTAAGCCCATATGGTATACCTTAGGGTTAGGGTCATATTTAATTATATAAATCTTCCATAGGAACCTAGGATACCACCCAAAAGTTAGGGTTTTTCATATGGTCAAAATCAAAGAAGGAGGCATGGAAATATTTTAGGAAGGGAGAAGATAAGGAATTTGTTGGGAAACAAAGAGTTGGGAAGAGGGGAGTAGAGACTTAGAAACAAGAGGAGAAAGGAGGAAACATATTTTAGCTAAGGGAAAAGAAAGTGGAGGGAAGCAAGGGAGAAGGAGAAAGGATTTGAAACCCAATCTTGGAAGTGAGGTGAGTAGTCTTTCCCTTGGTTAATGCCATGTGAACTCTATGTTTGGATAGAACTTCTAGTTTTCAGTTTGTTATGTGTAGCTCATGTATTGTAAATGTAATTTTATGAGCATGCATTCCTTGATCTTTAAGTTATGTTTGTGAACTTTATGGTGTGGTAGGATTTTCAGATTTAGTTTTGTGGTGTGTCAAACCCTGTAATGTGTTTTATGGTGTATGGAAGTCATGTTTATGAGTTCCCTAGCAGACTTGGAGTTTTTAGTTTGGAAATATTATTTTATGTTGTCTTGTTGTTTTTTTTTGGGGTGTTACAAGGTGAGCCTCACCCTTGGGAGGGAAGAGAACCTTGTTTGGGTGAAGGGTGTATAGGGAATGTATTTGGGTGGAGAGTCTCTCCTTGTAGGGGAGAGAAATGCCATATGAGTGATATGGGCCTCATATGGCACATTGTTGTCTTGTTTGGGGGCTATAAGGGGGTAAGATAAAGCCTTGTGAAGGCATTTGGATCCATATGTATAGCCTTGTAAAGGCATGTGTTGTGAAAGCATGTGAAGGGATATGAGCCTTGCAAAGGCATGTATTGTAATTTCCAATGTGGATTCTCCCCGTTGTTTAGTTTCAACCTTCACCCATTGAAGGGATCTATTGTGATCCTTAGTGAAAGCCTTGGTGGGAAGTATTGCATTGTATTGTGATGATTGTATGTGTTAAAAATTATTGTATAAATTGTTGTGTAATGTTGTGTATAATATATTGGTTTCAAAACAAAATTTTTCACCACCTAGCATTGGTTCTCCTAGCGTAGGGGTGGTCTTGAAAACACCTATGGCTGGGTGGAAAGTGTTTCCTTGGACATTTGTGTTTTATTGTAGGTCTCTTGCAAAGTTCTAAAATTTTGAAGGAAAAATATTATGGAAGCCTTATTTGTGGCAAAGAGATGCCCATGTTGTTGTATGGTCAATGTAGAAAGGAGAGTCTTCCTTGTATAACCATATCTAGTGTATGTGGGTTCAGATTGTGTATATAAACTTGTTGTCTTGCATTGAAAGTATGTTACAGAATTATGTATAACAGAAAAAGAAGAAATAAAATGTAATGATATGTGTTTATTTTATCTTATTGGAAACTAGATGGTTAATGATTCACCATTAGTGTAGCATGCTCTTTAGTGATGAAAAGAAGTAGTATACATTTTCACAATGTAGTTCCATTTTGCTATAAATAGATCTTATTTGTAAACATAGTTATATTATTGCTTTGTTTGAAAATAAAATTAATTATTCTGCTCCTACTTAGTATTTTATTATTAATAATCATTTTGTTTTTTATGAGTTGGCTTGACTAAGTATCTAAATTTGAATATATTTGACTATAGTGTAATCTATTTATTTAGTTAAGAGTAAATCATATTATAAACAAAAAAATAATTATTAAGTGTTTTGGGTTGCTATATTTTGGGACATGATAGAAATATATGATTCCCTTAAAATTTCTTAAGCTTCCAGGTACTTTAAAATTGTAATTATTTAGAGTTTAATTATAGTTTGATTATTTATAACTCATTTTTGACTAATGACCCCATGATGATTTTGTAGAAAACAATGTTTCTTATAATTTTTTTTATGATTTAACATTGAAGATATTTGGCCCACATTACATAAAAGCTATATAGCTTCATATAATTGGTAGAATAATTTTCTATTCAACCATTTATTGTAATATATTCAAGGTACATAGCTTGAACTAATTTTTTTATCTAACAATTTTGTTTTTTGTTAAAAGGTGGAATGAGCAAGGCCCTAAATTAAAAAATTAGCTTATAAAATCTCTAGAGGATCTCTTTGGTCAAAATATTTTTAATAGAGCCCAAATTCTTCAAAAAGCTTGCAAACATCTAAAGACCATGAGAGATCAATACAAAAGGGCTCTAAAGGTCAACCCAAAGTATGAGCATCTTCCTATGGTTGCAGAGATGGAGTGGAATGAAATCATTGAAGATGCAAAAGAGATAAGACTAAAAGATAAAGGATTTAAATCACCACCCAACAAAAATAGGTATTGGTAGTATTAATGTAATTATGCACAAATTAGTGATCTTTATATTTATATAATCTAACATATTTTTGACACATTTCAAAGTTGGCATATATAGGCTACAAGACACATCAAAGGCTACACAAGCTAGAAAAGATAAGGTTGGCCAACACCATCTTGGCTCTAGTGGATATATGAAACTTCATGCATGACTTGTAAGTAGAAGTAAATGAAATTTCATATCAATTTTTTAATATAAAATTTTTAATAAGAAATACATTCAATATTTATGATATTATGCAAAAAATGTAGGGCTTTGAACTTAATCTAGCACCCACAGAAGAGGGTTGGGTTCAAGAAAGGCTAAAAAGTAGTTGTTGCCTACCATCACATAGATTCCAATGACCAAAGAGATCTAGAATATCTTGGTGCATCACTTTAGACATAGGTATGTAGGCCTAATGAATAATAACTCAAATTGAGAACTTCATGAGAAATAATCTATTTGATGTTAGTTTCGAACATTGATAACAATGTGCATGACATTTCACTGCAACCTTCTACACCTAACACAGATCCTACACATGAAAAAGGCCTTGATGTGCATCACAATAATAGAGGTATATATTCAACTTCTATTCAAAATTAATTATGTAACTATTAATAAAATTTAACATCTAAAATTACAATTGGTGTAACCTTTATGTGAATTTTTTTGAGTATGAAAAACTCCATGGTGATGGAGTCGAGAGTGATGTTAGTGTTGATCATGTTGCGGTTGAGGTTGAAAAAAATGTGATAGTAGATGATATGGCACTATCAACTAAAGAAAAATCCTTGTTATGTTCTTCAGATTAATGAAATACTTATAATATTTGAAAATTATATTTAGAATTAAACCCATTTATTTTTTATTCCAGGGGTGCATCACCCTTGTACTTGAAAAAAGAAGAGGAATCATCATGTCATAAGACTAGAATCAAAAGAGCCATAGGAGAATGCCAGAGATAGTCATGATGTGACTATTAGCCTTTATCTTTGACAAACATCAAAGAAAAACAAAAGAAGAAATGATCATTGAAAACTTTGTTTGATGATGAATGCATTGATGAATTTTTGATAAATGTTGCTTACTAATGAATTTTATGTCATGTTATTGAATATTTTTATGTGATTATAATGATTGATGTGTTCACAAATTATTGATGAATTTTTATATGTATTAATGAATTAAATGTCATGTTAATGAATGTTATGTGATTATAATGATTCAATATTATAGTTCTTAAATGAATGAATGAATGAAATATTTACTTAGATGTTAACGGGGAATTTAGAGTGATTATTCGGGGGAGAGGCCAAATGAGCTTCCACCTTTATGTGGTTGGCCTTGTTAAGTGTTAGGATAAACCACAGATAGAAATAAAAACTACATGCAAATACAACCAATAATAGAAAAATAATAGATCACACAGAAATGAACACAAGACACCAAGATTTAACGTGGTTCACCTAATCCTTGGGCTACGTCCACCAAACAACAAGTCTAATCTTATTACAATCCAGTGATTACAACTTGATTACAATTTGTAATCCCTTACAGCTCAATACCACCACAAGAAGCAATTTCACATCACAACATAATGAAAAATACCTAACCCTAAACCCTTTTATACAAGTATTTTATCCATTTTAGGGTTACAACATGTTGGCCATATGTCGGCCATAATATGTTGGCTATAATGTCGGCCACGACCCAAAAATTATGAAGTATGTACAATACTTTCCTGATCAGTCACCATAATCTAACAATCTCCCACTTGGGGATTGATCAGGCTCCACACTAAACAACAATCTCCCACTTGGAGACTGATCCTTTAGCAATACCACTACCACATGGGGCTCCCACTGGATCAAACCACCCTGGACTCTGCCGTTCTTTGATTTGTGTTCAGTCTAAAAGACCAACCGAAGCTGAAGAGGAGTTTAGCTTCTCCCTTGTTACAACCTTTGTCAACATATTTGCTAGATTGTCATTTGTATGGATCTTCTCTAGCTTTAACTATCCATCCTCCAAAACTGACTAAATAAAATGGTAACACAATTGTATGTGTTTGGTCTTAGAATATAGAGCTAAATTCTTTGCAAGATGAATGACACTCTGACTATCTGTGACCAAATAATAATCCTTCCGAGGATGTCCCAATTCTTCCAAGAAGAACTGAAGCCATATCATCTCCTTGGCTACCTCTGTAGTAGCAACATACTTTGCCTTTGTAGTGGATAGAGCATTAATCTATTGTAACCTAGAAACCCAGCTCACGGCTACCCCACCAACAGTAAAGACATAACTTGTAGTACTCTGCCTAGTATAAATATCCCCTACCAAATCTAAGTCAACATAGCCCTGCAAATTAGTAGTGGATCCCCCAAAGTGTAAACACTTATTGGGTGTTCCTCTCAAATATTCGAGAATCCACTTGACAACATTCCAATGCTCAAAACCTGGGTGACTCATATACCTACTAACAACTCCCACTGCATGTGCAATATCTAGACTAGTGCATACCATATCATACATCAAGATTCCTACAGCTGAAGCATAGGGTACTTTGGACATCTTATCCTCCTCTTCTTATGTCTTAGGACACATCTCCTTAGTCAACTTCAAATGACTAGGTAAAGGTGTGCTGACAACTTTAGCATTCTCCATAGAGAAATGTTGCAACACCTTCTCAACATAATCAGCCTAAGATAGCGTTAATGTTCTATTCTTCCTATCTCTACAAATTTTCATACCAAGGATTTGTTTTGTGGCCCCCAAATCCTTCATAGCAAATGCATGTGCTAACTGGCATTTTAGCCCCTTAATATGATCCATGTTAGACCCAACTACAAAAATATCATCAACATATAAACATAAAATAATGTAGCTATCATCATCCAACCTCTTAAAATAAACACAGTAATTTGAATGACACCTATTATATCCATGCTCATGCATAAAACTATCAAATTTTAGATACCATTGTTGAGGTGCTTGCTTCAAGCCATATAAACTTTTCTTCAATTTGCACACTAAGTTCTCCTTACCTTTGACCTCAAAACCCTATGCCTGAGCCATATATATTTCTTCATCCAAATCACCATGAAGAAAGGCTATTTTAACATCCAACTATTCTAAATGCAAAGCTTCAGTAGCCACAAGACCTAACATAGTATGAATAGAAGTCATTTTAACAATAGGAGAAAATATCTCATCAAAATCAATTCCCTTTTTCTGTGCAAAGCCTTTTACAACTAACCTGGCCTTAAATATTTTCTGACTTCCTTCCTCTTCTTTCAACCTATAAACCCACTTATTCTATAAAGCCTTTTTACCTGCAAGCAACTTGCATAGATCCCATGTCTTATTCTTTAGCAAAGAATCCATTTCATCTTTCATTGTAGACTCCCATTGAATCTTAGTATTCACCTGTACAGCTTCATCATAACTTTCAGGTTCACCAGCATCAGTAAGTAAAATAGAATACAAAGAAGGAGAAAATCTTTGTGGAGGTCTAATTTGCCTCGTTGACCGTCTAACATTCACCAGTGTGTGTGGTATATGTTGTTGTAGTTGTTGCACATCATGAGGAATGGATGGAACATCAACTTTTGGAGTATCATCCAACACTACATAATCATCTTCTTTCTTCTCATGTTGCTACAACAGATCTTTGTACAACACTTTCTCATTGAATATGACATCCCGACTTCTAAGAATTTTAAGATTTTGAAAATCCCAAATCCTATAACCAAATTCATTAATGCCATATCCAACAAAGACACATTTCTTTGATTTAGCTTCTAGCTTGGTTTTTTTTTTCAGAGTCTATATGACAAAAGCTTCACAACCGAAGGTCTTGAGAAAAGAATAAATCACCTTCTTACTAGTCCATGCTTCCTCTGGAATACCATAGACCAAAGGAGTAGAGGGACCTCTATTAATCAAACATATTGCAGCATTGACAGCCTCTGCCCACATGTATAAGGGCAACCCAACATGTAACCTTATGCTCCTTACGTGCTCCATTATAGTCCTGTTCATGCGTTCAGCTACTCCATTTTCTTGTGGAGTCATTGGAACAATTTTCTATCTATGAATATCATTAGTGGAGAAATAATCTTCAAATTCATGACTGCAATACTCACCACCATTATCAGATCTAAGACATTTTAATTTCTTACCAGTCTCATTTTCAACCAAGCATTTCCATTTCTTAAAAGTTTGAAATACATCAAATTTTTGTCTAAGGAAATAAACCCATACTTTTCTAGTTGCATCATCAATAAATGTAACATAATAATGAGAGCCACCGAGCGAAGATACCTGAGCTAGTCCCCATACATCTGTATGCAAAAGCTCTAATTTCTCCTTTTTGTTTTCCTTCCCAGTCTTTACAAAACTCACTCTCTTTTGTTTTCCATACACACAACTTTCATAGAAATCCATATTAACACATTTTAGACCTGATAAAACTTTTTTTTGAATGAAGTAATTTCATACCTTTCTCACTCATGTGCCCAAGTCTATTGTGCCACAGTGCTATATCAGAATCTACAGAAACTATTTGTTCCCCTTGCTCAACTGCAGCAATTGTTCCTGAATATTCATTTTTCTCTGAAATAATCAAAGTAGAAGGAACAATATGACCTGTACAAAGATATAAGGTGCCTACTCTCACACCTTTTTCTACTACAAGGGAACCTTTTGAAACCTTCCAATTTTTATCATTAAAAGTAACTACACAACCCTCATCACCGAGTCGCCCTGCTGAAATTAAATTCCTACTCAGCCTTGGAACATGTCTTACGTCATGCAGTAGCCAATGATTCTCATTCTGTAACTTAATATTAATTTTTCCCTTTCCAACAATTTGACAGGGTTCATTATCCCCTAAATAAACAAGCCCAAAATCCCCTTGGACATAATCAAAATAACCTCAATGAGGTGTAGCATGAAACGAAGCACCAGAATCTAAAACCCATGAATTATCAACACTTTCTAAAGATAGAAGCAAAGCATCCTCTTCGGATTTTTTACTTACCACATTTGCCTCCTTGTATCCATCTGATTTATCTCCTTCATTTTTCTTTCAATTCCAGCAATCTTTCTTTTTGTGCCCTCGTTTCCCACAGTACTAGCAGTCATTCGGTCCTCTTGATTTAGACCTCTTCCCTTTTGACTTTCCTCTTGATTTTCCATGATTTCTAAAGTTACTTCCTCTCTCAGTCGTTCTACCCCTACTTTGTGCATTCAAAGCACTTCCTAATGTAGATCCACCTAAGGATTTCCTATGAGTTTCCTCACTTAAAACAACACCAATCACATCATCATATTTTATGGTACTAGATCCAGGAACAGAATTACTCACAGCCATTACCAAGCCATTCTAGCTTTCAAGAAAATAACACAAAATCAAGAGAGCCCTAATTTCTTCATCAAAATTGATACCGACAGAAGATAACTGACTAGTAATTGTATTAAACTCATTTAAATGATCTACAACAGATCCACCTTCTACCATTTTCATATTAAATAAACACTTCATGAGAAATACCTTGTTTGAAGCGGAGGGCTTTTCATGTAGTGTCACTAGGGTTTTCATCAACTCTTCTGTCGTCTTTTCTTTTGTAATATTAAATGCCACTGATGGTGCCTTTCTATCCAAAAGATCCCATTCACCATCTGACATAGTTCCTTGATTCTTGGCTTTGCCTTCCAATGGCTTCTATAAATCCTTCTGATACATATAGTCTTCCATTTGCATCTTCCATAACTAGAAGTTCTACCCATTAATCCTATCAACCCTCAACTTACCCTCATCTGCCATTTCTCTCACTCAACCGTGAGACTCCCACTCAACCGTGAAACTTTCCTATAGAGAATAACTGAAAAATAACTATGCTTTGATACCACTTGTTAGGATAAACCACAGACAAAAATAAAAACTACATGCAAATATAACCAATAATAGAAAAATAATAGATCACACAACAATGAACACAAGGCACCAAGATTTAATGTGGTTCACTCAATCCCTGGGCTACATCCACCAAATAGCAAGTTTGATCTTATTACAATCCAGTGATTACAACTTGATTATAGTTTGTAATCCCTTACAGCTCAATACTACTGCGAGAAACAATTTTGCATCACAACATAATGAAAAATACCTAACCCTAAACCCTTTTATACAAGTATTTTATCCATTTTAGGATTACAACATGTCGGCCATATGTCGGCCATAATATGTTGGCTACAACATGGGCCACGGCCCAAAATTTATGAAGTATGTATAGTACTTTCCTGATCAGTCACCATAATCTAACAATCTCCCACTTGGGGACTAATCAGGCTCCACACTAAACAACATTAAGTAGAAAATATTAAAGAATTCTCAAAACCAAGTGAAGCCCAAACTAAACCTATCAAAACTAAATACCAATATATGGTCCAATCATCGAGTGGCTAGAGAAATTTACCATAGTCACTAACGACTATCATTTCTACCATGATAATGTAGACATGTCTATGATGTTTGTTGCTAGAGGCTCCATATCAATTGCCACTACAGTTTCATTGCATGGCTACACTATTATTTATTATCATTACATTTCCATAATGAATCACATGCATCTCTTCTATGATAAATCATTGTTGTATGTTATTCTTCATATGGTATGATTGCAACTTATCATTTTTTCTTCAATACTAAATCAATTTATGCTTTTCATATTAACATAGGTAGATAATTTGTTCCTTGACTTTAGTTGTATTTATTCTTGCTCCCAAAAACATCCATACTAATTATTTCTATGTATGTTCTTATACATTTGTTCCCAATGATAATTGTTGCTTGTATATTCTGATCTATTCATTCATAAGTTCTCACTAGATTCATTTTGTAAGTGTTTACTCTCACTATTTTATTTTCCTTTAGTTTCTTCTATAACAATATATTCTTTATATGTGAACTATCATATGATCATGTTCTTCTTGACAAAATGGTTTACCTTTTACTTAGTCAAATTTATTTAACAACACCTACAATATTTCCAATACTCTTCTAGAAAAATTTGCATAGTTCTTACAATGATATCTTCATACCTTTGACATCAATGACTATACTTTCATTAGCAATCATACAAAAAAAATTAAGGCTCTCATATGGTGTGGTAGACATATTTAAGTATGAACTATATTGGACTCAATAAAATAAAGCATGTCCTTCACATTGCATGGTATTTTAAGTGATTTATCTAGTATGGGTGGTAGTTCATAGTGTATAATAGTATGGTAGATAGAAGTACCGGTGATAGTTAAAGAAAACATTCTTGGTATGAATTATCTACAAGGATAATGGGGCTAAAATGCCTAATCACTAACTAAGATAATGCTATGTAAAATAGAAAAATAATCTATTGAATATAGTCAAGTGGAAGGTTTCAATAATTCAGAACTTGAAGAATATTTTGAATGTTGAAAAGTTGATTTTTGACAAAATAGATTTTAATATTTTCCACTCTTATAGGAAAGCAAATCAATCAAGATGAAGAATGCATGTTATCTAATAATTGTTTTGTAGGAAGATCTAGTGTCTGATCTGATTTATCTAGGTAACACATATATGGTGTGTGAGGAAACTCAGGTGCGAAAACAACATCCCACACTAATATCTTAAGGAAAGTATTATGAAAACTCTTATTAAATCCTTACAATTACACATTCAATATTATGTAAACAATAATATTGTAGTCAACCATGAATACAGAAACAGATAGAGAAAGAAAACCCAAGCACAAAGATATGTCGATGGGGAAAAACCTTTCGGTAAAACAACCCCACCCCTCCAAAACCTACAATTATCTTCAACTCGAAGGTTAAAAAACACTTGCAATGCAAGCTCTTTCAGGACATGGAAGACTTATCTAGCAGCTACCAACAATACCCTACTCACACTCACACAACTATCTACAACCCTCAAAGTGCTTATATAATGTGCTTTCCATTTTTAGGGCATCTCCCAAAGATAGCTCTTATGTGTCATAGGAATGCATCATAACCATTTCAGCCATGATTTTCTTACACATAATTAAATATTACAAAAATGGTTCTTACGTGTCATAGGAATCCATCATAACCATTGTAGTCATGATTTCCTTACACACAATTAAATATTCCAAAGATAGCTCTTACGTGTCATAGAAATTTGTCATAATTCAAGATGCCAACACATGCAAATGGAGAGACACATCAACAGACCAACTAGACATGTACACTCACACTTAATTACATTATTTGAAAAAAATACATTTACAAAACAAATAATAAGAATAGGAATTATCCAAGGTTGAGACACCTTATTCCTAACATTCTCCCACTTGTCAAACACCTTGTAAGAGCAACAAGAACATAACAAGAACTAACCGCTATAGGCCAAAAGGCCCATAGAATCTAAACACCATCTAAACTTCTCTGTGCCCATTGGTTTCATCAATGCATCTACAACATTCTTTATAGTATCTACCTTCTCCAAATTTACCTTTCCATCTTCCACCATATCTCTCACAAAGTGAAATTGCACATCAATGTGCTTTGCTTTGGCATGGAAATTTGGATTCTTTGCAAGGAAAATAGCACTCTGACTATCGCAACAAATAGTAATCTATCATGCATCAACATCAATATTAGAACACAATCTCCTAATCCAAATGGCTTCCTTACAAGCATGAGTAGTAGCCATGTGCTTAGCTTCTATAGCGGACAAAGAAACCATAGGTTGTCACTTACTCATCCAACTAATGGCACCACCAAACATAGTGAACACATAAGCACAAGTGAATCTCCTTTTGTCAATATCACTTGCCCAATCTGAATCCACAAACCCACAATTACAAACCAAATGCAAAGCTCCAGAAGAGTTACTGGGATAAAAAATCAAGTAATTTGATGTACCCCTAAGATATCTGAATACTCACTTAACTGCATCCCAATGTACCTGTCTAGGATTAGCCATAAACTAGCTCAGAACTCCCACTACTTGGACAATGTCTGATCTAGTATAGACCATAGCATACATAAGACTACCAAATACACTAGCATAAGGTACTCTACTCATGTCCTCCACCTCGCTAGGAGATTTTGGACAATCATCTATAGATAACTTTGTTCCCATAGAAACAGGAACACACAATGGTCTATAATCTACCATGCTAAACCTTTCTAGCATAGACTTCACATACTTACTCTAACTCAACCAAAGTTTTCTATTATACCTATCTCTATTGATTTCCATACCCAAGATGTACCTTGCTATCCCAAGATCTTTCATCTTGAATTGTGCTAAAAACTAAGATTTAAAATTATAAATAATACCGTTACCCTTCCCAAAAAAAAATATATCATCACCATATAATGCAACAATAAGAAGTCGATCATTTTCAAATATTAAATAAACACAATGATTTGATTTTGATCTTACAAATCCAATTGACAACACAAAGGCATCAAACTTAAGGTATCACATCCTAGGAGATTGTCTCAAACCATACAGAGGCTTTTTTATCTGCAAACCAAAGATTCTTTACCTTTAACAATGTAGTGCTCAGGCTGTGACATATAAATCTCTTCCTCCAAATCACCATGAAGGAAAGTTGTCTTCACATCCATCTGTTCTATCTCTAAATCATATGATGTAGCAAGAGATAACAAAAATCTAATACATGTTAACTTTGCAACAGGAGAGAATATTTCACCATAATCTATTCCCTCTACCTATGAATACCCCTTCACAACCAATCTAGCTTTGTGCCTTTCAACACTACCATTTGCACATAATTTCTTCTTGAATAGCTATTTTCTACCAATAAGTTTATGTCCTTTAGGAAAAGGTACAAGGTCCCAAGTTTTTTTAAAATCCAATGAAGCCATCTCATCATCCATGGCCTCAATCTAGGAACCTACATCTTCCATATCCAAAGCCTCTTTCATAGATCTATTCTCATCAATGTTAGTAATCAAAGCAAAGGCACAACTAGAATCTAACACAGAACAACCAAAACTTTCTGGCTACTTCCTTACTCTCATGGATCTCCTCAAGGGCTAAGGTTGAGGTTGTTCTTCCTCTTCTTTTGAACTATCAGCACTACTAGAGCTCTCCTCATCACTAAACCCAACATGGTCTTTCTATTTAGTCTTCTCAGGGGTAGGAGGCAATTGCACAATATCCTCCTTTTCTTTTTCATCTAGTTATAGCATAATAGGAGAAGATGTTAGCTCTCTATAAATAACATTTCTGCTATACACCACCTTAGTAGTCATAGGGTCCCAAAGTTTGTATCCATTCATACTAACTCCATATCTGATGAAAATACATTTGACAACTTTGTTTTCCAACTTAGATATTTTCTCATTTGGAACATGTGCATAAGCTTCACAACCAAAAACATGAAGATTTCTAATTGAAGGCTTCTTACCAAACTACACTTCCATGGGTGTCTTACCAACAAGAGCTAATGTAAGAGATCTACTAACTAGATAGCAAGTAGTGGCCATAACTTTAGCCCAAAACTGTTGTTCAAGACCAACTTCATTAAGCATACTCCTAGCCTTCTCCATCAATGCCTTGTTCATTCTTTTTGCAACTCTATTTTGCTATGGGGTATATGAGTTGTCTTATGCCTCTTGATACCTTTTTCTTTATAGAATTGTTCAAACTTTATTGAGAAAAACTCACCACCATTGTTAGTTCTCACACACTTAAATATTCTTACTAGTCTGATTCTCTACAAGGGCTTTAAATTCCTTGAACTCACTAAAGACTTGTGTCTTAATTTTCAAGAAATAAATCCATATCCTTCTACTGTAATCATCCATGAAAGATACAAAAAATATAGACTTGGAGATTGAAGGAACTTTTACAGGACCAAATACCTTAGAATGAATAAGATCCAAAACATTAGAAGATTTCATGAGAACTAGAGTAAAATTGAACACAATATTGTTTACCATAGACACAATGTTCACAGAAGTCAAACTCAAGATTGCCATCATTTAACCCCTCAATGAGGTTCTTGTTCTTTAGGGGGCTAAGACCCTTCTCACCAATGTGGCCAAATCTCATATGCCACAACATTGTCTTTTCTGCAAGAAGCTTTCCTTCCAATGTGTTCACACCTTTAGGTACACATGCTTCACTACCATCAGTACCAATAACCACAATCTTCTTTACTACTCATTTAGATGGCGGGGATGAAGTGATAGCTTCTCTCTTCTTTGAAATAGAAGAACTATTGCATTGAGAAATGCATGAATCAAGCTAAAATAGAGTACCTCTCCTAGTACCCTTAGCAAGCACCATAGCTCCTCTCATCATTTTACATCCATATTTAGAAAAAAACAACCTGCACACCTAAATCATTTAGCATACTTATAGATAATAGGTTTCATGCCAAACTAGGGATGTACATTACCCCATTGATCCCCTTTACTCATCCATCAGGGAATTTGATAGTGACTTGTCCTTGTCCAACTATCTTTAGGTGAGAATCATCACCCAAGTACATCTTTCCACCATCTAAAACTTCATACTTTGAGAACCAACTTTGATGAGAGATCATGTGGAAAGAAGCACCTAATTTTATCAACCACACATCATCAGATGCATGTGCTGCCAAGGCTGCAATGAAAGCATCACCATCTTTTTCAATTTTTTTGAACCTGAATCTGAGGCCTTCTTCTTTTTCTTTGGCTCTTTACAATCTTTACAAAAGTGCCCAATCTTATCATAGTTCCAACATTTTTCCCTGGACTTTCCAGAAGTCTTTGATTTTCCATGGGATTTGAATCTACCCATTCCAAACTTCTTGTCATTTTGCTTGCCTCTATTGTTGGATCTACTGTGAACAACAAGAGCTTCCTTAGCCAAATCTAAAGACTTTCTCCATGTCTCCTCAAATAATAGTGAAGACACCACATCATCCATTCAAAAAGTAACTAAAGTACTTCCAAGAGCCATCACAAAATGGTCCCATGAATCTAGCAAGGAACATAACAGGGTCATACATCGATCCTCCTCTATCTGGACACCAGATGATGTCAACTATGCAATTAGTAAATTTAAAATTATTTAGATGATCTATAATAGATCCTCCTTCCTCCATTCTTAGAGAATACAAATTCTTCCTCAGGAACAACTTGTTTACTAGAGATTTGGCCTGATACATAGACCCAGGCCGTGTCCACAAACTTTTTGCAGTCTTCTCATCAAGAACATTCAACAGAACTAAATAGGCTAGAAAGAGTCTAATAAGACCCTTAGCTTTCCAATCCTTGAGATCCCAATCTACTTGAGATATTGTTGTGGGTTTTACATTAAGTGAAGTCAACTCCCATAGATCATATCTTCAAGCAAGTCTTCCATCTTGAGTTTCCACAACTCAAAATTATTGCCATTAAATTTCTCCACCTCCATTTTTTTGTATGATGGACTAGCCATCTCAATCTACAAATAAGATTTAGAATGCTCTACACAAAACTCCCACTCAACTTGAGATTAGCTCAAAAAACCCTACCCAACAACTAGGATCAAAAGTTGATTGGGCTTTGATACCACTTGTGAGGAAACTAAGGTGTGGAAACAACTTCCTACACTAATCTCTTAAGAAAAATATTGTGCAAATTCTTATTAAATCCTTACAATTACAGATTTAGTATTATGTAAACAATAATATTGCACTCAACCATGAATATAGAAACATATAGAAAATGAAAACACAAACATAGAGATATGCTAGTGAGGAAAAGCCCTTTGGTAAAATAACCCCACCCCTCCAAAACTTGCACAATGTATTATCTTCAACTCAAAGGTTACAACACACTTGCAGTACAAGTTCTTTCAGGACATGGAAGACCCAAAGGTTACAACACACTTGTAGTGCAAGCTCTTTTAGGACATGGAAGACTTATCCAGTAGCTACCAACAATAGACTACTCACACTCACACAACTATCCATATAATGCACTTTTCATTTTTAGGTTATCTTTTAAAGATAGCTCTTATGTGTCATAGGAATCCATCATAACCATTTCAGTCATGATTTCCTTACACACAATTAAATCTTCCAAAAATAGTTCTAACATGTCATAGGAATCTGTCATAATTGTTTTAGTCATGATTTCCTTACACATAATTAAATATTCCAAAGATAGCTCTTACACGTCATAAGAATCCATCATAATTCAAGATGCCGACACATGCAAGTGGAGTGACACATCCATACAAATTAGACATGTACACTCACACTTAATTACATTATTTGCAAAAAATAAATTTACAAAACAAATACTAAGAATAGGAATCATCCAAGGTTGAGACACTGTATTCCTAACATGGTGTTGTTAATATGTTCATATTGAAGGAATATTAAAAGAAGATATGTTTTGGGTAATACCATAATGCCAAATTGTCCTTGTAAATTGACATATATGTGTAGGATCTAAGCAATTTTTTTTATTAGTTTAGAGTTCATACAATTTTACTTCATGGAGGTAATTGTGACCATTTTACAAAGTGTTACATGTCCTTTTATTATGACTATTTTTTAGCTAGACATGATGATTCTTTCTACATCTATGTCTCTCCATGCGATCTCTACAACCCATATATCAAATTTTGTAAAATGGCAGAATGGAGACGGTAAATTCATTTCATTTCTTTTATAATGTTTGTGTATAGATTGGAGTAAATATTCAATTATGTTGTCCTTTCTTCTATGTTACAAGCATGATAGAAACGGCGTACAACTACCTTTCAAACTGAGCCTTCTTCCCAATGGTTAAGAGCTCATGACACATAATTTATTGAGAAAGATCTTAGACTACATTTTCAAATGCTAGGCATTGAGAACTCTGTGACGTGTTATAGTTTTCACCTCTTAATTTTCTCTATGTTATTTTTCTAATGCACCTAGTAGATCTATACAAACTATATATCTAATCAAATATTATACACTTCAATGAGAATGGGTCTGAATCATGATTCTCTGTCATTAATAAACTTCCCCTTAATTCACACTCAACTCTTCCTTTTGACCTGAGGCTTCTGTAAATATATACATCCATTTGGCTATGTGTCTTATTTAAAGGACTCTTTAAATGCAAATCAATATTCACTTGTCAAAATTATCAAAATCATCAATATGCCCATACTAACAATATTGTGATCCATTATCAAATTTTTTCCAATATAGGGCTCTCGTCGAAGTTTTAATGACCTTTCATCAATATTTCAATGAAGTTTGTTGTCAATGATATGGAAATGCCATCAAAATCTCCTAGGATTTTGACAAAATTTTGACAACATTATGTAGAGGTGTAGACGTTTCGACAGGGCTTGTCATTGATGGCATGACAACCTCCTCAAAAACCACTAGAAATCATTAAATCTTTGACATTTATTGGTAGATGTTTTGATGCTTGTGAGGTGGAATCAAATCATGCTCACCATCACCTCTTGCTAGAGATTGGGCTCATTTTTAACAATGCCATTTGTCGATAAATAGACAACCTTGTATTATGTCAAAATTTTAATGAAATTATAATGATGAAATATTTTGACCATTTACTATCAAAAAATTGACCAACCCTCATTGAAAAATAGGTCCAAATTTACTCTCTCTCTCCCTCCCCCACCCCCCCTTTTTTCCCTTCTATCCATTTTCCCATATTTCCACTACTCTTCAAATCTTAATCCCAAAACCTTAAACCATATAATCCTGAGATCCAAAACCTAAATTAGTCTCTTAATCTTAAACCTTAAATACTATAAACACAAGGCCTAAGCTCTAATTTTTTTCTCCTTTTCTCTCTTTCTATTTCTCCTTGTCTCTCCCCTTCCCCCCCTCCATCTCTATATAAACCATAAACTATATTATATAGCTAGCCTTCATTTTATCTCATCTCATTGTTTTGTAGAGTCAATTTGTCAGCCTACAAAATGGGAAAACTTTTCACTATTTTGTTGGGCTCCTTTTTTGTCCTTGGTAAAATAGAAAACTAGTTAGGATATTCCACTTGCTATGGTCAAGATTGTGCATTATCCCATCCTGTAGTTACTCCTACTGATTGGAGGTAGTTACACAAAAAATATAATTATGAAAGAGAAATTTAAAAATATCATCAATCATAAAGATTAAGTGAAAAGTATCTTTTGGCTATTTTTCCCACCATTCAACACATTATAGATAATTGATTTGAAATTTTTTAGTGTGATGAAATCTTTCATAGTGGGTTAATGTGTCCCATTATTGATAGTTAAACTTCATGTTATACCTATTTCTCTAATTTGCAAGAGGTCAATTTAGCAACCTGTGAAATGGTGAAACCTTTTTCTATCTCATTAGGTTCCCTTTTTGTACCTAGAAAAATGGAGCAACAAGTTAGGCTCTTCCACATGGCATGTTTAACATTTCATGTTATCCCATCTTATAATTACTCCTACTAATTGGAGGTAGATGACTAACCTTCATGTTATCACCATTTCTCTATTTCATGGGAGGTCAATCTAGCAGCCTAGAAAATGGTGAAACCTTTCTCTATTCTACTAGCTTTCCTTTTTCCCCTTGCAAAATGGTGAAACTAGTTAGGCTCTTCTATGTGATAGGGTTGACATTGTGTGTTATCCCATCCTATATTTTCTTCTGCTAATTTGATGTAGTTACAAAAAAAGTTACAACTTTGAAAGAGAATTTTAAAAAAATCACCAATCTTCAATATTGAGTGACACTAGAAAAAGTATTTATTGGCTATTCCCCTCCCCCCCCCCCCCCCCCATTCATCACATCAAAGATAATTGATTAGCTTTTTTAATGGGCTTAAATATTTCTTAGTGGGTTAAAGCATTATATTTTTGATGGTTAACTTTCAAGTTATTCATGTTTCTCTATTTCACAAAAGGTCAATTTTGTAGCTTTTGAAATGGAAAAACTTTTCACTATCTTGTTGGTTTTTGTTTTTGCCAAAATAGTTAGACTCTTACACATGGTAGGGTTAACATTACATGTTATCCCATCCCACAATTTCTTTTTATGATTGGAGACAATTACAAAATCAACAAAAGAAATTTCCAGATGGGATAATGTGCAATGTTATCCCTACCATGTAGAAGAGCTTAACTGGTTTCACCATTTCTCTAGGAAAAAAAAAAGAATCCTAGAAAAATAGTGAAAGGTTATTCCTTTTCATAGGTGACCAAATTAACCCTCTAGAAAATAGCGAGATGAGATAACATGAATGTTAGCCATAGATAATGTGACGTGTTAACGTACTATGATAGATTTCAGCCTATTGAAATTTTCTCAAATTGGTAGGGTTAATATTGCATGTTATCTCATCCCATCATTTCTTTTTTTGATTGGAGGTAGTTATATAATTAACAAAAGAAACTGCCAAATGGGATAATGCTTTATGTTAAACCTGCCACGTGGAAGAGCCTAACTAGGTTTTACAGGGAAAAAAGGAAACCTATCAAACTAGCGAGAGGTGTTTCCATTTTGTAGGTAGCCAAATTGTCCTTCTACAAAATAACAAGATGAGATAACATGAATGTCAACCATAGCTAACATGGCAATTTAACCCACTCTGACAAATTGTAGCCCATTGAAAATTTCTCAAATTGGTTTTCTGTGATGGGCTAAATGGGGGAAAAAATAGACAAGAAAATCATAAGGCATTTGTGAATAGGTTATAAAGATAAAAAAATAGCATAGACAAGCACAATGATGTAGAGGGGAGGAGGGGAGAGGTCGTGGAGTGATAAACAAAATGAAAGAAGTAGAGATAAACAAATGCAAAATATATGAAGAGAAAGAGAGGGTGATAGAGATACATGAGGAGGGCCAAGGTAGGGGGTGAGAGAGAGATTAAACTAAAAACATATTTTATAATTATATTTAAATTCCTTGTAAATATACATAAATAATTATAATTATTATTATTTTTATATTATAGGTAAAATAGACATATTATAATATAAATTAAATACTAAATAAAACTATAATATATGTAAATACTATACAATAATATTTAAATTGTGTTTAAATATATGTATATTTAAAGATTGTTTTCAATATTGGATTGATCCTAATAAAAATTGAACTATAATAATAAACCTTACTAGGGAAGAGAGAGGGAGATATGTTGGGGAGAGCTGTGGAGAAATATAGAGATAAATCTATAAGGTTAGGGGCAGAAATAGATAAAGAGCGATAGTGGATAGATAAAGATAACAAGGGATAGGAAAATACCAAATTCAACTAGATATAATGAGATATTGAATGTGCTAGGGATATTTTAATCTCTCTATCCATATTTTTTTGGAAGGAAAATTAATAAAATAACCCCTAGGGTGGTGATTAGGCTATTTTGGAAGGCCCACTTGGTTTCTCATGTATCTCTCCCTCTCTAGGCTTATTTGGACTATATATCCACTCCTTCTCCATCCCCTTCCATATCCCCTTCACCTCCTCCTCCATTTTCACTATATTTTAATATAATATAATAAACATATAACATAATAATAGAAGGTTTTAATATCCAAATTCTCTCTTTCATTTCTTCCCATTCTTCCTTAGAACTAAATGGAGAGAGAGAGAGAGAGAGAGAGAGAGAGAGAGAGAGAGAGAGAATCTATCCACCCCCTTCCATATCTCCCTTTGTCTCCTCCTCCATTTTCACTATATCTTAATATAATACAATAACATAATAATAGGAGGTTGTAATATCCAAATTCTCCCTTTCATTTCTTCCTGTTCATCCTTAGAAGTAAATGGAGAGAGAGAGAGAGAGAGAGAGAGAGAGAGAGAGAGAGAGAGAGAGAGAGAGAGAGAGAGAGAGAGAGAGAGAGAGAGAGAGAGAACTTAAACCTATCAATAAATTTTACACTCAGAGATTCCATCTTTGAGTCATCATACCAAAATCCTTGACTTGTTACTAACTTTCATATCTTTAGTCCATATCACCCCTCAATGCCCTTCTCTTCCTATCCAAACACAAACTTATTAGTTTGACCTATTAAATAAATTATTGACATTGGACTTTTTCATTCTTGATTGTGAAAGAAAAAGTAAACCAAAATAGTTTCAAGACTATCAAAACTATTCCAAAATCCTATAACCATAACTTCTAGAATCTACCCCTTATTTATTTATCTTCCTCTCTCTAGACCTCCCTACCTAAAACCATCAACCTTGTCCTCCTCTTCTTTCTCACATCACCTCTCTATATCTCCCTCCTCATTTCTTGATAGGGTTTAGGGTTCACTATTGATGGTACGAGGTTTAGGGCATATAAATAATTCACTAATTTAAGATAGCATATAAATAATTCTCAATGGTAATACAAAGCCATCAAGCCTTTGTATTTGAAATCCAGAGGATGGTTATTGCCTTTGTTATGACAATTTTCTTTGAAACATATGTTAGTAACCATTAACACTTTTATGTTGTAGATTTGAAGTACTAAAATCCTTGCTAGTTGGCATCAGAGAGAGATCAAAGTTTTCTTGTCTAAAAAAAAAAGAAACCAATTGGGGTTTGCAAAATGAGAGAGTGAAAATTCTTCATTACCCCTCCCACTCTTAATAATTCCTCTATCTTGATCCCCTTAAAACTCTCTCCCACACACATTCACCCACCTAAATACATGAAACAACTAGACCCGCTATATGGATTGCTCTGATGATTGTGAAAGTCAAGAATTCAGGACAACATATCCAAAAATAGTGAATTGGCCAATCTTCAATTTACCAAAATAGTTCCTTTGAAACCCAATACAATATACCAAACCAATGTTTGTTCTATTATATCATCCAAAATTCACTCTCACATTCTCTTTGCTACTAGAGTCTTTAGTGAATAAACTATAACTCTACTAATACTCAACATACAATCTAGCAAATATATATGTTATACCAATACTCATCCATGATTGGAATCCTAAGCTCACATAGCTTAACATTTTATATGCTAATTTTTTTGTGCCAATAACTTCCATGTGATATACACAATATTTGTTTTTCATGATCACATAAACATATATTATCATCAATACAATACATAAACAACATATCTAGGTGCCAAAAAAATCTCTATTCCTAACAATAGTATCATCCTCATAATATGACACATACATCATTCAATTATGGAGAATAATTGATTATTGGGTGGCATTTAATTTAATCTTCTGTAGGTGATATCTTATCTACTCCTTATCATTTTTTCTTATTTCCTTTCCTATATGATCAATGCCTTATAGAGATAGATATATTGGAAATGAAAAGGAGAAAGGTATATATAGAGAGAAAATAGGATGTTATGGAGAGAGAGAGAGAGAGAGAGAGAGAGAGAGAGAGAGAGAGAGAGAGAGAGAGAGAGAGAGAGAGAGAGAGAGAGAGAGAGAGAGAGAGAGAGAGAGAGAGAGATGCGTTAAAAAAGGTTGGTAACATGTAATTTTTCCTTATTTTATTTCACCTCAATTTAAAGGTTAGATATCAAATCCTTTCTCTTTAGGTACGTATCCACAACATAATGAAATTTCAATATAAATATAAAGTTTTAGGTTGAACCACACACTGTATTGTACAACCTACAAAAAATTATATCATGGTTCATGAAAGACACTTCTTCTTATTTGATGTTATCTCAAATTAAAAAATGGTAGAAAAATACCCCTTTTAGGTGAAAGAGTCACACACACCTCAACATGGTTATATTATATATATGAAGTTTTAGGTTGAACGATACAACATGTTTTACAACCTAAAAAAACTTAGTTCATAGTATGTAAGATGTTATTTCCTACTCATTCTATGTTTCCTTCTATAAATTCTCTCTTTCATCGAATTGGTAATTTCTTTTATCCTATTAGTAGTATGTTCTTATTTTTATATCCAAATATACTTGATGATATATGATTAGGTATTATTTTAATCATAGTGACATGAATACATATACAAGGTTAAAAGATATTATTTATATATATCCATTATATTAGTATATTTTAGGATGAAATATCCAACTCTCTAACCATACTTATTATCCACTTCCTTATATCTTACCCCTCTATGTGCCCATCTAGATCTCTCATGTCTCTTTTCACTCTTTATCGATACCCTCTCTAGGTCTCTCCTTCCCTCTAGACCTCTATTCCCATCTCCCTTACTCCTTTTATCTCTAAATCAATTTCCCCTTTACCCCTCTCTTTTTTCCCCTTTATCCCTCTCTTCATATTTCCATTCTCTCCTTCTCCACCACCTCTCTCTTTCTAACTCACTCTCCCACACATCTCTCCCCACTTAACCATATCCCTACTTATCCATTTCTCTATCCTCGTATCCCTGTCTCTTTCCTTAATCCATCAACCCTAAACCCTATGACCTAAACCCAACAACTAAAAACCATTAACCATAAATCCCTTTCTCCTTTTCTCCCTTCCCACTCTCTCACTATTTTTTCCTCTTCTCTGTCTATCTCCTTCTCCATTTATATTTTTCTCCCTCTCCCTCTCACATTGTCTCTTTTCCCCTCCCCCACTTTCTTACATTCTCCCTCTTCTCCCTTTTCCCCCACATATCTGTTACTCTCTCCCTTTCCCTCATTTATCTTCTCTCCCTCTATCCCTCCCCTCTCTAACAAACACACAAACATTTCCTCTCTTCCCCATATTCCTTCCTTACTCCCTCCTCTCTCTCATCTATCTATCTTCCCTAAAATCTAAATCCTAATCCTGAAACTATAAACAATAAAACCATAAGATTTAGTTAGTTATGTGTACATATAAATCTCTTCTCTTTAGGTAAGTATTTACAAATTAAAAATATTTCACTATAAAAAGGAGAAAAGGTTAAAGGGTTGTGGTCTACAACTATAAGGTTAAAGGTTGGAGGGGTGGGGGGGGAGGGGGTTGTTATGTGGGGATTGAAGCAAGACTCTAGTTAGTATTACAATGTTGTAAGTTTAATTAGTGTTATGGTTAGCGCTTAGATAAAAATAAGGTTATGTTTAGTGTAATGAATCAATTAAGATTAGGGTTAGTGTTAAGATTTAATTCCAACCCTAACAACTATTATATCAACACAACATAGAGAAAATAATGATTGATTCAAAGTATATATTCAATAGGAAAATAATCAAGGGAAATAATCTAGAGTAAAACACCTCCTATGTAGGACTTAAACACAACTCAAAATAACTTATTGTTTAATCTACAATCAATAAATACAATCAATACAAAACAACATATCAATTTATAAATTATAATCATAACTAAACCCTAATCATATTCCTAATTGAAACTTAAGCCTAATTTAAAATATAATCTCAATTACTAGTATAACAATTCAACATAGATAAAATAGTGAAGTTTTTAAAATTTATTTTTTGGAAAAAGTGGGCAAGCCACTAAATATATTAATATATTTATAAAAAAGACTAATTCAAAAGTTCAACTAGGAAAGAACCAACAAGAAAACCCAAAATCGTCGCTAAATAAAAAAGTTTGAAACATTAGAACTTAGAAAAAGTAACCTCAATGACAACACATAAATAATGTATTTACAATTTAGACGAAGCATTCATCATTCTATGTCTAGCTTCAAAAATCTTGAAACAATTATGGCCATTAAAAATCATTCTTCCATCTTTGCATATCTGGGCACTGTAGAGAGACCATATGCACTCATAAAACAAGAACCATCCCTACAACCAATATCAAGGTTAGCCACTAATGAAAAACACCTATTTGGCCTAATCATCATGCCACCTAAACACTAGTTAGAAGTGTTATCCACATGAGTAGTCACATCCTAACCACAACTTTTTCAATAAGGTGACCCTCTTGAAGTAGAGGCATTTATTGTATCGAGGGACAGATGTGCTTGCTACAACCCATGAACTTGTCGAGCCTATACATTCTCATATGGAACTAAAGATGACCAATCTAGTGAACAATGTGGAGGTTGAGCTAAATCAAGATTGTTCAATAAGCCCAGAAGATCCAACATGGTATACCCTATTCTTTGAACTCTCTCTTCTAGTTGAAGTCCAAGGGCACAAGCATAAACTAGTAAGGAAAATTTCAAAATGTGGGAGCTTTGCTTCTCAAATGAAACTTGTCGCAATAATCATGCTTAGCACACACATCCTTAGGAAATGAAATTTTGATTCAAAATTTTTTTGTCTACTAAGGCTAGCATAATTAAAGAAGCAACAAGTATTTTCAGATTGCGAAAAGATATGTTTTTTTTAGTGAATTTAGAGCAGCCAGATATGAATTAAACATTGGAAATTTGAAGCTTAGTTTGATGCATGCAAAGCCATGTGATATTCTTACTTCATTTGACACAAAAGACACACCAAAGCATGTGAGCAGTACCACATGTCCCAATAATAACTTCAAATTCATGAATACACACAATGGATAATGAGAATCATGGTTGCAACTAAGCAACTTGTGTTATGGTATGATATCACTTGCACAACTGAGAATGACCTCAGAGATCTCAAATCCTCTACTAACTAGCAATTACCCACTGTATCAACTATAATAAAATTATAACTATTTTCATTCTATGCAATGAATTGATATGGATGAAGAGTTGAAATCACTTTCCCTTCACACCCAAAATTCCCAAGAAGATCTACCACTCTATTGCCTTCCTAGAGTGTATGTGACAAACATGAAAATAGTCTAATAATTTCCAAATCTAAAGAAGAATGTATTTGAGTTTCCATGAAAATGTCACCATATTAATGCAAGCATTAATTATTACCTCAGAATCTCCTTCAATGTGCAATTGAAAAAATCCACCTTTTTTAGCAAGAATTAAACCTATGAAAAGGCATGAGCCCCTACCATGTTATTTGTTCCATCAAGGAGTGAATCAATGGTAAGAGCCAAAACTATCCCCTTGAAATCTCTAATACATGCACCCAACCCTAATTTGTCTAGATTTCCTCTAGAAGCTCCATCAAAATTGAGCTTAAAATATCCTACTATGGGTGGATGCCAATAAATAGTGGATCAATCAAATTTAGTTAAAACTTTGTTATGTAAACCCCAGCCTATTGGTATGACTAAGGTTTTTCATTCTTGAAGGACCCTGCTATCCCATGGGGTAATAACTGGGTTGGTTTGCATCTGTTGATGCTTGCATTAGTCACTTCAATTATTGACCTCTCAATGCCATCTAATACCTCGTTAATCAAAATAAATTCTTTTTTGAAGATACACTTACTTTTCTCCCACCACATAGCACAAATTACTAATGTTGGAGTACATTTCCATAAGCTAGAAAACATGGAGTTTAGAAAAAGGATCACCCATGCTTGAAAGATATCCCAAATGTTGTTCTAAAGAGGAGTACTGAAGTTTAATTTTCTCAAAACAAACATCCAACATTGTTGTGCAAAATGGAATCTTACAAGTAGATGCTCAACCATTTCATTTAATTCATCACATAACACACATTTGAAGGTAGGAGCAATCTATAACCTCTCAAATCTATTACTTGTCACAATCTTGTGTTTGATTTCAAGCCATGCAAAGGATCCCACTTTTGGTAAAACAACATGGTTCCAGTAAAAATAGTATGCATGGGATGGGAGTTTATCTAAACCTATTCATTGTAGTAGTTTATACCCCTCTTTAATTGAATAATTTTCATCATTCGTTGGAGCCCAGATAAGTATGTCTTCTTTGTTTGATAAATAGACATGTTTATTTTTTAGTATATCATGAAGAATATCCCTATCAAGTTGAGGCAGTGGAAGCTGATCCAGGTCCTTCTAGAAGACTTTCCCTGAGTAAAGACCAACTACTAAAATGAAATGACTGATTTGTGTTCCCAAGATATTTTTAGAACTATAGCAATATCATGTTTGTTTTACAAAGTGATTAAGGGAGGCTGCCCATTCTAGGGATCTCTCCAATGTGTAAGAGTGTTTGAAAGCTTAAGTTTCTGAGAGGTTGAATTGGGGCCACATACATTTATTAGAATGAATGAGGTGTTGAATTTGGACATACACAACATCTGCCAATTTAAGTGCACTTGGATGAGTTGACCCTAAATTGTTCTTGAGTTCCAAAGAATAGCCAACCTACCAGAAGCCCCAACCCAAGAGATTATACCGAAGCCCAGTTTGACCATTTTGCCATTGTTTTATGAAAGGTCTCATGAGAGAGTTTAGTTTCCTAAATCATAACAATATCTGCCTTCATAGAATCAATAACTTGTTTGCTCCTACATCTCTTATTAGAGGAATTTATGCCTTTGACATTCCAAGATGTAATCTTCATTGTTGATACAAAGAACCTTTTGTTCTCCTTGTCACTCTTTTTGTACTAGTAAAACTACCATCTAAATTAGATTGAATTCCTACTACAATTTCCATCCTTCTCTTTGAGCCTTCTAGCTGACCTATAGGCTTGGGAGTCTTGGAAAGAGTCTGACATTGTGAAGGGGATTTCTCTATTGAGAGAGTGTGATGAAGATCATATAACTTTGCTACATCAAAAGGACCTACACTAGCAAAAAGCTGAAAGGATTTTTCCTTTGATTATTGTCCCTTATTAAATACTTGATCTGAACCCAATTCCTTAATCATCACTTGAACTTGCTAAGAAGTTCATATATCCACCCCCAAAGAATCTTTGTCAAGACCATCTTCAGATATAAAATCCTATTTTGATGGACTATTGTTAGAGGAGAGGTTAACATCTTGTTGAATAGGTCCCACTAGTGAGGAACTACATTTTACTTGAAACATTTGTTTATTAATAAAGACATTTTAATCCCAATCCCAAACACTCAAAGAAGCTTGATTATGACAAAGCTAAAATTCTACAAGCCATTCATCAAGCCTCTTTGAAGAGTTGTGTTCACCCACACCTATCCCTTCCTCCTCGAAAATATCATAAATAACTTTGGTTTCTATTTTTAATATAATTTGATTCTTCAAATCTTGCAATTTAGAATCTCCAACTTTGCAGGTTATCATATTCATCTTTGGAACAACACCATTAGACAAAGGTGAGAATGGGTAGATGAGAAAAGAAGCATTATTCAATGAAATAACAAAAGATGCCTTTGGTTCCTACTTAGATCTAATCATAAAACAATTCTCCAAGTTGCCATGATGTGAGCACATTATGGTTAAATCTTTACCTATGTTCACCTCCTCAGTTCTTCTCAAAGGGATATTTATTGATTTAGGAGCTGTTACTATCATGCTCATTCATGAATTATCTTTAACAAAGCATGCAAATGGATCAAAGGAGAGGTCTAAGAAGGTATTTGTTACCTCTTGGTGTGAAACTTAGCATTGAACATTTAAATATCTTAATTTATGTTGAAATTTATGCACAGTGGCTTCATCCTAAATAGTAATCTTCTGAACCCATGTCCCCCACTAAGAATTAATGGTAATTTTCCCAAGAAAATCTTTATGCATATCTAGAAGTAAGCACACTTTGACTTCTAAATGCGATCGATCGTAGGGGATAAGATCATGCTTGAGGAAAATCCTTAATTTATTTGCAAGAATTTCAATGATTTTTGGACTTCTATATTCCAATGGAAAAAGAGGAAGCAAAATTCAAAATGGGAAAAAATGAACATCCGATAGACTAGGATTAAAATTTGGGACCCAGATCATTGTATAAAGCCCTGAACCTTAACAAAGCCATCCTTTAAATTTATGGACCACATCTCTATTCTCTTTCAAAGAAAAGGTGGAAAAAAAAAATTAGACTCTACATCTATGAGAAAAATATCTTGTAATCCTACCCCATGCGAGAATGTCCAATCCTTAATTTTTGCAAAGGATAATATAGAGCTATAAAAATCACCTATTAGAGCTGAATTGTGAAGAAGGTTAATAGGCTACTAAAGTAAATGAGTAGGAAGTGTTATAGACATGCAATGAATAGCATTTTTGAGAGTTCTCCATGATCCCTAGACCTTTTTTCATTACCATATCTAAGTGCGTTTCTTCTATCTGAGGTGGGTTATGATTGTTTGAGGCACTAAAGCCCTATAGTCATCAGTGCTCATGTCCACATATTGATTAAGCTTGATATCCTTATCACCTTCCTTTACATTCTTCTCTTGAATTAGAGCATGTGGTGAAAGAATAATACCTGAGGACCCCCACAAAGTGCCCTTGCAAATATCAAAATTGGGTTGTTTCTTATTCATGACATGGTTGTTGGTAAGTGCTTCTTGAATGTCTCTTCTCATAAAAAAATTCACCACGAAAAGCTCTCCTTTTCCTCTAATGAAATGCAAATTTTGAGTTTTTCATTTCCCATCCATTCCCTTTTTCAAAAAATGTATCCTATTGAGGGATTTCCCTAGCTTCTTGATTTGAAAATCCTACCTCTCCATACTTAGAACATTCTCCAACTTCAAATGATCTAGTCCCATGGCATGTCATCATACTAGCCATATGACATATCTTGAGAGGCCTAGAATAGGGTTTAGGAACTCTGCTATCAGGGAGTTGGTGAGAAGGTAAAATTGATTTGGGTTGGATATAAAATCTGGGGTTGACAAAGAAGGTTTTGGCAAGTTAGACCAATTCCTTGCCCCAAAAGACTGATTTGGATTTTTCATCAAAGACCTAGTGAAGGTGTCCCTTCTATGAAAATCTTTCCACAAAAGGGCATCGCTGAAAAATTGAATCATTATGTTTCTGTGCTACTAGCTGCACAAATGGCATGGTGGAAAATAATTAGGCTAGGTTATCATCTAGGGCCCCCTTCTGTAATATGTTAGACTTCCATTTACTAACTTTTCGTAAACCTAGATTTAAAGGTATGTCTGATCTTTCAAGATTTTCCTTTGATCTAGCTCTTGAACTAGCTTGCATGGCACCTATTCGCCCTGCAAACCCTGCTCCCATACTACCGAGACCTTCCCAATGTTCAATTTAATGTACATGTTTTAATGTACCTATTTTAAATTAGTTTTAGATTTACATGTTCCATATTAATTTTAGATTTGTATATTGCGAAATAGTTTTGGTTTGCATGTTTAAGATTTGTGTGTTTCATAGTAGTTTTACATTTGCATGTTTTAGAAAATTTATATTTTCATGTTTCATAATTAAATGTTATCATTAATGTGGATGGCAATGTCGTCATATCAATGAAATTTATATTTTATTAAAGTTAATAATTTATTTAAAATAGTCAAATCATATATTTAGTTTATATTTTTTCATTATTTAATTAGATTACATGTGTGTTTTATTTAAGTATTTTTCATATAAAAATATGCATAGAATGTTTATGTTTATATTGTTTGAAAAGTGGAAAGCAATGCTACCATACTTCAAACATTACAATCTAAATATTTCATTCAAATTAGTTTTGATTTCTATTTATCTTTTTTTGAACATTATTCATTTCAAAGAAATTATGCTAATTTCTAATACTTTTTTATTCTAATTATTTCTATATGTTGATGCTTATTTATAAGTTTGTAGGTTAATATTTGAGTTATGGATGCCTTGAATGGAGAATCAAACATTATTGATACTAGCTTGACTACTTTAGTGGCCTCAAATTATTTTTTTGATACTAAGTTTGACAAATATTGACAAATAATTAAAGAGTCATGCACAAATATAATTAAAGTTGTGGACAACACAATATTGTCAATTAACTATGTTGAGGAAATGGAAATATTCAGATGAAAGATGCATAAAAATTCATGCAAGACACATCTGCAAAAGTGGACGGGTTTCCCTCAACGATGAAATAAGTCTTTCACAATCATTGTTCAAATAAAGGTTGTGTAGTGCCTACCCCTAGTTTGCATTTCATTATTATTGTGAAACTCTTTTAGGACAGTTTTATGCTTGATTACTAGTAGTATTGTTTTAAGATTATTAGATATTATTTCACATTCAGTTGATAATATGATGAGATTACTTGGTACTCTATACTTCACGTATGCATGATGATTATTCAGTGATTTCAGTTATTGATGATGATCAATTAGATGGATTATCATGTGTTTTCTTATGGATAATTACCCCATACTACATGTGTATGGTATGCATGTATGTTTTCTTTATGTATGGTGTTTCTAATGTGGTTAAGGAAGGGAGTCGTAGTCACCTGCTAGTTGGGATCTACACAATGTACCACTTCCTGCCATTGCCTATTTAGTTTAGAATATTGTGTTTGTACATGCATGGATTTTATGTAGATTGCAGGTACTAGATATCAACTTCCCTGAATTGCTAGGACGAGCGCACCCTATCACATTATCTCAATGGTAAGAGGGGAGATAAATTCTTAAGTCCAAATCCTAAACCTTTAACCCATTTGTCCTAGAAAATTAGGACAAGTATTCGAGTTGATTACCTTCTGAATGCGTTGTATGACGTTAATTTGTGTTTATAACCCTTTAGTTTGATGTTGTATGTGTTTTTCTATGATGGGTTTTTGTATTTTCTCTTATGGGTCTTTGGTGATTTTTCTATTAATTAAGTCAAATTAAATGATTAAATTAATGATTTAATTGAATGGAAAATTATTTTTATGGTATTTTTAACATTTAATTAATTGGGAAATTAATTAAATAAAAAGAATTAAACTTGAAGATAAAAAGTTATAGACTTAATTTTAGAATGTGGTAGTATTTATTTAATTTAATAACAAAATATTTAGAGTTCATTTTTAAATAAATGCTAAATACTATTATTATTTAAGTTAATATATATTTTATCAATTAATGTTTCAAAAATAAAGTAAAGCATGAAAAAGATATTAATTTATTAAAAGTTTTAAGATTGCATAATGTGTGCATGAGATTAAAATTTAATAAATTAATTAAAAAGAGAAGTCAAGTGAAAATTAAGTAAAGTGAAAATTATTGTTTTATAAAATTTAAACAACATATAATTTAATATATAAAAAGGGAGGTGGGGTTGTGACACCCCCACCTTCCCCCTTTCCTCCCTGCGGCTCGGCCACTATCTGTGAATGAAGACTACGACTGCTACATGTGGCAACAATATTAACTACTGCCAGTGGCAACAATCCAGACTATGGCCGCTCAGCTAAATAAAGTCGATAGGCTTTTAAATGGTAAGCAATGTATAATTATTTTAATATTATTTAAAAAAAAGTTTGTTATAATTAATTAATAACAGTATTAAATTAAATTTAAATCATATTTGTTTTAAAATATTATTTATCAAGTTTATTTATTAATTTAATTATTATTTATTAATTTAATAAATATAGTTAATTCAAATAATTATTAATTAATATAATTAAATTAAGTTTAATCAATCATGGAAGTTATTAAATGAAGTCTTAAATTATTATTATTATTATTAGTAATACCGATTTTAATAAAATTGTAATTTTTAAAAAAAAATTTAATAATAAATATTTAATAATTTAAATGAATAATTACCCTTGGATTATTTGAGGAAATTGACTTAAAATCAAATAGGGGTAATTTTGTATTCTATTTGAACATAAGAACGAGTTAATTCGTAAGGGTGAACTATGAAACTTATTTACTTGAAACATCTATTAAATTGGAAACTAAAACTTTACATTTAACTCAATGAGATGTTTTCAAAATCAAACCAAACTATGACCTACACTGTTGTTTGTATGTTGTTTGTGCTTTGGGTTTGGGTTGACCTAGCTTTGACCAGTCTTAGGATGTTACCAGAGGCTTGAGAGTTTTCTGTTTGTGATTTCATGTTGATGTTTTGATCTCGATCTTTTAAACCCAATGATGGTAATGTGTCTAGTATGCTCTATGATGAGTTTGTATTTATTATTCATTATTGCTTTCTAGTGTTCTTGTGTGAAGCTAAGGTGACTGTTCTAACATATTTGATTTAACCATTTTGACTCTTCGATCAATATTTTGGGATGCTTTCTAGTTGCTCATAGAGAACTAATGTGTTAGTGTGATTATCTTTTGATGTCTTCTAGTCACTTGTATAGGGTTGAGGTGAAATTTGTGATTCTTTGATTTATACTTTTATGAGCCTAGGGTAGGTAATCTATATGTTAAGTTGGGAAGTAGCTTGCAATGGAAGCCAGGGCCCAAAGTTGCTGCTAGGGTAACCCATTGTAAGTAGTTTAATAAGTGATAACATTTCATTAAATGGGTTTAAAATGAATTAATAAGATATTAGCACCACAACAAGTCACTAAGGGGTCATAGGATTAAAAGACTAGCCAAATAACCTTAGAGTTGACTCGTTAGTATGTGTTGTAAGTATGAAAGAATACTAGTGCCACATAGGGGCACTAGGGGGCTAGAGGATTAAAAGACTAGTTGGGTAACCCTAGTGTTAATTTGTGTGATGAAACTTGCCCACTAGCAATATAGATTTCCCATGTGTCTATGTTGCCTCTAGGATTAGTTGATACATGTGTCTTGGAACCTTTGAGTAGATTGGTTTTAGGGTTTCCTAGACTTAGAGATTACTTCTAATATTTGGATTGATATCCTGTTTAGGACTTGAGACTACCTCCTCAATTTGGTGCGAATGGGCCATTTAGGTTCCAGGTGGTCAGGTGGTTGTGCTTTTTACTCTTACCATTAAGATTCGCCTGTTGCTACCATGGCTAGAGTTTTCTTGTCTGCATTTCCTTTCATTCTATATTTGTATCATTATGATGGATGGTTATATCTTATGATGGATGTTTATATCTTTTATGATAAATGGTTATATCTTTTATGATGGATGGTTTCATTTATGGTATTGTACTTTGTATTATGGCTTTGAGGAGGATAATGTAATTCTATTTTTATAAATGTATACTCTTTTAGCCTTTCATACCTTGTGACATGTACAGTGGATGATTGAGCATTCTGAATTTTATTGCCAAGTGGCATTCAAAAAAAATCTATATTATTTAAATTGACTTTGGACTTTTAATTATTCTTTCATATGGATGTGGTATTTGTTAGACTTAGTATTGGTTAATTATAAATGTGATTCAATGTCATGGGATTCTTAAGGAATGTAACCTATTATGTATGCTTATAGATGATTGTATGTTATTGCTTGCGCTACCTTATGTTTGATGTGTATGTTATTCTTTCTTTTTCAAAACAAAAATGGTTTGGAAAAATTAGTAAAACTTTAGGTTAATTCTTTTGGATCCCTTGGCAGGGCATTACATCCAGCATCAGAGCCTGAGTTTCTACATTGGGAACTCTGGGTGTATTGGAACGCCACTAGTCATTAACTAGTTGAACAAAAATGAAATTTTAAATTATTATGTATATCTTTTTTAAATTGAAATTTGAACTAGTTGAACTGAAACTGAACTTAAATTTTTAGTTGTATATTTTCAAACTTGAACACTTATACTTCAAAACTGAAATGTACTTAAACCTAAAATTTAGGCAAAACTAAACATTGAACTTATACTATTTTCAAAACATGTGTCTTTTATATATGCTTTATAGTGGTATGTTTTATGGTTATTATAGCATCTTGTATCTTGGATATTATTGTAGGATGGTATTTGGGATGAGATCTTCTATTAGAGGTCATAGCCTAGGCATGGTAGAGGCCATGGATGAGGTAGAAACATCAGTGTACATGAGTATGTCCATGAAGGCCTTAATAAAAAAGAGGGTAGGGAAGAGCATGTTAGTGAGCATTAGGAAGAGAACCATAGAGAGTAGCAAGACGACTCAGAGGAAGTTGACCTAAGGAAAATGATGAAATCGTCATTGATCACCTACCTCCTCTTTAGGGTGTTGGTTAGGATGAAGCACATCGAGCAAGACATGAGCATAGACCTAGGTATAGGAGCCCTCAAAGGGATTGACAGAGATCAATTGTATCTACTCAAATGAAGGACCTTCAGAGGTCCAAGGTGAAGCCCTTTAATGGGCATGGTTCATGTTATGTAGTCAAACAATGGCTTATTGCTCTTAATGGGGTATTTTCTATTAAGGACATTGACAATAATGTCAAAGCAAGGTTTTCTATCACCAACCTAGAACTCTTTGGAGCCACTTGGTGGACTATCGAAGAGAAGAAGTTGGGCATAGACATGAACAATGTCACATGGGAGTTATTCCTAGAAAAATTCTATGAGAGATTCTTACTAGAGGAATGGAAAGCAACATAGAGCAGATGAATTCCACAACTTGAGATAGTTCACTATAACCATGGTAGAGTATGAGCACAAATTCTATGAGCTCATGCCCTATTCAGGAATTAGTGATAACACAACACAGTTGGCACAACATTTCATCAGAGACTTGAACAATAGTCTAGTTGGGGGTGTTAAGGTGTTTGAACCTAAAACCCTCAAAGATGTGGTACATCGAGCCATCCTTGTAGAGTAGAGTGTTAATCTAGGACATGGAGGTTTTGTGGGAGCACCTATAGTATTAGGGTCCAAGAGTAATCAAGGAGCAAGTTTTTGTAAGAAACCTTTTTCTGGAGGTAATCAATAGTAGGGAGGAACTATCCCTCCAACACAAAGTGATGGGGGTGGTTCTAGCACTAGGAGCTATCGTAATGTGTAGCACAACAAGTGAAATTAGTACACTCAACCTGCACATAACAACCAGTCTTATGCTAGTAGGGGTAGTATTCAGTAGTCTAGTGCACCTAGAGTGTAGGGGAGTTTCAATAGAGAGTGTTTCTCATGTGTACAACATGGACACAAGTTGTCCCATTGCCCTTAAGGGAAATCATAATTCTCAGATCAAAGATCTTTAGTTTCAGAACCTACGGTTGGAGACATGGGTAGATCTTAGAGAGTGTTCTTAGTGGATTTATATCCTCCTAAAGGGGTAAAGGGTCCAATGGGACTTGCATAGTGAGTTCTTTAGCTTTACCATTCCTGTAGGCTTCTAGGAGTAAGCCTAAGTCTAGGGGGGGTGAATGTAATGCTTGCCCCTAGTTTGCATTTTATTATTATTGTGGAACTCTTTTAGGATAGTTTTATGCTTGATTACTAGCAATATTATTTTGAGATTATCATATATTGTTTCACATTCAGTTGATTATATGATGAGATTACTTGGTACTCTGTACTTCATGTATGCATGATGATTATTCAATGATTTTAGTTATTGATGATGATCAGTTAGATGGATTATCATGTGCTCTCTTATAGATACTTACCCCATACTACATGTGTATGATGTGCGTATATGTTTTCTTTATGTATGGTGTTTTTGATGTGGTTAAGGAAGGGAGTCGCAATCACTTGCTAGTTAGGATCTACACGATGCACCACTTCCTACCATTGCCTATTTAGTTTAGAATATTGTATTTGTATATGCATGTATTTTATGCAGTTTACAAGTATTGGGTATCAACTTCCTTGAATTGCTATGATGAGCCTACCCTATCACATTATCTCAATGGTAGGAGAGGGGAGATAAATTCTTAAGTCCAAATCCTAAACCTTTAACCCATTTGTCCTAGAAAATTAGGACAATTATTTGAGTTAATTACCTTCCAAATGCATCATATGATGTTAATTCGTGATTATAAACCTTTAGTTTGATCTTGTATGCTTTTTTCTATGATGGGTTTTCCTATTTTTTCTTATGGGTCTTTGGTGATTTTTCTATTAATTAAGTTAAATTAAATGATTAAATTAATTATTTAATTTAATGGAAAATTATTATGGTATTTTTAACATTTAATTGTATTTAACTAATTGGGAAATTAATTAAATAAAAAGAATTAAACTTAAAGATAAAAGTTTTAGGTTTAATTTTAGAACGTGATAATACTTATTTAATTTAATAATAATATATTTAGAGTTCATTTTTAAATAAATGCTAAATACTATTATTATTTAAGTTAATAAATATTTTATCAATTAATGTTTTGAAAATAAAGTAAAGCATGAAAAAGATATTAATTTATTAAAAGTTTTAAAATTTCATAATGTGTGCATGAGATTAAAATTTAATAAATTAATTAAAAAGAGAAGTCAAGTGGAAATTAAATAAAGTTAATTTATAATTCATTAAACATGCATGAAAAAGATAAAGAAAAGATAATAAAGAGTTAAGTCTAGTGAGTAGAGAGTTCTCTCGGGTGATTGCACAAATAGTGTCTTGATTTTAGGAGAGAACTCCATATCACAATTTGAGGGTTCATTTTCGAAGAACAATGGATTTTTGAGAAAGAGAATTTTGGAAGAGAGAAGGTTTGGAGAGGAGAAATTTCTCTCACAATCTTTTTGGGTGTAGTGATTAGCATCAGAGTCCAAGTAGATTATTGTGATAAATTCACACAGTTATTTACGCTATTTATTTTCCTATCTTCTTTGTGACTGTGGTTTTCTTATCTGATTTTGTTTGTGATGAATATTGTAATTTGGGATTTTGGGTATGCATCTTCTGTATTCGTGAAGATTAGAATATCTTAGAATTTTGTTTTCAGTAATTTTACAAATGGGGATTTAACTTGGAAGGATTCTAAATTCACGAATGGAAATTCTAGATTGGAAATTTGAATGGTTGTTTGTATTTCTCCTATCAGTCTAAAATGATAATTTATATATTAAAAAAAATATTCAAATTTTATTTGGGGGGAGGTTATTGTTTTATAAATTTTTTTAAAAATATAATTAAAATAAAATAAAAATAAAATTTAATATTAAAAAAGGGAGGCGGGGCCGTGACACCCCCACCTCCTCCCTTTCCCCCTCGCGGTTTGGTTGCTGTCTGTGAATGGCAGTAGTCTACCCTGTAGCTGCATGGCTAAGTAAAGCCGACAGGTTTTTAAAAAGTATGTAGTGTATAATTGTTTTAATTAATTAATAATAGTATTAAATTAAATTTATTATTAAATTTAAATCATTTTAAAAAAATATTATTTATTATAATTATTTATAAATTTTATTATTATTTATAAATTTAATAAATATAGTTAATTTAAATAACTATTAATTAATGTAATTAAATTAAGTTTAATCAATTATGAAAGTTATTAAATGAAGTCTTAAATTTATTTAGTTATTATTGTTAATAATACTAATTGTAATAAAATTGTAAATTATTTTATTTAAAAATCAATAATTATTATTTAATAATTTAAATGAATAATTACCCTTGGATTATTTTAGGAAATTTACTTAAAATCAAATAGAGGTAATTTTGTATTCTATTCAAACATAAGAACGGGTTAATTCGTAAGGGTGAACTATGAAACTTATTTACTTAAAATATATTTTAAACTAGAAACTGAAACCTTACATTTAACTCAATAAGATGTTTTCAAAATCAAACCAAACTATGACCTACATTGTTGTTTGTATGTTGTTTGTGCTTTAGGTTTAGGTTGACCTAGCTTTGACCAGTCTTAAGATGTTACCAGAGGCTCGGGAGTTCTATGTTTGTGATGTCATGCTGATGTTTTGATCATGATCTTTTAAACCCAACCATGGTAATGTGTCTGGTATGCTCTATAATGATTTTGTATTTATTATTTGTTATTGCTTTCCAGTGTTCGTGTGTGAAGCTAAGGTGAATGTTATGACATAGTTGACTTAACCATTTTGAGTCTTTGATCAGTATTTCGGGATGCTTTCTAGTTGCTCGTAGAGAAGTGATGTGTTATTGTGATTATCTTTTGATGTTTTCCAATCAATTGTATAGGGCTGAGGTGAAATTTGTGATTCTTTGATTTATACTTTTATGAGCTTAGGGTAAGTAATCTATATGTTAAGTTGGGAAGTAGCTTGCAATGGAGGCTAGGGCTCAAAGTGGCTGCCAGGGTAACCCATTGTAAGTAATTTAATAAGTGATAACATTTCATTAAATGGGTTTAAAATGAATTAATAAGATATTGGTACCATAGAAAGTCACTAAGAGGTCAGAGGATTAAAAGACTAGCTGGGTAACCTTAGAGTTGACTCGTTAGTATGCCTTGTCAGTACGAAAGGATACTAGTGCCACATAGAGTCACTAGGGGGCTAGAGGATTAAAAGACTAGTCAGGTAAACCTAGCATTGACTTGTGTGATGACACTTGCCCACTAGTAGTATAGATTTCCTACGTGTCTGCATTGCCTCTGGGATTAGTTGATATTTGTGTCTTGGAACCTTTGAGTAGATTTCTTTTAGTGTTTCCTGGACATAGAGATTACTTTTGATATTTGGATTGATATCATGTTTGGGTCTTGATACTACCTCCTCAGCACAATGGGAGTGGGCTATTTAGATTCCACGTGGTCGGGTGGTAGTCCTTTTTACTCTTACCATTGAGATTTGTATGTTGCTATCATGGTTGGAGTTTCCTTATCTGCATTTCCTTTCATTCTATCTTTGTATCATTATGATGGATGGTTATATTTTATGATGGATGTTTATATCTTTTAGGATGGATAGTTTTATTTATGGTATTGTACTTTGTATTATGGATCCGAGGAGGATAACATAATTCTATTTTTATAAATGTATATTATTTTAACCTTTCATGCCCTGTGACATGTATAGTGGATAATTGAGCATTTTGAATTTAATTGCCAAGTGACATTCAAAGAAAATGTATATTATTTAAATGGACTTTGGACTTTTAATTATTCTTTCACATGGATGTGGTATTTTTTAGACTTAGTATTAATTAATTATAAATGTGATTCAATATCTTGGGATCCTTAAGGAATGTAACCTATTATGTATGCTTATAGATGATTGTATGTTATTTCTTGTGCTACTTTATGTTTGATGTGTATGTTATTCTTTCTTGTTCAAGAAAAAAAAAAATGTTTGGCAAACTTAGTAAAATGTTAGGTTAATTCTTTTGGATCCCTTGGCAAGGTGTTATAGGTCACAATACAATCCTAATCATTGAAGAATGTGACATGTATTTACACATTGTAGTTAAATGTTATGTATATATAGTTCATTCTTGTCTCCAATTTCATACTTTTATTTCTTGTAATTACTTGTATTGGGAGTTATGTTTCCCCATTGTTTTATGTACCTTTCATGAAGAAGAGAACAAGAAAAAATAAATTCATTTTTATAAAAGATGTCTTCAATGGACGTGGCTACTAAACATGTTAATTAAGAAAGAAAACCATAAGACTACATAGATGTCCTTCATGATAGACATGTTATTGATTACAATTCTTAACCATTGCAATAAAAATTGCATTAGCATTATTAAAAATTCAACAATGTATAATGTTCTTACATCATCATGGAGAAATGTTTTCCATAAAATTGATTATTATCTATTTTTTTACATTTTTTACATCATCTAAATCATTGTATTGGGACTTATAATTCCCCTTTCATGAACAATATACAATTAAAAATATTCCACTATTAGAGTCATTTTTAAAACCTATATCCTCATTTTGACCATAGTTCTACTCCATATACTCTAACACTACACCTAAATCTCATACTTTTCTTAACCATATCCCTTATTTTTGTGCAACATTTAACCACTTATTAACCCTAACCATAAAACTAAGTGTCATATAAATGAAATTGTAAACCTTGGATCTTAACTCTATATGTGACTGTACTAAGCATTTAGTAAATTATATACCTATCCTTAATCTTATATCTACTACTAAATAGAAATAATATTATGTTTTTAATAGGCAGGAATATATATATATGTTCCCTGGGGATGTGTACCTGGCCTAAAACCCAACATTTCAAGGATGAGGGGATGGGTATGGGACATCCCTCACCCGTCTCCATAAACCCAAAATTTGCAGGAGATGTTTCTGAAAGGTAGGGATGCCATGGGGGAAAAGGGGGGAGGCCTAGCTATACCCAGTACAGAAAGGGGACATCTAGCCATCCTCTAAACATACTAGGTATAGCTGGTCATCCCCCTTTTTGGTTTGCATAAAAATGATCAAAGAAAACATTAAAAAAATAATTTAAAGCCTCTAAGTTGGTCGACCAAGTGGGCCCCACCCCTCCAAGTGCCCTAAAAGGTTTGAACTCAACACATTTTAGTTGTTTTCTCATTTGTTTGGTTTTCATTTTGTGTTGGAGCTGGCTAGAGTTTTCATTTTGCAAGAAGAGGAGGTGATATTTTTGCTTCCAAGAGCTTGACCAAGGGTCTGATCTTCTATTTTGTGCACCAAGTAAGTATGAAACTCTTTATGCTTCCATCGATCATTTTTAAAATAAATTTGCAGCTTGCAAAGTCTAACTTTATTTTTATTTTTTCATTGTTTCATCTCATATATCTATTGCATATTTAAACCTCAAGAGTCAAAAGAAAGCACAATGAGTAGTAGTGGGAGTACGAGTAGTAGTAGTGAAGAAGAAAATATAGTTGGAGTTGATGTTGCTAGTAGTGAGACTAGGAAAAAATTTGATCCTAAAGCTGATTTGTTTAAATGCCATTCCACCATTATGAAGAATTTTGCAAAGGGTCCTTTCAATAGGAGAAAACCTCTTCTCCAATATGTCACACCTTAGCCAAAAGATAAAAAGAATTTGGGAGGGACTAGGGTGTGGGATTGCCATGTTTGTCTTGATTATTTTAGGGGCAGCTATACAAGAGTGAAGTCACACTTTTTAGGTGTTTCATGCTAAGGAGTCAAAGCTTGTCCTAACTTGATTGATGAACAAAAATTAGAATGTCAAAGATTGCACTTAGAGGCAGAAATGGAGGGGCAAAATTTGATAGTGACATCACCATCTATTCCCTCACAATCATCTAGGCATATGTCATCTGCCATTGGTACTAGTGGCAGCCCTACTGAGTCTAGAGGGAAGAGAAAGATGAGTAGTGGTGAGAAGGGTTGAGTGGAAAGTATGTTTAATGCATAGAAAAAGAAAAAGTGTGAGGCATCCATTGGTAGATTTTTTGTTGCTAATGGTATCCCATATAATGCAGCCCATTCCACTTATTATAAACAAATGGTGAAAGATATTTTGAGCATGAATTCCTCATTTGTACCCCTTGGTGAGCATAAACTATGAACCACCATCCTAGATGAATAGTACTCAAAGGTTGCTTTGTCATTTGAGGATATGAAACACACTTGGGTTAGGATGGGCTACTCTATTGTGATGGATAGGTGGACCGGTGTTAGACATCGACCACTAATCAAAATCATTATCACATCCCCTGTTGGCTCTTTTTTTTGAAAGCCGTAGATTGCTTAGGAAAGAAGAAGGATGCAAATTTTAGTTCACCATTTTGAGAGATGCCATAGAGGAGATTGGGTCATCTAGCATTGTACAGGTTATCACAGAATCTACACCTATGTGCAAATCAGCTAGTTTGATGATAGAGAGTGCTTATAG
This sequence comes from Cupressus sempervirens, assembly GCA_028749045.1. Taxonomy (NCBI): domain Eukaryota; kingdom Viridiplantae; phylum Streptophyta; class Pinopsida; order Cupressales; family Cupressaceae; genus Cupressus; species Cupressus sempervirens. Next base: position 577,199,965 of record CM053787.1, read on the forward strand.
GCACATCTTTTGGACCCCTTATTGAGTTCATTCCTTGAATAATGCATTGAAGGACTTAGGGAAGATTGAATGGGTGAAACAGGTGGTGTTAGAAGCTAGAGAAGTGTAAATGTTTATTTGCAACCACCACACTTCACTTGCTCTATTTAGGTCCTTCTCTAAGAAGGAGTTCCTCAAGCCAGCTGAGACAAGGTATGTCAATTTTAATTATAGTTTACTTTTAGTTTTTTTTAACTTCAAGTTATTTAAAAAAATTATTTATAAGTTTACTTACATGTGATGCTTTTAGTTTTAAATTTTAATCATTAATGTTTAAGTTAAAATTTTTAATTTATAATTGTCGCTATAGGTATTGCACATATTTCATCTTGATGGAGAGAATGATTGAGGTGCATGAGGCCTTTCAATTGATGGTGGTGAATCTAGAGTGGGGACAATGGCCTAATTCTATGTTCTCTAAAAGAAAAGCAGTGAGGCAAAGGATCCTTGATGGGAGTTGGTGGTCCAAAATGAAGTAAGTTGCTAATTTTTAAATTTAATATTAATCTTTTGCTTGCTAATTTTCCTATTAATAGTCTTAAAATTCTTAAAATTCTAATTCTGATTTTTATTTTTTGTTTGCATCTTGTAGATATATTTTCTCTATCATAGCACCCATTTTAGATGTCGTTAGATATGCTGATATTGATGCTCCTAGTTTGGGAGAGATCTATGAGACTATTGACAACATGTTGGGGAAGATGAAGAGAATTGTTGTAGCAAAGGACCCTACATTGGGGTTTTATGAGGAGCATATTAGGCCTATTGTAACATGGAGGTGGAACGTGATGAATACCTTACTTCATATGGTAGTGTTTGCTCTAATTCTCAAATTGTATTTATAGTTGGGTGGAAGGGGCCTCCCATGTGATGATCCCAAGGTTTTGGATGGCTTCACAAGAGAAATTGATAAGATGTATTCAACTCAAGATGCCTCTACTCTTCGTGCACAGTTCCTTGACTTCACCAACCTTTGTGGCCCAAAATTGGGCAAGCCACAAGCAAGGTTAGATCAAGTTGTTTTGGCACAGAAAGATCCTATTGGATAGTGGACGTGGCATGGGAGAGATACACCTAAGTTAAAAATACTTGCCAGCCGCTTCCTTGCACAGGTTGCTAGTTCCTCAGCTATAGAGAGGAATTGGTCCACATATTCATATATCCACTCTATCAAGAGGAATAGACTTACCTCTAAAAGAGCAAAGAAGCTAGTGACAATGCATCATGCTCTTTGACTTTTTGATCGTCAAACTCTAGAGTATAGGCAGACACTAGCTTTGCGATGGGATGTTGAGCCTGAGGATGTGGCCTAGATAGATGAGAATGACACAACACTAGCATTGGTTGGTGTTCCATTAGATGATACTATGCTTCTTGTGTAGGATGATAGTGAGGAGGACTCTGATTTTGATGCCATGGTAGTAGAGGCAGAATAGGAGCGGTAGTCTGCTTCATTTTTTTATGTTCTATTTTTAATGTTGAACATGAACATGATTATGGTACATTGACAGTATGATACTCATTACTTTATGGCAATCCTCTACCCTTCGAGCCTATAGCTTTGGGTATATTTTGATTTTGATTTTCAGATTTATTGTGCTTATCAATATGACATTATGATATTGACAATTGTTAATGTTCACTATTTAGTGTTCACTATTCACTGATATTGATATGTATTTTGACAATTGGGTACTAAAATTGGATATTATTTCCTAGATGACATTCAAATTTTGTATGTTATGGTTCTATAATGTTTAAATGACATGCTTTGTGCTTAGTTTCATATGAATGACATGCATATTTGCAAATTTCAATGTATATTTTAAAATTTTGCTATATATATAGCCGTCCCTATTTGCCATGCCCCCGTCCCCATAATCACCAAAAAAATTTGCCATCCCAGAAACCCATCCCATCATCCCCTACCATCCCTATATCGAAAACTCGAGGGAACATATATATATATATATATATATATATATATATATATATATATGTATGTATGTATGTATGTATGTATGTATGTATGTATGTATGTATGTATGTATGTATGTATGTATGTATGTATGTATGTATGTATGTATGTATGTATGTACATAGAGAGAGAGATTAGGGGTTGTTTCTAAAGAGTAGGAGAGAGAGTTAAGGGGGTGTGTCTAGATATTAGAGAGAGATATATATATTAGGGGGATTATCTAGAGACTAGAGAGAGAGATGGGGTAGCATCTAGAGAGTAAGGACCTTGGAGAGAAAGAGAGAGTGGGAAGGGATGGGAGAAGGAGTGAGTGCATTATAAGAGATATAATAATATGTGTTACAATAGCACTAATCATGAGCATTTTAATAAGTCTAACCAACATACAAAATTAACCTAATAGTCACCATAACACTAACTTAAAGTGTAATAATAACACTAACATCAATTGTGATAGGAGTAGTAAGCCCAAAAATAACCTTAACCACAATAATAACACAAACCCTAGCTCTAACTCTAATTCTAATCCTAACTCTAACTCTTATTGTAACCCTAACCCTAATCCTAACTATACTCTAAATCTAACTCTACCCTTAACTCTAACTCTATTTCTACCCCTAATCCTATATATATAACCCTAACTCTAATCCTAATTCTAACCCTAACCCTAACTCTAACTTGGACCCTAACTCTAACATTACCTTTAACTCTAACTCTAACTCTAACCCTAACCCTAACCCTAACTCTAACTCTAACTCTAACTCTAACTAAAAATCTAACCCTAACCATAACACTAATTCTAACCCTAATTCTAACTCTAACCTTAACACTAACCCTAACTATAATTCTAACCCTAACTCTATCTCTATCTATATCTCTAACTCTACTCAGAACTCTATCTATAATTATAACCCTAACCCTAACCCTAAATCTAACTCTATTCCTAACTCTAATTGTAACCCTAACTCTAACCCTAACCCTAACCCTATCCCTAACTGTAACCCTAACCCTAACCCTAACCCTAAATCTAATCTAACTCTAACTCAAACCCTAACTCTAACTCTAATTATAACCCTAATCCTAACTCTAACTCTAACTCTAACTCTAACTCTAACTCTAACTCTAACTCTAACTCTAACTCTAACTCTAACACAAACTCTAACTTTAACTCTAACTCTAGCTCTAACTCTAATAATAACTCTAATTGTAACCCTAACCCTAATGCCAACCTAAACTTTAACTATATCCCTAATGCCAACCCTAACTCTAACCCTAACCCTAATTCTAACCCTAACTCTAACCCTAACTCTAATTCTAACTCTAACCCTAACTCTAATTCTATCCCTAACTCTAGCTCTAATTCTAACTCTAACTCTAACTCAAACCCTAATTCTAACCCTAACTCTAACTCTAACTCTATCTCTGAGTCTAACCCTAACCCTAACCCTATCCCTATCCCTAACCCTAACCTCGAGTCTATATCTAACTCTGATCCTAACCCTTACCCTAAACCTAACTCTCTCTCTAAATCTAATCCTAACTCTAACCCTAACTCTAACCCTAACCCTAATTTTAACCTTAACTCTAACTCTAACTCTAACTCTAATCTTATCTCTAATTCTAACCCTGACTCTAATCCTATATCTAACTCTAACTCAAACCCTAACTCAAACTCTAATTGTAACCCTAACCCTAAAACTAATTCTAACCCTAACCTTATTTGTAACCCCAATTCTATCCCTAACTCTAACCCTAATTGTTGGCTACTAGATAAAGTTTGTGTGGGTTCTAGTTTTTGGAAATCTTCTGCAGTCAATTTTGGATTGGGGTTTTTATTGTCTGCATGGCAAGGTCTGTGATTTCTTCTACATTGGTAAGAATAGATGGTTCTTCTCCAATTGTGCATGCAATGAGATTTGAATCATTTTATTCAGGGGAGAGCTCCAAGTTGAAAAAAGTTAATGGTTGTTTTCCACGTAGCCATGATTTCCCTATTCTAGTTATTCCTCTAGCAGCTGTAATGGAGGACATTGAATGTTGGACCAAGCATACTTTGATATGCAAATTTCTTGGTATCCAGATTTCCCTATCCACTCTTGAGGCATGGATCCACCACTCATGGCAGGTGGAAGGCGATACAAAGATTATGTTGGCAAGGAATAGCTATTTTTTTGTTGTATTCTCTTGCATGTCTGATCGCGATCATGTTTTTGAACGAGGCCCTTATTTCTACAACCATGTGGGGTTATTTGTCAAACCTTGGCATTCAGGTTTTAATTCTGCTAAGGATCTCCCTTCAATAGTGCTAGTTTGAGTTTGCTTGCCTCACCTTCCCCTAGAATTTTAGCCTGAAGACATCCTCTAGAAAATTGCTACTTTGTTGGGAAAGCCGACTACGGTCGCACATCAATCCCTCGATAAAAAGGTTATTTCTTATTCTAGAATTTGTGTTGAAATTAATTTGAATAACCTATTACTAGATTCTTTGGAAATTTGTCTTGGGAATTCTTCCTAGGTGCAGCAGTTAGATTATGAATCCCTCCTTTTTTGCTATTGGATTTGTCATGAGTATGGTCATTTATAGTCTCAGTACCCCCATAACTTGACTTCCAAAGGAGTGGATGGTTCTACAGCTGACAATGCTGGTGGTTTGGTAGATACTATAGGGAAAGGACAATCTCAGATGGCTAATACTACCAAGGGGAAGAATCAGTAAGATGCTATAGGAAAGGGTAAGGATCAAATGCAGGATAAGGATGGATTTACCCTTGCTTGCCAATGAGCTAAGGGGCGTGGTTAGAAGAGGCCTTTGAAAGAAAGAATATGTGATTCGAGCTTTAATCACTTTGTGCTGGATAGTATGGTTATAGAGGAGGGTATTCCTCCTCCTATCTCTTCTAACCCAGTTTCCCTAGATGAGGGATTTGTACCTAATGATGCTTGTGGGGCATCCCAAGTTGTGGTATATCAAAATTGTGAGGTCCATGTAGCTCCTATGTCAGAGGCTCTGGTGACACTTGCGGTGTTGGAGGAATGGATGACTTGGTTAAGGATGTGTTACCATTAGGTAAGGGTAAGGGATCTCCTCTCCCTTTGGGGTTGATGCATAGACCCTTTAAGTGGGTTTCTTTTACTCCCCCTCTATGGAGTGGGTGCAAAATAGACCAAGAGAAGATTAAACTCACAGGAGATATATTGATTGAGTTTAGGTCAGTGAAACCTTTGGATGCTCATTTTCCCCATTCTACTCAATGATGATTATTCTCTCATGGAATGTTAGGGGGTTGAATAGCATCCCTAGACAAAAGGCTATTCAGAATTTGGTGGTTGATCATTGTCCTAATTTTTTTGTATCCAAGAGACTAAGCTCTCTGTGGAGTCTATGGTCTAGCATGCTTCTAGTATTTGGTCTCATGGCCAATGCCAATGTGTTGGGGCTATGGGTAGTGTTGGTGGTTTAGCTATCTTTTAGGATCTACAAAAAAATTCTCCCCTTGGCTGGGTGTCTTCTTGCTCAACTCTCTCTATGGTGGCTTCTTCTTTAGACTCAAGAGAGGTAATCATGGTTACCAATGTGTATGCGCCTGTTGATCTTGTGGGAAAGGAGGAAATTTGGAGGCATATTCAATATGTTAGAAATTTTAACCCTTATCATCCTTGGGTGTTAGTAGGGGAATCCAATTTAGTTTTAAGTGTGGAGGAGAAGCAAGGTGGTTTGGCTAGATTGGGACCTTCTTTGCTCTTCTTCGACAACACATATCTTTTTTTCATCTCTCTGATGTTAAGCCTTCTAATGGTCTCTATACTTGGAATAATCAAAGGACTAGGGTTGATGCTATCTTAGAACATCTAGATAGATTTCTTGTTTCTTGCTTCTAGGTTAGTGGCACCCTTACTCTCTCTTCAGAAATCCTTGATTGGAGGGGTTTTGATCATTGGCCAATCAAATTTTCTGCTATTGGGGCTTGTATTCCAAAGCATCCTCCTTTTAAGTTCCAGTTGATGTGACTTCATGACTCCTCTCTTTGTGATTTTGTTTTATGTTGGTGGAAAGATGGCACTCCTACATATGGTACTACTATGTTCTCATTTTCTAAAAGGCTTCAATATGTTAAAAGGAAATTCAAGATATGGAATAGACAATGTTTTGGGAACCTTCACTCTATGAAGAGGCTTTCTCAAGAAGATCTTGATGTCATCACAAGGGAGATTAGAGATCGAGGTTTCTCGGAGGATCTTGGAAGGGTTGAATCCCTTGCTTCTAGAGCTCTAGAAGAATGTGAACTTTGAGAGGAAATTTTTTGGAAGCAAAAGGCTAGAGTTGATTGGCTCTAGGAAAGTGATCATAACACTGCCTTTTTCCATAAAACAGTGCAATCTCACCGAAATCAGAGCAATATCTCTTCTTTGGTTAATTCTCAAGGTATCCAATTGACTTCCTTGCCAACTTTGTTCCAGGAGGCTACTCGGTACTTTTCTACCCTCTTCTCTGAGGACTCTCCTCCTATTGATAATGAAGAAAATATTATTTTGTCTTGTATTCCTTCCCTTATCACTCAGGAAATTAATGATTATCTCATGCATCCAATATCTTTGGAAGAGCTGGAGGTGGTGGTCTTTGGCATGCCTAAGGGGAAGGCTCCTGGTCTTGATGGCTTTCCAATTGAGTTCTTTAAGGAATTTTGGGACATCATTAATCATGATTTGTCGGAGGTGGTTAAGGAATCCTATTCTAGCAAGCAGATGCTTTGGGCTTTGAATTCTACTTTTTTGACTCTTATTCCTAAGAGAGAGGGTGCTAATTAATTGGAGTTTTTTAGAACAATTGCCTTATGTAATGTGGTTTACAAAGTTATTACTAAGTTGGTTGCTGAGAGAATTAAAAAATGGCTTCCCATTATTATCTCAGAAGAACAAGGTGGTTTTGTTGTTGGAAGACAAATTTTGGATGGGATGGTTATTGCTACTGAGGCTATTCACTCTATGGCTATTTCAAGGGAGAGAGCAATGTTTGTTAAGCTGGATATGGCTAAGGCCTAGGATAGAGTTAAATAGAGTTTCCTAAGGAGTATTCTTCTTTCTTTTGAATTTAGCTCTGACTGGGTGAATTGGACTATGAGTTGTGTTACTTCTACCTCTTTTTCTGTTCTTCTTAATGGTCAAACTTCTCAGCTATTTGGTGCCTCTAGAAGCCTCTACTAGGGTGATCCTCTCTCCCCATATCTATTCATCATCATGGATGAGGGCTTGGGAAAATTCATTAAGTATCAAGTGTCCCAGAATTCTATTTAGGGGTGGCAGTGGGGTAATAGTTTACCTTCTCTTTCCCATCTTCAATTTGTTGATGATTCTGCTCTTGTGGGTCTTGCTAGGATCAAGGAAGCTAAAGCCTTTCTACATACTTTGGAAATTTATTTGGCAGCTTCAGGCCAGAAAGTTAATGAGCACAAATCTTCCATTTAATTTTTTTACACTCTTGATTCCATTCAGCATAGGATTGCTAGTATCATACGGTTTCAGATTGGGTCACTTCCTTTGACTTATCTTGGCATTCCTATTGCTATTTCTAGGTAGCCACATCTCTTCTAGAAAAATTTTATCACCAAGCTTTAGGATATGGTAAATCATTGGACTCATAGATGGCTTTCTACTGCTGCTCGGGCTACTCTTCTTCAATCTATTATCCAATCTCTTCCTACTTATAGAAGCATGGTTCAGGCTATTCTTGTTTACTTTCTCAAGGAAATTGATGCTCTTTCTCAACAATTCCTTTGGAGTGGCAATTTGCATGGTACTAAATGGAGCTTAATTAGTTGGGAGACTATTTGTAGGCCCAAAAAAGGAGGGTGGTCTTAGTCTTCTATTACTATCTTGAGTAGTCAAGCTTTGGCTACTAAACTTTATTGGCGACGGTGCTTTGGACAACATCAACTTTGGGCTTGTATTATCACTCATAAATATTTTAATTGTGTTGATCCTTGCTCTATTTCTACAATTCCTCTTGAAGGTCATGACTCAATGGTTTGGCATACTTCAAAGATAGGTGCGGTGTTAGTCAAGAGGGGTCTGTTTTGGATATGTAAGGGAGGTTTTGAGCCTTTTTTTTGGTCTAATGCTTGGGATGGATTCCCATCCATATTATCCATGTACCCTCATCTTCAGACTCTTTGTGACTCTTTTCATGCCACTCAATGGGATAAAGTGGCTCATTGTAAGACTCCTTATCAACTGGGATCGGTTGTTGGTTACAGATGGAAGCATTCTTCTGATTGGCCTCTTGGAGGTACAAACGTGGATTGTCAGGATCTTTCTTAGATTTTGGCCTCTAGAGAGTGTTCCTCTTTGCTAGGTCTAGATGTTTTGGCTTGGGGAGGTACCTTGTTTGGTAAATATCATGTCTCTACTAGGTATTAGGAGGTAACTAGACAATTATTTAGGGATGCTGAGGTCCCTTGGTGGAAGCAAGTTTGGAATAAAGTTTCTTGGTCTAAGTGCAATTTTTCATGTGGCTAGTGGCTTACAACCATTGTCTTATGTGGGATAATCTTTGTAAATGTGGATTTTAGGGCCCCTCTTATTGTGTTTTGTGTGGTAATGGGGAGGAGTCTATCTCCCATCTATTCTTCCATTGCTCCTATTCTATTTAGCTATGGCACCTTTGGTGGAGTGCTTGGGGTTGCTCTTGTAGGCATGCTTCCTCTTTACTTGATTTTTGGGCCTGTTTAGGCAATGCTCCCTCCAAGTCTTCTCCTCTCCATGTTGCTTGGATTGCTGGCCCATTGTTCATGCTTTGGCATATCTGGCTAGAGAGGAATCATCAAATCTTTCAAGATGTTTGGCTTGGTGTTTTGCATCTTTGGTGGAAGATCTCACATTCTCTTTAGGAAACTATTCAAGTGAAGTGTGAGCTAGATGGGGGTATGGATCTAGTTGATCTTGTTATATACAATCACCTCAATTTTCATTTTTAGGATGGGGTTGTAGCTCAAAGGTTTCCTTCTATTTCTAGGCAGCCTCAGCATTAGAGGAAAGGTCAAGTGAATCGGGATGGGCATTGGACTCCTCCTCCCTATGGAGTTTTAAAAATTAACACTGATGGTTCTTTCCGAGGGAATCTAAGCTCTGTTGGTATTGGGGGAGTGGCTTGTTGCAGTTTTGGTGATGTTAAATTCTTTTTCTTAGTTCATAAAGGTGATTACACTAACAATCTCATGGAAGCTCAAGCTATTTTAGATGCTTTGGAACAATATTACTTGCAGGGATGGAGTAAGATTATATGTGAGTCTGATTCCCAAGTGGTGGTGAACTTCCTTTCCTCGTAGGAGCTTGAGGATGTTAGTTGGCAGCTAGCCACTGTTGTTAATCAGATTATTCTCTTTTCTACCTCTTTTAGTTCATTAGGTTCACTTATATTCCTTGTGAATGGAACAGAGCTGTTGATTGTTTAGCCAAATGGGCTTCTAGTCATGCTCCAGGTTGGAATATTATGGATAGGGGGCAACTTTCCTTTGAGATGGTGCAAGAATTTGATGAACTTGTTGCTCAAGATCGAGCTCCTTGTTGAGCTCTCCTTGTTGTATTTCTTTCTATCTTAATAAATTTTTACCCCTCTTTTTCCCTAACCCTAATTCTAACCCTTCCCCCAACTCTAACCCTAACCCTACCCATAATTCTACTCCTAACTATAACATTTTACATAACAATATAATTAAAATAAAAACAAATCAAAGTTATGCAAATAAAATGCTATATATAAAATGTTGAAGAATAATTTTATACTAACTTTATACAACTATAATTACAAATTATTTAATAATTTAATTTAACTTTATAAAACTAAAATTGTATAGTAACTTTATACAAATATATTTAGAAATAAATAACTAATTTGATACTAACTTTATCAACAAAAAAATTTAAAAAAAAAAACTTGTATATATATAATTTTTTAAAAAAAATTATCATCCAAATTTCTTCAAAGTGAAAATAATTCAAATTTAAAACACTATATTTCTTGCTCCTAACAATAACCATCCATATTTCTTTAAAAATGTCTTCCATAGTGTACACTGACTACTACTAACTCATATATATATATACATATATATATATATATATATATATACATATATATATATATATACATATATATATATATATCTATATATATATATATATATATGTATACATGTATATGTATATATGTATACATATATATATATGTATATATGTATAGATGTATATATATATATATATATGTATATACATATATACATATATATATATGTATACATATATACATATACATGTATACATATATATGTATACATGTATACATATATATGTATACATGTATACATATATATGTATACATATATATATATATATATATATATATATATGTATGTATACAACATATATATATATGTATGTATGTATATATATATATGTATGTATGTATACATATATATATATATATATATATATATATATATATATATATATATATATATATATATGTATGTATGTATGTATGTATGTATGTATGTATACATATATATATATATATATGTATATATGTATAGATGTATATATATATGTATATATGTATATGTGTATGTATATGTAGATGTATATATATATATATATATGTATATATATGTGTATGTATATGTATATATATATATATATATGTATATGTATGTATGTATGTATGTATGTATATACATATACATATATATATGTCGAGAGTCATCCTTCTCGAGGAAACTATTTTATTGAAATCCTAACCTACAAAAAAAAAAAAAAAAAAAACCATAGGATTAAAATAATTCTCCATTCAAGGTGAGAGAAACAATTTAAAAGATGAAGGGCATTGTACTATGTCCAAAACAATTCAATTTTAGTTAACACGTGAAGGTAAATGGACAACAAATGGATGCAAAGGGATTTAAGTGGGCCCAATAGTAGTATGAACAAGTATTTAATATGCATGTTAGATGAGCATGCATGTATTTTTATCGTCTACCATGTCACTTTTTGCATCAGGATAGACAACTTTGTTAATAATAGTAGTTTAGTTTGACAAATTGTCTCTTAGTCTATGAGTTTGTACTGGTGTCAATGATGCACAATGAAAACAATTGGTTTTTTTTAAAGTATAAAACTTTAAAATTTGGATGAATTAATGTTTTAATCATTTGAGATTCCAATTATTGTATTTTTCATAGGCAATATACTATTGTATTCACTTGTACTTAACTAGTGATTAATCATTTCTATTGCAACCAATTAGATGTAAGTGTTATTCTTTATAATTTGAAGTTTTGATTTTTGTAGTGCTTATTTGTGAAATTTTTAATTTTAAAATTCTTAAAATTATTTTACTTGAACATGATTGAATCATATATTTGGATCTTATGGGAGTGGATTTTCAAGAAGCACTTCTTGATATTTTATCATACTTCACTTAACAAATGAAAAAATAAATAATATGTTTTGGTTTGTATATATTTTAGCATGGACCACTATAGTATTTATCATAATAACTTTGATCAAACTTAATTCAATGAGAGCTATTACCTATTGTATACATGAACAAATGTAAAGATTAAAAAAATAGTTATTAGTTAAAAATATAATTATCAAGTCACTATAGTGTGGTTAAAATATAGTACACATATTTTATGATTAGCAAAGGTCAAAATTTCTACATTTTTACTTGTTGTCCTAGATGATTATATTTGTAAATGAGTAATATTTTGTATAAAATAAATATTATTGTTTTATACAAATGTTTTTAATCCATATACATTAATTATAAATATTTTTATATTAAAATATTTCAAATATTTAGATTAGAATGATAATTTTTAAATCTTTCTAAATTATAAATAAAAATGAATATTACTTCCTTTACATATGTTTTGTCATCCACAAACATTACTTATAAATATTTTTATATTCAAAATTATTATTTTTTATTTTCTTAAATATTCAAAATAGTATGATAATTTTTTAATCTTTCAAAATTAAAATTAATTTTTTAAGAGTTTCATCTAATTTTTTAAAATATTATTCAAATATTAATCAAATATTAACATATTAACAAATTTTATTTGACATTTTATCATTTTTAAAACTTTATTATTTACTTAATTAAACTAGAATAACTTACGACAAAAACAAGCCACTATGTGGCACTTGTTGTCCTAGTTTTCATGATAATTTTTAGATAGGGTCGTTAACATTTCAAGTTAGAAAGTCTAATTATTGTTGGGTAGTTTTTGATTAAGGAAAATAGGTTTTAACAGGGCACTGAAACCCTTACATAGCATAGAATAGACAAAGAAGAATGATTAAAGTATCAAAAGAATCTAAAAGTAACCAGCTGAAACAACTCCCCACACTAAAGGATAAAACCAGTAAAAAGCTAGGGGGCAAGACAAAAAAACTAGGACTGGCCAAAAAAGCTAGGGCTCCTAGGATATTTCTCTTAGAATTTTTGCTACACTAATATCCAGCTCTAACAATCTACTAGCTGCCTCCTTCATGTTTAAGAGTTCCTGGTCAGGTTCCAGGATGTTCTTCTTCTTCATGCTGGATCTAGTGCACTTCCTCGAGCTATCATTAGGTGTCCTATCCTTTGCACTATGGGGAGCAAGGTCCTCCTCCTCAAAGTATTGTTGGGTAGTTAACATGGGGGAAGAATGTAATTTTGTCTAATCATATATTATAAGTGATATTATAGGATATTTATAATCTTTTGGTTGTCTTTTTACATATCTTAATTACATATGGTTTTTGAGTAGTAAAATTCTATGGGATTTTTTATGTCTCAGTGTCAAAAAGTGGTCATTTCAAAGTGTCATCCAAAACATATTCTCCAATTTACTTTGACAACCAAAACAAATGTAGATTTGATCCAATACTTCTACACACATGCCCTAATAATGGTGCACTATTTATACTAATAAACTTGTGCAATTGTTTCATCACTGACTTTTTTTTTCCCAAAAATCAAGCATCAATTGCTTTATAGGAAATTTTTGGTGTAAATAAGTATTTACTATTCACACTTGCTTAAGTTTACTTAGTTAATGCATTTCCATATAAGTTGTCACGTAGAAACCTAGGAGTTTACATATTCATATGAGTTTTCATGTAGATAACATAGTACTTTGCACTCCAATTCAACGCATGTTTTCTAATACATCTCTTTATGAGATACACCTTTGTATTCTTATCCTCTCATTGTTGCATGCATAATGGAGGACAATCCACTCTTGGGGGACTTGTGCTTAATTGAACTATGCTTATCTCTTGCATGATTCATAGTCATCTTGATTTCCTTTATATACAAGGCACTTCTATGATTTATTCATCCAATTGTCTCATTAATCCATTCTCATTTGATCATATCTTGTCTCTCTTATGCTATGTTTTGTGCTTCTTGATCTTGGCATTTCATTCTTGCCTTAGGAAAGTCCTTACATTGTATAAGAGCCTAAGGCAGATTCTTATGGTAATTTTCTCCTATGCTTTTTAATTTGAAAAATCTTGTGTAACTAATTGGAACATGGACATGGTAATTAGTACTCTTCTCATATCGAAAATTATATATAAATTAATATTAAATAAATTTTTATTATAAAAAATAGTATTGCATATCAAAAGAACTCATTTGCATTAATTTTAGTTGATGCCAATTTCAACTATTCTCAAACCACATCATACATATTGTAAACAATAAAATAAGAATTTAAAACATACATTCTAGATGTAAATTATACATATAAACCACAAAATATATCATCAATGACTTTTTAGTCATAAAACAATAGAGCTATTTTGCACAAAGGTGGATGATCAAAATGGAGATGAAGGAATGAATTAATAGATTCTTAGAAGATCGAGATTTAATTGGTTATTAGTAAGGAAATATTCTAGTTTAACCTTATGAGAGGATAATAATAATAAGTTTATTAATTTGTTAAATTGAATATCAAACAAAAAATGAAATAGATAATTATGAATTTATTTATTTAATAAAATAAACAACTTAGTTAATTCTGATGATGATAATTGAATGATAGTTAATATTAATTGGTATAATAACAATAGTTATGTGAATGATGCTTACTAGGCATTCTTCTTAGAGGCTTGGTACCAAATTTGATTGGATCATGAATGGTTGTGTTCACCCAAAGTCTCCCTCAGCTTTTTTTGTTGTTTGCTTGAAGGATAACTCTTGACCAATTTCCTATGCCAAGACATCTCTTATGGAGGTGTATGGTGATCTAGATGTGGTATAATAAGTAAATTTCTACCAACACTGCAAGTTGGTTTGAAAATTCATTGGCTTTTGGCCTTCTTTTACAAACCTCTATCACTAGGTTATGGATTTGTGTAGACCCTTGGTCCCTAATAATATTTTTTAATCTCATTTTGGCTTTGACATTATAGTGACAAAACACTTAGTCATTATTTAGCAAAGAACAATGCATAGTGCATACCGACTGATCAGAGGGAGCCAAGTGATCAAAGCATGTCAAGCATAAGTCTCCAAAAAAAGCATGCCAAGTAATATGATTAGTTAGTGATGAGAAGATAATATGTGTCATGTCACTCTAGTGCCAAGCAGCCTATACATGTTGAGTGATTTAGGTTCCGAATAATAATTAGTGCCAAGTTCTATAGGACATGAATAACAACGTTCAGAGCACAATGAAGGATGAGCATCAAAGCCTATTGATGTCGAGTGAACAATTTTTAGCATAGATTTTTTTATGGTAAAAAATTTTGTGTAAACCATTTTTGGCTAACATAATCATGAATTATAAGAGACAAGTAGGGAGTCATATTACAAATCCCTATGCAATGCATGCAACTAATTAGATTAAGGGAAACATTAGGTAACAATAAGGATCAACTACAACCATTGATTCTAACCTAATCCATCTCCACCAATATTTATTTAAGAAATGTAAACCCTAAGAATTTTATCAATGCATGAAGAGAAAAATGCTAAGAATTGAGAAGGCATTCATGGTGGCTATGATGGCTATGACAGAGTTATGCAAAGAAGAATTAGTCTAAGAGGAATGGAGACAAGCAGTGAGAGGTTTAAAAAGGATAGATGTAGTTAGAAGGATCAAGAAACAACCAACAAAGAGGAAATCTAAAATCAAGTAGAAAGGTGCTAATGGAAGATTAGGTGTTGAATCATTCTAACAGATGATATAGTGTAAATCTCTTAACCGAGTGGTCCTATCAGGTTATTATAAATCTCTTAACTGACTGCTTAATTAATTGTGAGTTAAAATCTTTTAGCAAGTTGAGACCTAGCAATATTTGAAAGCCTTTAATAAGGCAGACCTCTCACAAGGTAGATCATAGTTTATGGTCAAAACTTTGTAGCCATAATTGGCCACACTTTTCAACTACAGTAGTGAAGATTTGTGGGTGTCATCCCCACCCCAGTTTTACCTTCTCCTTGGAGGGTTTCTGGGTAACCCAAATCTTATGTGTTATGTGTTGATTTACTTTATGTTATGGATGTGATGAATGATTAGTTATTTCAGTTTACATGCAAAGTTAGGAGATGGATTTATGATGAATTATTTTTAAGGTTAAAGTTTTAAAGTGTTGATTCACCCTCCATCCCTCTCAAAACTTACTTTCCCATTGGTATTTCCAATAGTTAGTATCAGAGCATTGTTCTCTAAAAAGGAAATTTTGACAACTTTGGAGGTAATATCTTGAAGATGGAAGTCTACAAGTTGGGAAAGACTATTGAGAACTAGAAGATTGAAATATAGCTTTCCCTCCATCAACCCAAGGAGGCAAGAGATGAACTAAAACATTCATTAAAGAGAAGAAAGGAGATAGATATTCAATAAGACGACACTCAATATCAAGAAGTAGACATTACTAGATTATTTGAGGATGGAAACTTAGAAGAGTTCAATGCAACAATTGCATATTTGATGGGAAAGAACAATACCTAAAGTGAAGAAGTCAAGAACCTAAAAATAGAACAAGAAGCTCAATGAATATTATTGTGTGAGAGAACTAAACTAGGAAAGAAATATGAAGAAGATAGAGCCATGATTGAGGAAGAAAAAATACTTCTAGCTAATAGATTTGAGGAGCAAACATCAAATGTACAAAAGCTTGAAAATGTGCAATTGGATATAATGAATCAATTGATGATTGCAAATCAAGAACTGAATAGTAAAGACATTGAGATTATAACTTTGGAAACATAGAATACTTTACTATAGAATGAATTGAAGGCTAAGAAGGAAAAGCTTAACAAGCCTAGTGAAGCCATCAAGTACTTTGAAAATTTGATGGAACCACCAAGACCAAAGAATGACACTGTTACTTTGGGATATTCTAGTACTAAGCAAGGAGAATCATCTACGAGTGGTGAAAAACACACCCACTTTTCATCACTATGGAACATTGGGTCACACAACAAATATTTATGGGAGCAATAGTGGAAATCAAAACCCTATGTAGAAATTCAAGAGACACTATTGTAAATGCAAGAAGTAAGACATTAGGCACATGAATGTAGGACCAAGACCATCAAAACTCAAAGATTTGAGCTTTATTGTTACAAATGTAAGGAAATATTGACACAAGGCATATGAATGTAGATCCAAGTCCAAGTGAACATCAAACAATCAGACAAAGGGACATCACAATGAAAATTATTATGATTGGGATTACAACACAAGGTATAGTTGTCACTATTGCCGATTATATGGTCATATCCCTAAAAATTGCATTAGGACACATTTTAGAGGCAGTTACAATAGATGGCTAAATGTGATTGTATGCTTTAGTTGTCTTAAGATAGGTCATGTTAACAAAAATTGTTCAACTCAGTCACCTAGACTGAGTAATAAACACAACAAAGGTAAAGAAAAGATAGCTGTTAAGAAGGTAAGGTTTCAGATAAACAAGACATGGAGAAAAAAGGAAGATTGCAACAAAAGATTGCAACACATCAAGTCAAGATGAGGTCACTTCATCCAATGGATTAGGTGATCACATCACCCCAAACTAGGGAATCAAAGGTATGTGTGGAACTAGTATTTGAAATATAATATGATACATTAGTTCCAACTATCCAAGATCTGCAAAGATTATATATGCATGAATTAAGATGCAATGAAGAAGTTAGAAGCAAGACTTATTCTATCATTATGTTGTTTTCTATGTTGTTGTCGAGTACTTATAGTCAAGTAATGGAGATATGTTGGTGATATCAAAGCTCTCTATGTTAGCCTAGCATGTGAAAGTCCTATGATAGTCAAGTTTACAACTATATAAGAATTGTACAATTAATGTTGAATTTAAAGGGTTATATAGTCAATTTTTGACCTATTTGCACCTACAAAAGTTTGAAGAAAATGAAAGCATGAAGGCTATTATAAAAAGGAGATTCAAGTGTTTGTGAACTAGATTCTACTGTAATTCAACATCGTTCATCAGATTTGAAAGGTATTTAGCTTGTGCTGAGTTACACTGTTTCATATTTTGCAAACCCTAAAGAATAATTGTGGTAGCTAGTTCTTCAATAGTAAGGAAAGAGGGGAAGGAAGTTTTCAACATTCAATTAATTAGCAATGATGTGAGACAACCTCCACCCCATGCAATTCTTGAGATTGCATATAAGGGAGATCTATCTAGTGCGTTATCCATGATACCACCAAAGGTGCTAAGGATTTAGGATGTACGATGTTGCTATACTGGGAAGATTAGAATAGTTGGAGACATGGAAATTAGGGAAACCTACCAGAAATTGTGTGATAATGGTGTTTTGAGGGAAGAAAATAAGATTATCAAGCGAAAAGGGTTGACAAGTGCCCTAGAATTTCCTTAAGGTTTCAAAACTTAATGAATTAAGATTGTATTGAGCCGTATACATGATAACCAGATTTGGTTAGAGAATTGACCAATTAGAATCTCAAAAAGGATTGTTCATAGAGTATTAGGGTACCCTACCCTAGATAGATCAAAAAGTATGAGAAGTGATACGAAGGAAGTTATTGAAAAGAACACTGGAGCCATGTGAAACAAAAGAGGGATGCCAATTGATATAATTTCAGATCCTTTGATAGCATTTATAGTCAAAGTTATTGTGCACAAATTCTTTCAGTCAAGTTGACTGAATAGTGTTTCCTACATGGCAGTTGACCTTGGCTACAAGATTGTTAAACGTAATCATTATTATGATCTAGTTGAGTTGTAGCTTCAACAACTCTTAGAAAATTTGGAAGCCATTAGGAAGGCCAAAATTCCATCATGTAAGTTTCATTCATTGATTGTTTTCATATTCTTTTATGTGTAGAACACTTTTCCCACTTTTGGTAAAGTTGTTTAGAAGATAAACAAACTAGTTACTTAGCAGATAACAAATTTTATTGAACAACTAGGAGATAATTTTGATTCTATTATGACAAGCTATTTTGATGATTTCAAGAAGTCAATGAAACAATGGTTAAGAATACCTATATCCTTAGTAGAAAAAAACTAGAATGATATTTGTTTTCTAGTGGATGTTAACTACACATATGTGCAAGCAGCTATACCAAGGGTTAGATGGCTGAGACCCTTCCCATATGAAGTAAATGTTGATGAGGCTTTAGAAGCCATTACTACACTATTGGTAGAGGAGATTGACAAGGATGATACATCATTTGGCAATTATGAGGAGGTAAAGTCTAGAATAACTATTAACTTGCAGACTAGCTCTGTCATAAGAAAAAAGAATAAGATTGTAAATAAATTGAAAGAGAAGTTTGGAGAAGGTGTAGGAGAAGAACAAGATGAAGAGGAAGAACAAGAAAAAGAAAAAGGTCAAGGACTTTTGGAACTTACTCAAGGTTTGGGTGAAGATAAAGATGCTAATGAAGAAGGTGTTGAGGAAGAAGAAGAAGAGGTAGCACCTAAGGCAATTAAGAAGAAGAGAAAAGAAAATAAATAGGAAGTGGAGTAACTAGAGATGATTGTGAAGTAGTCACAACAAAATCTAGATGTACCTTTAACAAGGTCAAGTACAAGGGAAGCCACTACACAAGAAAAAGAAGTTACTAAGGAAAAAGGGAAGAGAGGAAGTCTTATAGCAGAGCCAAGCCAATCTCCTAAGAAGCTAAGGAGGAACTATAAGCTTCAAGAGAATTCAAATGAGGAGAAGATAGAATTTGATGACTTCAGTCAATTCAAAGTGGTAAGCCACAACCCTTCATTAGATATAGATAATATATGTGAAAATGTTTTTAAAAATGCATATTTATCAGGCTTTTCACATATAGATTTTGATAAGCTAGGGAGTGTGGATAAAAATAATGTAGAAGAGGCCATATATGACATGATGGTAATGTTTAAGTCCACTCTCTAGAGATTGCCAACTCCATACCAAAGAGCTTATATGATAGAGTTGAGAAAAAGCGGAACTTCAGTTTGACCACTGAGAGACAAATCAGAGAGGCTACATTAGCCCAAGTCATGCCTTCTTTGGACAAGTATATGATTGCTAAAGAAATGGTGAAACACAAAGAAAAATTCACTCCTAAATATTGAGCATTCCAAATACTGAAGAATCAAGTAGAAGATGTGGTAACCAAGAGCACATTGATTTGGAAATCTATTTATGGAACCTTATCCAAAAAAGCTATAACTAAGAAAGGAGAGAAAAAAAGAGGGAGACATAGCAAAAGATATTTTAGAAAAGGAAGGTACTATGGAGGAGACAAAAGAAATAATTGAGGAAAATAATGGGATGCACAAGATGTTCAAATGTTGAGTGCTAGTCCCCCACATGCAGACCAAGAGAGTCAACATGAATAAGTTATTATCAAGGATGTTCATGATAATACATCTCAAAATGTTAATCCTTTGACTAATGATGATTTGAAGAAGTTACAAAAAGACTCTACCAATGCATCTATTCCATGCATGACCCCATTATTGGTGAGAGTACATGAAATAAAGAAAGTAGAAAATGCATATGCAAGGGAGAACCAACAAGTGGTAAAGGAGAAAGAGACATAGGATCTATAGAAAGATCAAAGTGTAAACCTTGAACAAAAAGATGATACCACCAAGACACTATCTGCTATGTCTACCACAGTCATTTAGATGAAAGAGGTAGAGGCACAACCATCAACTACATCATTGTTGAGCCTAAATAGTTCAGGTTTACCAGCTATAGCAATCATTGACAAGGATGGAATTGAAGGAAAAAAAGGGTAAGGAAGAAAGTTTGAATAAATATATTTGTAACTTTATCTTCATTCACTTGATGCAACAAGTGACAATTGGGATGCAACTTTGAAGATGATTTTGGAGCTACAAAAGCAATTTTTTGGACAACCACATTGTAAGTGTACCACCCACATGACATTGTGTCAAAAGGGGGGATTATACAATTTTGAAGAAGTTTTTTTCAACATAGATATCTACTCAGAAGGAATCAGAGAATAGAAATAAAGCATTTACTCAAGGGGAGTAAACCACAAAGGTAACCTCAATAATTTTGCAAATTTTGAAGTTCTGAAGATTTTGTATAGAAGTCAACCAGAGAAGCTCTGACATTGTCCAACTTATACATGAAGGAATATGCATGCCATGAAAAAGTGTTTTTGCCACTCATGTCAAAGGGGGAGATTGTTAATCATATTTTGTTTTTGAAATTATAGTGATAAAACACTTAGCCATTATTTAGCAAAGAGCGGTGCATAGTGCATGCCAAGTGATTAGAACAAGTTGAACAATCAGTGTGAGCCAAGTGATCAAATCATACTGAGAATAAGTCTCCAAAAAAAGCATGCCAAGTAATATGATTAGTCAGTGCCAAGAAAATAGTATGTTCCGAGTCACTCTAGTGCTGAGCAGTCTATACATGTCGAGTGATTTAGGTGCCAAACAACAGTTAGTGTTGAGTTCTACATGAATCGAATAATAACATTCATAGCATAGTGAAGACCGAGCATTAGACCCTATTGATGTTAAGTGAATAGTTTTTGGCATAGATGTTTGTTATGGCATAAATTTCTATGTAAACTATTTTTGGTTGACATAATCATGAATTTATGATTATAAGAGATAAGTATGGAGTCATATTATGATTCCCTATGCAATGCATGAAACCAATCAAATTAAGGGAAATATTAGGCGACAATAAGGATCAACCATAGCCAATTTTGACCTAATCCATCTCCACCAATATTTATTTAAGAAAGGTAAACCCTAAGAATTTTATCAATGCATGAGGAGATGAATACTAAGAATTGAGAAGGCACTCATGGTGGCTATGATGGCTATAACTGAGTTATGCAAATCAATTTTAGTTTAAGAGGAATAGAGACAAGTAGTGAGAGGTTTAAAAAGGATAGATCTGGTCAAAAGGATCAAGAAACAACCAGCAAAGAGGAGATCTAACATCAAGCAAAAAGGTGCTAACTGAAGATCAGTTGTTGAGTCATTCTAATAGGTGATACAGAGTAGATCTATTAACCAAGTAGTCCTAACAAGCTATTGTAAATATCTTAACTAAATGCTTACTTAATTATGAGTTAAAATCCTTTAGAAAGGTGAGACCTAATAGTCATTGTAAGCCTTTAACATGTTAGGCCCCTCACAAGGCAGATCATAGTTTATGGTCAAAACTTTGTAGCCATAATTGGCCACACTTTTCAACTACAGTAGTGAAGATTTATGGGTGTCATCCCTACCCTTTGTTTTACCTTATCCTTGGAGGGTTTCTAGGTAACCAAAATTTGATGTGTTATGTGTTTATTTACTTTATTCTATGTATGTAATGAATGGTTAGTTATTTCAATTTACATGCAAATTTATAAGATGGATGTATGGTGAATTGTTTTTAAGGTTAAAGTTTGAAAGTGTTGATTCACCCCCCTCAAAACTTATTTTCCCATTGGTATTTCCAACAATATCAAGATTTCCATTGTGTAAAGGGATTTTTTATTGCTCCTTTTGTTTCTTACAAAGAATAGGATTTTGTGCTTAGCAAGTTATTAGTTTGGAAGACCCACGTCTCTCTTAGCCAAACCTTAGATAGTTTCCTTTAATCCTCTTACAAAATCACTTAGTGTGCATCCAATGTGGGTTCATATCTCACATCTTTCCCTTCACATTTTGAGAACTCTTGTTTTTATGCCATTAGTAATTCTATTGGTCATTTTATAATGGTGGATGAGACTATGATCAGTATGGATCTCATTATCTTTGCACAAATTTTGGTGGACATTGATATCTACATACCTCTCCTTAGATATATGATTCTTTTTGCGAGTGTTGGTTTTGTTTCTTTTATTTATCCTTGTTAAATGTTTCATCTATATGGGCAAGTACACTAAGATGTCATGCAAAAAGGGGGGTATAAGTGGCCTCTTTTTTTCTTCTAAAATCAGGTAAAACTAAATTTCTAAGAGAAATTCAAGGGCCTTGAACTCAAAATTAGAAGATATATAAACAAAATGAATTATAGTACTCTAAATCTAGTTCCTAAAATACTAAGGTTTTTATAATAATGGATAATATTAAGAAGGTCATCCCTCCACACACTAAAAATGTTCCAATTTTTTTAAGAAAAATAAAACATAGTTGTTTTTGTGAGCTCAAAAAAGATGTAGTTAGATTTTATTATTTTAAAAAATCATTTGGTAAAATTATAGGTAAGAGTGAAATCTAAAAGAACTACGCATATATATATTTTTGTAATAATATGTCGAGTACTTTTTTAATATGATTTTTGAAGTGTCTGCATCCTAAAATGTGGTATGTATGTTCATGTGTTGGGTATAACTTGCATCAAAATAATAAAAAATAATTTTTTTTAATAATTTATAGATACAAGTGTGGAACAATAATATGTAAATTATTTTTTAATTGGTCAATAAGATCAAAAGTGTTAAAAAAGTTGTAGACATTTGCATGTGAGGCTTGTCAAGATATTATTAAAGAAAAAATGATTTTACTATGTTAATGCACTATCTAAATATAGATTCCACTATGGTAAATAAAATTAGATCTCACTGGATTTATCTTTCTCCATTTCTCTCTCACCATGCACTTTCTCTCCTCCTCACTTCATATCGCCCCTCTCCCCCCCTCCCTCTTTGATATTTCCTTTGAAGTCCCCATTCTTTGATTTGTTCTTTCAATGCCATCCATCATGATCTTCCAATCTTCATCATGGTGATATTCTTCTACCACCTATTTAAACTACCAAGACCTCCCTCAAGTAGTTAAGTTCTTTCTATAAGGTACCAAGCTCTTATACCAATTATTCAACATGTCAAATAATTGAGAGTGGAGAAAATTAACTATTCCTATCACTTTTCATGAGCTTTGTTAAAATTATATAAATATAAACTATATTGAAAATTAAAACTAATAAAATATTGAAAGAATAAAAATAATAAACACCATGACACTAGACATAACATGAAAAATCAAGATAGGAAAAATTAATGAAAAACCTAATTCTTGTGAATATAAACTCTAGCTAAGGTGACAATAGTTAAGGTGATTTCTACAAGCTACCACTTTTGGTATGCTCATTATAGGTAGGCTCATAACCAATTGGACTAGTTAGGTTGATAAAATATATTTATTACAATAAGGCCTTACACAAAAAATATGAACTGACAAGGTTACATCTATAGATGTACAAAATGATAACTTCTTAGTGATCTCCATGGCAACATTAAAAAATTGATGCCAATCACAAGACCTATTCTTAATTTGGACCCTGGTAAAGATAGTCTATAGGAATCTAACATAATATTCCTTTAGTGTTACTCTTTTTAAGTACACAGCACCATACATTTTTTTTAAAGGTTTTAAAATAGTCCTAATCTTAAATTTGATCTAATATTACTCAAAACTCAAGAATTGTGAAATATGACACGTATCGACGATATAAATGCAACCCATGAATTTAAAGAAGAGAATGTCTAACGTAATCAGAACATTGCACTATCAAAGTCTCTTGACATATCACTCCACTTGGACAAGAGAGTGGTAAACATAAAATAACGAAGGATATAAATTAAATATTATTTTCACTCGCACTCACATGCACGCACGCCTGCGCGCACACACAAACACATCACATCACATCCCTGCATTTAACCTCTTCTATCCAATTATTAGTACAAATGCACCACTCTGTCTGATAAATGCATAGTTATATTTTGCAAATGCATAGTTATGGTTGATGTATGTCCATCAAAATTGAATGGATGTGCAGTTATATTGAACAAATGTGCATCAACATTGAACAAATGTGCATTTTTGCTTGACATATGCACATCAACATTGAATGGATGCATGGTTATATCAAACAAATGTGTTTCAACATTGAATGGATGCATGATTATATTGAACAGATGCACAATTATAAGAAATAGATGCACGATTCTATCATTTTCTTGGTTTTGTGCCTCACTATTCAATATCTTGTGGTTGGTTTTCTTTGTTGGTTGATCCTATTGGCTTTGTTTATGTTACATGACTTTTCTAAGATGCCTTGACTTGTGTAACTTTGCATGGCTTGTATATTAGATTTGGAGTAGGGTAGGAAACCCTAGGTGAGTGGCTCACCATAGATGTTGGGCCCAGAAGTGGTTGTTGGAGGATCCTATGCCCTACACAAGCTGGTTCTATAAGAGAGTTGGATAATAAGTGATAACATAATAAAATGAATGGGTTGGGCATGAGTTTCACACATTAATAAAGATTAAGTTTGAGTATTGTTGGAGTACTTGAAGAGGGGTCAATTTGTGCAGAACATGCTACCTGACTCAAGGGAAGGATCTCATCATTACTAGGCCATGCATATCCTGTTGGAGTACTCAAGGAAAGGGCATTCTGTGCAGTAGGATGGTCCTTGTCTTAGGGGAATGATCCCAACATTGTGGGTATGTATGATGAAACTCACCTAGATGTGGTTGAATCCCTCACTCTGCTTATGCCTCTAGTTGTACATTTTCTTTATGATTTCATTTTGGGCTTTATGCTTTTGTGTTTCTTATGTTACCCTTGTACTTGATTTTGGGTATAAGACTTAGACTACCTTATAAGCCTAGGTGGATCATGGTTTTGTCTCCTAGCTCGGGGGAGTGGTTCCTTATGGTTCCACATGGTTGGGTGGCAAAATAAGAGGTTTTTTCATGGCTTGCATTAGAGTTCTTTCTTGGAGATATGCTTGGATGATGCTTATAGATGCTTATAGATGTTCATGTTACTTGCATTAATATAAATTATGAACATTGATGTAATTTGATGTAATTTTGTGTTTGGTTCTTGAAAATTATATGTACAAAAACTGTATGTCTTTTATATAATTCAACTTGGTATTTATGTATGATGGTCATTACTTATGTTATCAACTTGATTTATGTAAATCATGATGTATATCTTGTTATAGTCAATGTTCTTGATTATCCCCATCACAAGATTAGATTGATCAACTATAAAGATGCTATGATATTTGCATTTTATATTTAAGAACTATATAATCTTCATGACAATAACACTAATGCACAGAATAACTTAAGTAGTAAACTATGAATGTTAAGAGAACTAAATATGACTTTATATCTATGATTAATGAGCTTCACAGGAAAGACTATTTAAAAAAAATTCTACTCATCAAACTTATCAACTTTGGCCTATTATTTTGGGTTCGAGGGGCATTACAAAAAGATAATGCAAGAGAGATTGTTAGAGTAAGAGATTTTCAAAATGGAAGTTCAAATATGAATATAGCAAGTTTTTATTCACCTACAATCTCTAGGCTAGCAATACATTATATTGATAAGATGCATGAAGTGCAACCCATCAACATTCAGGAGAGTTGAGAATCTTCACAGGACACTAGTGCATTGTGTACATGTTTGTGTGTAGCACATTCTTTAGGGAAAAAATTATCTCAGTTATATGAAATGGTGTTACTTTGGTAAATATACTTACATTGTATCCAAGTGTCGTATAATTTAACAAATACTTCTTATTGCATGAGTTAAAATGGCTCTATATTGATTGTTTCATAAAATAAGCTATTTGGTAAAAGTCTTGCAAATAGGCTAACAAGTGACGTGGGTTTGACCTTGGATGAAACTTTGTGATTAACCTTGTGTTCGCATGCAACTTCTTAAGTGGGTTTTGTGCTTAAATTTAAGTAGTTAAGTGATCCCATGGACATTTTAAATTGTCTAAAAAGGATAGTTTAGAATCTGTAGCTATTTTGGTGGAGCAACTATTCTTTACTGATTGAAATTAAGCTAGAGGAAAAGAGGAGGAGCTGAAAATAAATAGTTGTCGCTTATTGCCAAAAAATGCCACGTGGCTCCACAAACTCATTTCCCTCTTATTTTTTAAGATTTTATTTCTATTTTTTGTATGTAAAATTATTACTCAAATAATTAATTTTCTAAAATATATATATTAATTATTACGCAAAATATATATTCATGGGGTCACTAGCTCCACAATTATTTCCTAAAAAATTGAGCAGACACTGCTAGCCAAAATAAACTAAGTAGTAACATGAGAACATGCTCTAAGCATGCTTGAACCAAAGTAATGTTGCAATGAATGACCTCCTAAGAAATATCGATACTTCATCCTTAAACACTCAATAAAAACTCTATTAAATACACTCAAAATAAAAAATTACCCATGAAAATATCATCTCAATACTAAGTAAACTCCAACATACTAGTCACTTCCATAATATAAATATAGTTCCTTGAATCTTATGAAAAGTTAACTAAAAACCCAAAATATCCTCTGCAAGCAAAATCTAGGGTAGGCAAAATCTAGGGTAGGTGGTGTTCGATTAAAACATAAAGAGAAACGATAGTGTGATTTTTAACTTATACCGTTAAAAACAGGTCACCAACCGTTAATTATATTGCTGGCCAAGATGGACCGTTGATGCTGATGAATTGATGAACTCATACTTATCTCATCTTTTGCTGATGTCAAATCAGAACCTTCCAAGTTCCAATCCTCTACCAAATCAAACAGAGAGAAATTTCCAAACTTTATCCTTTTTAAGTCTCTCTTCAAGTGTGGACAACAAAAGTAGGATATCTATAGCTTGTCAATCTTAAAGTTAATTACAATCAGATCTTGTCGATTTGATCCTTCAAATTTACGCGTGTTTACTTACGTGTTCTTTGGCGTGAAATTTTAGTCGACGTCAAATTAAATCCGATATAAATCTTGATTTTGTTTTATTGTCTTTATGAGCGCATTTCGAATGACATAATCAAACCAGACCATTCCGTCACTTTTCGAATGCCTTGCTATTTAGAAAATTAAAGTGGTCCCTTCATGGATATATTATTTTAAATTTTCAGTTTTCAGATTGAATTAATGTGAAGAAAAAGGTTGGTAATATTCTATTTGATTGTAAATATTAAATTCTCCTCAGATCGATCTCTTTTATATATAGAATAATATGTTTTAACAATTTTTCTAATTGGTTTTGGAAATATCTAATAAATGTTAATGGATAGAAATTTTTTTTAGATTTTAATATTAAAATTTGATGGTTGTTCATATTGATAGATATAAAAAATTATAAATTATATATTTACAGTTACATATCTAAATATATTATTCAATTATATTGGCTAAACATCATTTTCATTGATTAGTTAAATTTATAATTTAAGAAATAAATTAAAATATTTAATGCATGGCTATCATCTTTTATTTAATTAAGAATAAGAAACACTCAACAAGAAATCAAGCAACATCTATTGTTAAAGAACATTCTAAGTACACTCTTTAATAGTCACATAAACTTACTTTATCTACAAACAAGGTAGCAACATGTGTTCTCTTCTTCCATTGATGCTTATTGTCATTTAACTTGTCACTCACTTTTTTTCCCAATTCAAAATTAAATATGACACAAAGATTCTTAAAATCCTTATATACAAAGTCTGATAATGATTTTTTCTACTCAATCCTACTACAATCAAATGTAAATTTAGCGAAACATGAATTGTATATAATAAATACCTTAACTTCATTATAGCTTTATTTCAAAAGTTAAGATAGTATTAGATAGTGAGGATGCATTTCATTTGACTATTATATTTTGGTCATCATTAAACATCACACACCAAAGAAGAAATTAAGCTTACAAAAACAAGTCAACTTTAACTATTTAACACTTTTAGACTAGAAAGCAAACCTTAGTATATGATAATCTTTATTGTTTCTATTTTACTACAAGTTCAATTACAATATAGAATTTTGTTGTTAAACTTAATTTATACTATATTACAGTATATATTATACAAATTTACTCATAATGCTACCAATCAAATAATCAATTTTAATAAATCTAATATTTAGTTTGATTATTATATTATCTCCCGACTAAATTTGTCCCTCCAGTCGCACATCTTAAAAACTTCTACGTCAATGTCAATTCTGTTATACAAAATAATGATTCTTTGAGAAAAAAGTCAAGATTTATAGTTTAAATAATCACCCACCCCAGAAGGAAAAGCTACATCAACAATCACCTAATTGGTTCAGCACATTTGTGGAAAACGACATGAATTCATATTTTAAAGCATTGTTACTATCAATTGTATACAAACATAACAGGCGATCTACCAAAACAGGGAAAATGCGTTCAAACAAACGAATACAATTCGGTGATTTCCCACAGCATCCATAATAATAACAATAATTTTCTTTGAAAGGGAGCTCAAGGAGGATGCTCCGCCCCCTTTTTATGTCTACAACAAATCAAAGAAAACGATGTAATTACAGACAAGATTCGTACCGTTGGTAATACTAGACCTTCAAAGTTGCATTTGAGTCAATCACTAATAGAAACTCGAAAGAGATTGAAAGTGAAAGAAATCACGTTTCACCAATCTGGGAATGCCATACATTGGCTCTCTCAAATCCATTTCTACCCAAATGATAATCTTGAATTGTCTGCACTATCTCTTGTCTGCTGTTCATCACAAATGGTCCATGCTGTACCACTGGCTCATTTAATGGCTGCCCTCCAATTATTACGAATCTGCAGGGCTTTTTATCAACATTATTGTTCCACACACTCAACCCATCTCCACTGCTCAATAAGAGTGTGTGATGAGCACCCACTGCTGATGAATTTGGAGCACCAAATGTGGCCTCACCATCCAAGACATACACAAATGCATTCCAACTCTCTGGAATTGCCTGATGAAGTACAACATCTGCCTCCACTGTGAAATCCAAATACATAGTGGGAGTTCTGGTATAGACAGGAGATTTGATGCCCAAAGCTTCTCCTGCTATAACAGTTGCCTTCACTCCATCTCTTTCAACTTTGGGAATGTCTTTCCCCTGAAGTTCTTGATATTTAGGCTCAATCCTGACCAGGTCGTAAAAAGCAATAGCTTTATAAACATGAAAATATGAAAAGAGGTTACTTGATATGCTATGAATATTGAGGTTGTAAGAAGGCACTCACATCTTGTCTTTGGCAGCGAGATTAACCCACAACTGCAAACCATGTTGCAATCCTGGTCCAGCTGGCATTTCAGAGTGGACAATACCCCTGCCAGCAGTCATCCACTACAAGTACAGAGTACATTGCAATAGAAGAGCCATCGGTACATTGTAAAGCATCATAGAAAAGAGTGAAGTAATTAAACAACAAGAACAGGGGACTTAATGATAGGAGATAGTCAAAACCTGGAGATCACCGGCCTTGATTGTGCCCTTGTGTCCTACAAAGTCCTCATGCGTCAAGGCTCCCTGTGTTTCAAAAGACAAACAACATATTCTCTCACAAATTATTGATTGCAATTTGATATATCATCAAATCAAAACAAAACAAATTATCAATATTTAATCTCACATGCTCCCTAGTACAGCTATTTCCTTTTTAAGGAATACATCAATTTTCAGTCTTGATGCACTGAAAAGGGGGAAACAAAGAGGAAGAAAGGATGGTACCTCGAGCATGTATGTCACTGTCTCGAAACCTGCCCAAAATGTATTACCAAATCATAAATGATGATGAAGAGAGCAAAGAAAATAGAACTGAAAGATGAAAGGATCCAAGCATATTGATATAAAAATACCTCTGTGAGGATGGTCTGGAAAACCAGCAGGAGCACTTACTGCAACACCCATCAACAAACATGACTTGTTAGATGAAATACAAACATGCTTGTTACCTCAAATTTTTTTAGGGTAGAGACCAACCAACCTGAGAATTCATCGAGTAACAGAAATGGATCCAAAAACTTCAACTCTGGTCTGTTCACAATTAGAGAGAGAGAAGAATGAAAGAGGGAATGATTCTAATAATGAAGTCTACCAGATCAAGCAATCTAAAAGACTGAAAATTAAAATTCTAAACAATTATTTTGAAAGAAAATAGAAATATTGGGTACCTGCCAATGCTGCGCCTGACAATGGCGCCATCTCCTTCGTATTGTTGTCTGGCCAACACCACCTTCGCCACAATCCGTGCTTTTGCAAAAGGAGTCATCTTACTCATCCTTCCCCAAAATTCCAAACTATTTCTTTACAAATATTGAGATGTCTCGTAATTGACGACTTCTTCCCCCAGCGAATAAGATATGCAATTGCATGGCGGTGTCACCGTAGCTGCTGACGGTCTAGTAATGTCATGATATGTGATTGCGTCAAATGTACGTATGCCAGACAAACACGAACATATGAGTGGTCTCTTTCAATAAGGTAGCCATCGCACTAGAAGGTGCGATGGTGGGCCGAAGTGATGTTAGTGAGAGTCTCGTTAAAAGTTGTGCAAATATACTAATGTCTATTTTTTTTTCGATTACCGAGATGTTATCGGCTTTTTTTGGGTATGCATTTGAAGTATTTTATTGGCAGCGTCTACCCAGCCGACCGGATTCCCTTTTAATGTTTTTATAATTAATTAAAAAATAGCATCATCACGTTTTTTCTTTATTTTATTTAACTAAAATATTCTAATATAAATAATTCAGTCGGCTAATTAGCCACTGGCGTATTATATATATATATATTAAATAAATGACAATAGATTTTGTAATTTAGGGTAGGTACAACTTCTTTCAAAAAATATATTTGAGTAAAATTGTTCACAATACATAGTAGAAACTTGCGATTGCAATTTTAGAACATTCTTTACTATAATATGTTTTGTATATGGCTATCTATTCAATGTTATTTGGAAACATGGTGGGTTCAAGCATGTCAAACCAGTACATATGTTCAATTACACATCATTGGACACACCACTGGCTTGTTGTAATATTTTGTGTTGGATAGAATATACAATTTTTTTGGGTCCATGTGGGCACTGGTTATCGAACAATTGTTTGTAGTCATTTATGTACTGGCAATGTTATAAATGATCGATGCATTTGTTGGTACTGTAGCTATTGCAAACCAATATTGGCTTGTGGCATGTGATGTAGTTGTTTTAACCACATTTGACCTATTCCTTCTAGGAGAATGGTGTACTTGGCTTCTGAGTTATTGAGGTTGGCTGGAATCATATCTCGCCTAGTACATGATGTATTTCTGGTTGCTAGCATTTTTTGCATTTCAGCATTTTCAAAACACAGGGATGAACCCCAATTTAGCCCTTTTTCATGGAATAATAGTAGGTTGTGCAAAATCCTTTATAATTAAAGACCACGAGTGGACTATGAAAGTGAAGAGAGAAAGGTGTGTGATGACAAAATTGTCTTCCATTTTGTACAAACTCAGTGAGAGGAGTATATTGAATGTAAATATGTGTTTTTGTAAAAGGCACTAGCAAATCAAGTAGAGGAATGCCACACTTTTCCACTTGTATTTTTGTTAATCTTAATAGATGAAATGATTTTACCCTTCAATTCATCAATGTCAAGGCCTTCCCTAAAATTGTATTTGTAGTCTCTATGCTTCATTATTTGGAAGAGCAATATTCACATCTAGAAAAATTTGTTGGCAAAATGAATTGTGAAAGATCTAAAATCCTAAAATAATAGAAAATAATATGCTATCTATGATACATTTTGCATCAACTTAGATTTGGCACAATGATCTCACTTGATGCCAAAACTTCTAGTGTGCCTAAGTTTATTGGTGCATCACTACGTAACTTTGAAACCATTGATCTTGGCATCGAACCATCAACGCCATTAGCTCTGGAGGGTGGGTGAACCCTAGTGACACCCTTGTTCTAGCCACAGAGAGCTTCCAACGTTCATGACAAAATCAGACTTTCACATTAGCACATTTAAGACTTTTTTGTATGTTAGGTGTCGAGGCCTTTTCCTCTTTGTTTTACTTATTATCGGCATCTAAAGTCCAAGAAAATTTGCAATTGTATTTATTCATAAATTTAAAGTATACTATGTTATCTATGAGATATTTTGCATCATACACTACTACATTTAACATCATTTTTCGACCAAAAATTTTGACCATCAACTAAATAAATTTAGGGTGGTTGAAATGTAAAGGCAAAATTTTTATTTTTCTACATATAAGACCCGTGTTGGTCAAAATTTTGACCAACACAAGGCTTATACATCTGCAAAGTTCAAAAAACATTTGCCCAATTACGTTTTTTGCTCCTAGTTTCATTTGACATTTTTGGAGCATTTTCGCATGGTTTTCTCTGAGCCCAGTTTTGTTTCAGGTTTTCTCCACCCACTTGATTAATGACGCCT
Source organism: Cupressus sempervirens (assembly GCA_028749045.1). Taxonomy (NCBI): domain Eukaryota; kingdom Viridiplantae; phylum Streptophyta; class Pinopsida; order Cupressales; family Cupressaceae; genus Cupressus; species Cupressus sempervirens. Next base: position 577,232,734 of record CM053787.1, read on the forward strand.
ACTAGCCCTAGGAATAATATGAAAGGGGGCCCTGCATTTGCATCAATATAGGGGGGGCAGAATAGTAGTTCGAAACTCTCGATATTGTCTTTCTTTCATTCTTCTTGATGTGCTCAACTTCAAAAGCTGTTCCATTCACGACCTCCAATCACACCTGCATCTCCTGTGGTCGAGGAGAGGGATTTCTCTTCGAGCATATTTCCATAGGTACATGTGTATTTTTGTTGTAGGTTTTTATGATAATATTGAAGATGGAAGTGAATACTATTACTATCATTATTATTTTTTATGCCAAAGTTCAGCCATTGTTGTGTAATATAAATGGGAGAGTCTCCGCTCAAGTGTTTTTTCTCAGTGATGTTTTGATGATAAGTGTTAAAAAGAGTCTAGTTGCAAAAAGAATGTAATGTACTTGTTGTTTCGTTTTATTGAAAGTGTGTAGATGCAGATTTATCATTTGGAATGTTGGTCTATTGTAACAACTATTATACTTTTTGTTATAGTAATGAAAGAAAAGAGAGGAAATGTATATGCAAAAGTTGTAGTTGTAAAAGCTTAGAAGAAATAATAATGAATTTTTTTTTGTTTTATAAATATAGCTTTGTTGGTATCATATTTTTCTTGTATTTTTGTTTTAATAATACATAATTATATTGTATCATTTAGACAATAGTTTCATATTCAAAAAAAGAACAAAAAGAAAAAAAAATTGAGTGTGTTTCTCTCTTCAAATCTAGAACATTCAACTTAAACATCAACACATAAAGATAATAATTTGAAATCTAGTGTGTTTAGTGCTTGGAGTTGTACCCTCAATACCTAGGCCATGTGGGCTATAAAACATGATATTCATGTGATTCTATGTTAGATGATGATGATGATAATGAATAATCACCATCTACTACTAGATCATGTAGTGATAAAAGGTCTTCAATGCACCTCTAACTACAAGTATGCCATGGAAGACTTGTGATGGAGATGACTCCTCAAACTAATAGACTATCATGGAAATTTTTTGATGAAGATGACACCTACAAATACTGGACTATCTTCCAAAACTTATGATGAAGATGACACCTAAATTTACTAGATGATAATTGAATTGATGTACTTTGGATCCTTCACCGAAAGTCTCTGTCATTTTGTTAGAAGATGATTTATCTTCTAGTTCAACCAAAAGAATCTCTCTCCTATATTTCAACATTACATTTAATTGTTGCATTGCAATTAGGTCTTCCTACAAGGGTTTCCATTTGGATGAATAACAAACTTCTTGGTGTTTTAAAACTACTAAGCAAAAAAATGCTTAATACCAAGATGACAATACTCACACAGTCTAAAGACTAGCCAATTCTTATTATCAATTGTATGTGCACACCGTTTGGGCCAAACTTCTACAAAACCAAGGGTGGTTTTCTACTCTTTTGGCTCTGCAAAACTAGGGTGGGTATACCCAGGGATGATACAAGACTGGGAAAACTATATGAGAATTATCTTAGTTTCATTCTGATTCTTATCTCAAATTCTCCAATACATGTACAATTCTTGATACTTTAATAAACACATCCCATATAACAGATATGGCCAAAAATCTTCTATAGGTCTGCAGATGTTCTCAACAATAATGGCTAACTAAAGCTAAAACATTCCATGCAAACAAGTAGAGGCCAACTTTGAAGATCTACAGAAAATAAAAGTAAAGTTGATTATAATTCTGCATTTTGACAATCATGTGTGACACATTTCTCTTTCAGCTGGATTAAATTTGATCAGTGCCTAATCCATTAGGGTTCAGAGTCTACTACAAATCTCTAGATCTAATTTGTTGCCTTACAACAAATTTTATCAGCAATTCTTATCAGAAATCGTCATTCAAAATCCTTTCCACTACTGCAACAACCTTATCAAATTCATCAAAGCTTTTGCTTAATCCATTGAATTAACAGCCATGATAAATATATATACAACCTAATTGAACTGCATTCAATTGCACAAGCCTTTACTTATACAACATCAAGATAACCAAGTAATCAAAAGGAGACAAATTTCAGAAAGAACTGATATGGGGACAGTTCATAATTTGTATTCATTTTCCTTGAAAATTGTATACAATTTACAATAGACTCAGAATGACCTTTAGAAAGAAATACAAATCATTCTATATTCATGTATTCTAAAGATCTGACAGAGAAAATACATCACGAATTTTTGCTCAAAAATGGTGGACCAAAAACAGACTAAGTGTATCACTTAGCAAATAGAATTCAGACCTTTTCTCTTGCCCTAGAATTTCACTTATATAGTGTGAAATGCAACAATCTTCAGGCTAAGAGAAACTGATAGGTGTCATTTACAAGGAATATCTACATACACCCATCACAAAATGACAAAACTATGGGTAATAGAAGATATCGAAATAAAATCATTCCTTTCAGTGGGTTAGCTTCTGTTACATGTTCTGATGTTGCTGAGTTGGCTATTGATCTGATTTATCTTCATATGTAACTGCTAAATTAGCCAACGATGAAGCTTATTCTGACAAGGGCACATTAACCTCCACCTGCAGGCTTCCACCACCTTCACTCTGCATGGTAAGGACAACTTCTACCTTTTCCTTTTCTTTAATTGTATTGGCATCTTGTGGTCCCAGTTTCACAACTGAAAGTGATAGGTTTTTCTTGTCTTCTTCTTCTTATTGGGTTTGAGTAGTGATGGTATCAATGATTTGGACTTCCTCACCCTGCACCTCATCACTGTCAGTTTCATCTACATCAAACTGTTCACTAGAAGCCATTTCTGCCATCCACATGTCAAATAATGTGTCATCTAGCCAATTGAATTGCAAAATATCCTTCTATTTCTTTATTATATAATCAACCTCATTATCAATATCAACAAATTCCTGTTTTAAAGAATCAAAGAATATTTTGGCTTTCACCATTTCTTTTGTTGTGGTGGCCCATCGTGCATGCCCTGTTTCATTTATGATTTGATTCATTCTTAAATAGAATAAATCAACAAGTTCCTTTGTGTCATGTCCCCTTTTCAAATAATTAAAAATAATAATCTTTGCTAAGGCAGGCAGGCCCAAAAAGGTGAAGTTTCAGCAAAAGGGGATAATCTTTGGAAGCGAATGGACTAATAAATAAAAATTATTATTAAAATATGCTTTATTAACCCCTCTTGGAGGTGAGTTAGGGTTATGTCCTCTTTTAAGGGGTTTGGAGACATTTTGGGCTCATTCCAGAACTTGATTTTGCTCATTTCTTTGTTATTCTTCAGAGGCTGCCAAACCTGTGGAGAAGGAGACCCAAGAACGGGAGTTTGCAGGTTTCCAGGGAGACCCAAGAATGGGAGTTTGCAGGTTTCCAGGAAGGCTAAGGATAAGAGTTTGAAGCCATTCTATGTGCATGCTCATGCAGAGTTTTCCTTTGTGCTGAACAGTGCAGATTTGTGAATTTTCGGGTGTGTTTTTTGTAAGAGTTTGGTGTTTCCAGTTGAGTATTTCATATCAGTTTGGGTTGCTGCTGTATATCAGACTTTTAAATGTTAAAATAGAGCTAAATATATGTATTTGGATGTGATTATACTTCTGTGATATATTATTAAGTTTTTGTGGTGATTCCGAGCTATTTTGTGCTATTTTCGGGAGCCCGATGAGCATTGTTTTTGTCCATTGTTTGGGAGCTATTGTGTGCATGTTATACAGATCTAGAAATATCATTTTATAGGCTGTTATGCTGCTCAAATTTTTGTAAAAATGTCCACTTTCAGATTTATTAATAATATGTGAAGCTGTGAAGTTTTTGGCACTATTTTCGGCATACCCAATTTGGGGTTTATTGAGAAATTGGTGGATCTTTGAAAGATTGGTTGTTTGATCTTAAAGATCTGATTAGAGGTTGGAAATATCATACAAAACCAGTAAAGGGACATTTCACTTCGCCCATTCCTCTTTGCTTTTCAACTATTTTTCTTATCTAGGGCATGAGGAAATAAATTGATTTTTTGGCTCTTATATTTGTCTAAGTAGCCTATTATTATCTTCTATAAATGTATCCTTTTGCTATCAAAATCAGCAAGATTAGAAACAATTTCAAAGGTTTTATCAATCTGATCACGAGAATTATTTATAACAGATAGAGACAATAAGGTTAATGCTTTCTCCCTTCTCACCCATTTGTTCATAATAGACTTTAGAGCCCCATCATCTGCTTTTAACTCCTCCCAGATGTTAATCAACCTGGCCAATTGATCATGGATTAGTGGCCATTCAACCTTGTCTCCTAGATATGTAAGAGTTGTTCTTAGTTTATCTTCATATTTAGATTCCAGCTCTACATGTAAGGCCCACAGTTTACTCTTTTCTTCTTCAAAATCCTTAGCAGTGTAATACTATGGCCCTTGGGGTGTGTCTAGTATTTCAATGAGGGGGGTAGATTTGAAAGGTTCAACAGGGGGGTGAGGGTATGTTATTTTAGGCCTAGTGGATTTTCCCAGTAGCTTGTTCTCAAGCTCAACTCTCCTTTTTACCTCTTTATTGTAGGCATCCACAACTACCTCATATTTACTTTGTAATTCAAACATTTCCTTTTCCTCCCTTTTAGCAGTAGCTAAGACAAACTGAGAATAATCCACATTCATGTGGGCTGCCTGTACATGTGAGGTATCATCAACTCTCCTCACAATAATATTCCCTATCAGTCCTTAACCATCAGGCTGTGCTGATACAATCCTGGATCCTCTTCTTAATGACCACATAACAAAAGCAGCTTGATCATCACTAAAATTAGTCCCTGTAAATTCCTTTTCATTTGGGTCTTGTAACTCCAGTTTATTAGAAACAAAGTTAAAAATCAATGCATCTACAATATCCCAATTAGGAAACAATAGTATGTTAGAAGTTTTTACCATTTGCCTTCCCTCCTCAGGGGTAATGTTCTGGAATTCTTGCATCATTTGCTCCTTTATTTGGTTTTGTATGGAGGCTTCATCCATTTCTGGATGCTCTGTTTTCATGTTCTTACATCTTTCCTCAAAATTGTGGATGTTTTCCCTCCAAGCAAATTGATGGAAAGCCCTAGACCTTACAAAACTGTCATCTGACAAAAATTGCTGGCTGGCTTGTTCCAAAATAGGGTCCAATTCAATTCCCTTAAAATCAGCTACAGTCAGCTCGAGGCTTGGCACAAGAGGTTCCTGGGGGTTCCCTTCATCGATCTCTGCTTGAGTGACAAAAACTCCCCCTTTTGATCCAATTTGTTCAATTTTCTCAATAGTGAGCTGCTCCTCCCCGGTTCTCAAAGGGGTCTGTGAAGGTGAATACTCCTCAACATGAGAATCCTACTCTCTTATTATTTTCCTCCTCTTAGGGGAGGGCTCAGTAGGCCTCTCTTCCGAAACCCTACTAGTGGACTCAATTATTTGTTTGCCTTTGTCCATTGTATTCTTTTTATTTTGAACAATAGTATATCCTAATCTTTTTTGGACAGTTAATTGACCTGCCCTTATATTGGGAGTAAAACCCAATCTTCCCATTACTTCCCTGGCCTTATCCGGGTAGAACCTAATAAAGAATTACTTCTTTTCATTCATTGCCTCTATTATTTTAGGAAAATTATTCATAAGTTTTCTCATCTTATCTACATTTGTGACTGCATTGTCCAAAGGACTATAATCTGGATCAAAACAATGAATGAAATCCAAAATTTTAGAAAAGACTTTCCACTTTTCTTTCCTAGTCTCTTGCTCCTGCAAAGAGTACTCATTCCTTATTAAGTCTTTAGGAAAATAAAATTCATGCTCAATTTTACCAAGCTTAATTCTCTGCCTCAGAGCCAAATGATAAAATCCTTTAGAATCACAAAAACGAGGATGGGAAGTGGCCATCTTATAAGGATTCAAAATCTTGTGTAGAGAAAGCCAACCTCATTTTCTGATTACAAAATGATAAGCCACTGTGCAAGTAGGAAAAATTGACCCTTTTTGTCTTTTCAATAGAAGGGCTTCCTCCACTACTCCTAGCTGCCACAATATCTTAGCAACTCCTACCTTCAAAGGCACTTGGTAGGGTAGTATGTGAGGGCTTCCTTTAAAACCATATATTCTAAATAAAGTAGAAACAGAATATGGAATGACATCTCCCCAATTATGTGAAACTTTCAAACCACTTGGGTTGTCCATAGGCCTAATGAGATTCATTAATGCTTTGGGGATTCTAGGATTGTCCCTTAATAGGAGGCATCTTAGCTTTGAAGCAAAATACCTATCAAACCTGACAAAACTGGCATTCTTTGCATCCCAAATCATATCTGCACTCCACAATTGAACTGGTACTGCTTCCCCACTCTCTTCTCTATCTAATTCCATTTCTTTACTAAAATATGTTACTCTATTGAATAAGTATATGTGCAGTAACAAAGAATAATTGCCAAAAATTTTTTCCACCTTACCCTTAGCAATTCCAATCAATCCAATGTGAATCTCCTTAGCTAAGTAAGAAACAAAATAAAAAATTATATCCACACCAAAAGAAGAAATCTGAGTAATCATATACATAAAATCCACAGGCATGAACTCTTCTTCATCTCTCCGAAAAACTTTACACAAGGACCTATATATTTCTATAGCCCTAGAATTGAAGTATGCCCTTTTGAAAGGCTCCTTGGAGGATGCTATTATTGCTGGCAATGTTCCAATTCTACCTATGTGTGTGCTCAGCGCTCCTTGCCTAACTGCATCTCTCTTAGACATATACTCATTTTCTAACCCTTTCAAATCAATGGGCACATGATAATCAGTGACAAGCCCTAAACTAAAAACTTCCCTAATCTCCTCTACGCTGATTGTAATCAAGATTTCACCATCAGTTCTCCTCACTACCCTAAGGGCTTGGTCATAATTCTTAGCTACAGCTTCCAAAAGATCATAATCCATGAAAACACTGGGAACCATCGATTTCCCTAGACCAAAATTCTAGATGTTGGCATGTGGGGCAAAAAGGTTCCTCTCTGAAAACCATTTTTTGAATAAAACAAGACCAGTCTGTGAAGTTGTTGCATCCCTAACCCAGTTTCCTTTGTCATACAACCGATCTGCTATTTTCAGCCTAGGGTTTAATGAAGTTAGCCTCTTAACTTCTACAGTTTCAACAGTGGAAGAAGGGAGCAGTTCAAGCAAATCATCGTGGACATTCCTATCCAAATAGTTCTCTTGTCCAGAAAATGCTTTCTATTTTGGAGACATTTTAATTAACTCTCGAAGGAATTGAAACAACAAAAGGATTATAATGCAAGTACTTACTTTGAATTTTGCTCTAGTTCTTCTCAGTGTTACTGCAATCTTTTTGCGAACAAACTGCTTCACAATCTTATCGAATCCAGCACGGTCTTCTCAACAACTGTTTCTACTTAGAAATGCTCTGAATCTTTGTTCAAGTATGGTGGAATTAAGAAAATCTTTTGTGTTATATTGTATTTTTCTTCACATGCGAAGCTTTCATCTCTCATAAATGCACAGGGTGGCATCACCTTCTATATTCAAATTTACACTGTGGATTTACGAAAAATCCTATGATCCAGGGATGCAAGCAAAGACGACTCATGTTCCTCTTGACAAGCTGGTAGTCAACCCAATGAAAATTTTCCATGTGTACCTTTCCTTCATTGTTGGCACCTCTAAATTGCACCTACAAAACTCTGAGGACACGTGTCACTTAGGCGCTATCTCGCTATACATAAAGAGTGAGCACCTTGCCATAGCGAGATAGCGCCCATCATTGATCCTGATTTGATCATGCGGATGACATTTGATGCATTGCTCAAAAGAAATATGGTGGGCCCCTTTTTGCCATGTCGCTATTCGTAACCTTCGTGCAACTCGCCATAGCGAGATGACGACGATCATGGATCTGAGATAGATTTGACGATCAATCTTTCATATATTTTGTGAATAGGGCGTGGCTATATTACTTGACATGATGAAATCTTAGCTATATTACTTGCTTCTTGGGGCCCATATTTTTTTATTTCTCGGCCAGGTGCTATGTTGCTAATGGCAAGAAGAACAAGTTCCCGATAGCGACATAGCGAATCTCGATGTCTTTGCTTTTCTCGACGTATACGTGTAGCCCATTAGATGCCAGCGTGTTCCAAAGCTTTATAATTGATATCTGATGGAGTACTTTCTGGGACCCACTTACTTTGAAAAGTTTTCGCAGTACTACTTTCCATCTGGGTGCTATGTCGCTAACAGCGAGAGACACCAATTCTTCGATAGCAACATAGCAATTTTTGGTGACTCATCAAAATTCAGGGTCGAAAAGATAAAGGCGAGTGAAGTCATAACTACCCTTGTTAATGCATCTGACACATATTAAAATAGCACGTGCACCATGCAGCTTGAAAAAACTTATGATCATCAAAAAATTTAAAAGTGATTGCCAGCCATTATTTTTGGTGAAGGTGTCATGTCACTAATGGAAAAGTGCCCAATTTCTCTGATAGTGACAAAGCGACTAATCGAAAAAGCTAAGATTTCTATTGATGCCTTTTGTACCTCAATGTTGTAATTCCTTTTCAGGTTCTAACATGTCTATTATAAACGTGATGAAATATCTCTAAAATAATACAATCTCTGGTCACCGTATTTCCACTTGACGGTATCGCTTTTCAACTTAGCAATGGTCGCTATGTCGCTAAGGGTAAAATACTTGTATATTTTCATAGCGAGATAGTAATTGCCGTAGATCTTTTAGGGATCGAGTGGTCAGAAACAAAAAAGAAAAGGTGTGACTCAGGGTGCAGAAAGTTTGAAAAGGATGGGAATCTTTGAATATTTTTAGTTTCGCGCCCAAAAAATTTAAAAGAAAACAAGACCTAGGGTTTCAACAAAAATTTGCTTCAAAGACCTACAAAATATGACTTCGCTAGAAACCCTATTCACCATAGGTGGATCCCAATCTGAATTCTTCATACCTTGGAAAAAGGAATTTGATTATGCAAAAATTCAGACCAACAAAACTATCATGGAAAAACTGTGACGAAGATGCCACCTACAACTATTAGACTATCATACAAAAATTGTGATGAAGATGACATTAAAAACTATTGGACTATCATGTGTACAAGTCACAAAATGATTCCACATATGAAATTAAGTGTACTACATAGGATAGTGATGACTAAATTTCCATGCCCTCCAAATTTGGTGGTTGTAACATTTATACCAATTTCATTTGTGGGATACACACTCTTGATAAGTTAGTTAGCCTTGCAACTAAGGTCGATGGGGAATGTTGACACATGCAACCTGAGCATGAGTTTGAATTTGGTATTTCCTTGGAGATATTTACTTATTTGCCAAATAGAAGGTATCATCCCCATTTTGTCTGTCATGATAAGTTGTCACAGGTTTTTTGAATGAATTTATTTTCTTATGTGTATTTCTTCTCATAAATGAACAAAACTTATTAATGCTCCACCAAAAGCCGTAGAAGGAACAACAATCTAAATTTTGGACTTGCCACTGCCAGGATCTCCTCCCTTTCCAAAGAATCCCAAATAGAAAAAGCAAACAAACAAATTCAAGACCGTTTAAGCTTTACCCAATAATAATATCCTAGGAGTCCAAGAACAACGTTTGACTACAAGGGTGGTGACGAGAAGTGTGGGGTAGCATCCCTTCAGACCATATAAATTATTCTATAGTTCATTTTTTGAATGCCATAAAAACCTAGAATTAACATTAGAATCCATGGTTTGAATAATATAAAGTCTTAGAATCAATCAATACAAAATCCATGGTTTGATTGCTCTGAAAACTTAGGACTAGTACTAAATTTCATGCTTTGAATGCAATAAAGACTCAGAGTAGTCATATAATGTTTTGTGACTCAACATTGCACTCTTCCCTGGAACATCCAATATAAAACCCTAGGTCACATTGCACTCTTCCCTGGAAAATCCAATATAAAAGTCAAAACTCATAAAAAAAAAATCAATCAATTTCATTTCTAGGGCTTTTATAATTCCTCAATAAAGTTTGACTCATGAGGCTTCACCAATATGTCACTTTAATGACTTATATAACTATTTTTTGTGTTTGAATTAAGTTATATCATTATTAAAGGCATACTTTTCCATTAAATATAATGGCTCCTTAATAATACTTTATGAAGATAAGTAATAAATTTACAATATAACCATTATAAATAGCTTTATTACTATTACTATAATTTTAATATCTCATTGATTACTCATCATCTCTCTGTCTTGTCCGAACCAGTTGGTCAACCATTGCTTCCATCACACAACCAACTGCCTTACTAAAAATATTAATGGTTCTCTCTATTAACTCCTAACCTACTATAACTAGTAATTCCCTGAATATTTGATAAAATTAGTAGTGCCAAGGGTCGCCACTGTGTTGAGATCAGTCCAGGTGCCTTGCCAAATGTAGAAAAGTTGGATACATAACTTACTATAAATTGTAAGTGTACCTAACTGAAACAAATGAGGAGCAATTGTAAACACTTTCAGTACTATAGAAGGGAAAGATCCTCTTGTTTTGCCAAATGGGGCCCTCTAGCCATCAGCCTTAACCTACGAGGGCCAATAATAGGTCAATCCAAATATAAACCATGGCGAGCTAAAATAAGGACATTACACTTTATAACCAATCCTACTTGTCAAAAAACACATAAGACACTTCAAAAAACACTTTGATGAGCCCTCTTAACTTCAACGAGCTCTATTCATCTTTAGAGATCCCATTTTTCATCACCAAATCTCCATTAAATGATCTCTAGCTTCTCATGGAGTTCCTATATTAGAAGCTTCATACATAGTATCACTTCCATCATCTGTAATAGCTGGTGATAATCCAAATGTAACCAATGCACGATTGCCAACTAAAGAAATACTAGAGCCAATGTTGAGATCTAACTCCACAATAATAGCTAATGAGTTTCCATGTTTTTTTATCAATGGGTTAATCTATTGAATTATTAGAAAATTTACGAGTCAATTAAAAAAACTCATCAAATCAAGCTCGGTGTTATTCTCAATTATAACAACAACCATTTAGGCCAACTGTTCATAAACTACATATTGATATTTGGTTGAAACTGAATAGTTTGGATGGTGAATCTGATAATGTTTTTATGGTTGTAGAAGAAGAACTCATTTTTAGCATATCCTTGCTCAAAATTGTTTCCACAAAAATTAAGATCCACCAAATATTCTACACCTCAAAATAGAAAACAATCAAATGATGCTAGTTGTGCACACCATGTTTACTTTGGTTCTAATTATCTTCCTACCAAATAATAGTAAAGGGCTTTTCTATAAAATAATGCTACTAGCTGCCACATTTCTAAAATGATCAACTGCATGCCACTATCAACTATACTCTTGCACCTATGCTTGGTGCAAGCACTAGTATATAGTACTTAAGATACCACTGAATATCTAAATCATTGTTTTTCAAAGAAGCTGTAAGGCATAATTCGAGTGAATTTAAATACTCCAGGCAATTCCTGAGTGCAGATGTTTCAATTCCTTAATGTCAAAACTTGAATATATTTCATGCTTATCATTTCCTCTAGCAATTCTTATGTAAAACATCATTAAAATAATTGTTCCCTTTGACAACATCAAAGAGTGTATATATACAATATTTTTGAAGTTGTTTTGTGCTAAATGAACCTTTTGTGATCAATTCTTGTAAATATCTTGGTTGGTACAATTGCAGATTTCTTGTTGGCCTTGTACTAGTACCCAAGATTATAATTGATGACATTAGTAGAATTCAAATTTTTGCTCTTGTATTCCTATTAATTGTACTTGATTGTTGAATATGTTAAAGAAGAAACAAATGCTAGTTAATTTACAGACTGTAACTGACCTGAATTGCTTGATGTATTTTTTAAATGTTGGGATGCATATACTAAGAATTTTTTGTTGCTGCAGGCCAAGCCACAACTGACAGACAGGTCAAAGCTTCCAACTATGGTGGATCCTATGATTAAAGAGTTGCTGAACTTGAAATATCTTCAGCAAGTAAGTTGCATGCAAAATATTTCTTTTGAAGGGAATTGACATTATTTTTAAAAATACATTCAGTTTATACAAGTTTACTCATGTTTTGGTGGATAAAAACTTAACATTCTTCCACATTTCTTGCCCATTTTATTGCATATCTGAAATAAGACATAATCTTGCCATTTTCCAATAGCTAAATGTCTTTAACTGTGATTGGAATTTGGCATAAAATGTATTTTTTAGGTTAGATTGTCAGCTAGTTCTGGTTGATTGCCATTTGAAAATTAGAGGTGCTTACAATTTGAATTCATAACAACCATTTCTCATCAACTTAAATTGTTTTTTTAGTACCCATTGCATTGACATGACACTTACAAGGTTGAAGTATTGCAACTTCCTAGAAGGTCTGCCTACTCAATTCCATGATGATCCAACTTTCCTTGATCCTTGGGAGAATGATGCAGGAGCATCAAGGTCAAGGTTGAAGGCATGAGAAGACATTAAGGTCTCAAGATAACCAACATGACCATGTTAGAACAGTTGATGTAATAAGACCCTGTGAAGGTCATTTTTGATATGTTTGTAATCATTTTAGTTACATTTAAAAACAGTAATTAACAAAAACCATATGTGCAGATATAAACATTAATCACAACATGTCCAATTTATTTATAGGTATATTTTCTTGTGAAGAAAGACCACGCCTGAAAATATGAATCTAGAAGAAAATAATGAGACAATGGCTGCATTGTGGGCTCAATTATGAAGAAAACCTGATAAATGTTATTGTCCTTGCAAAAAGTGTAAGGGTTTAAAGAATCGAAGAATTCTAATCACAACAGGCCAGAGTCATTGTAGGCAATATGGTCATGTTGAAGGGGGCCACGATTTTCGTCCATTGCTGAATGTGGATTTCCTATTGGAGGAAGATGGAGGTGTGAATATCCAAGCTGAGGATAACACTCCCATGGAAGAAGATGATAATGTGCCAGAGGACATGATTGAAGAAGATGGTATTGGGGCAAGTGATGAAGAGACTCACAATGATGGTAAAAGCGAATCTGATAATAATGATGAAGATGGTCTTGATATACCTTTACTTGAGAAGCCACACGAGCCCTTATACCCAGGCTCCCAAACAACTCTACTATCAGCTATAGTGTTGTTGGTGAACTTAAAGGTTATGAATAGCATATCTAATTTAGCAATGTCACGTATGCTAAGGTATGTCATTTTTTTCATATTTAATGTTAGCATATAATTACTATTCATTATATTAACAAAGCATATTTGTTGTTGTAGGTTGATTAGTGAGTTTTTTTTACCACCATCAAACATTTTGCCTCGTTCGTACCAAGAATTATCTAACATTATGGATCAGATTGGAATGAAGTATCAGATAATACATGCATGTCCCAATGATCATATTCTATATCATAAACAACATGAATTTGCAACAGAATTTCCTGATTGTCATGTTAGTAGATATCAGTCAGATCAAATAACAAAAAAAGTGTCTCACAAGGTTCTTCGGTACATTTCCATTATTCAACGTCTGGAACAGTTATTCAGGTGCACTAGCTTGGCACAATTTATGGATTACCATGCACGCAATAGAAGTTAGGATGACATTATGTAAATGCCTGCCGATGGTTCTGCATTTAAAGAGATAGAAGAAACATGGTCACACTTTAAAGAAGAACCTCATAATCTGAAACTTTCATTGGTGGCAGATGGTGTCAATCCATATGGAGATATGAGATCTGTTTACTCAGTATGGCCTATTTTTGTTATTAACAATAATATTCCTCCTTAGATGTCCATAAAGAGGGAGCACATAATGTTGTCAATGATTGTGCCAGGTATTTTTTTTTATAGTTATCTAAATTAATTTATAAATAGTGCATGAAAATGGTTATAATAATTACGTAATGTTTATGTTCATTCAATTGCTAGGTAAATACCAAGTTAAAGATATGAACTTGTATATTGAGCCCCTAATTGATGAGTTGTTGAAGTAATGGAATGACATCACTATGTATGACATCTCTAGACTGATAGGACATCGACAATTTCAATTCCATGCAATGCTTGTATGGACAATACATGATGCCCCTAGGCTAACTCATTTTTGTGGTATGTTATATTGTTAAGATCACATATTTTTGGTCTGTTATAGTGCTTACACATTACTATCAAATGCTTAAGTTGCGCATGATAATTGTACATGATCCAATTATACATGATCTTTTAGGTCTTCAGACAAAGGGAAAATTTGCATGTCCAGGTTGTGGTCTGAAGATGAAATGTCGTCATTCGAGAAGTTTATGAAAGTAGGTGTTTGATGAGTTTAGACACTTTCTCCACAATAATCATGGGTGTCAAATTGCCGAAAAACATCTTTTCAATGGGGAAGAAGAGACATCATCAAGGCCACGAAGAATGGCACCTCATTTATGAAAGTTGGAATATGATCGACTAAATCATCGAGGTAATGTCCAATTTGTTGTCTAAAGTTTACAATTTGTATTTCGATATTGTCTTATATTTACTAATACTGTAACTAATGCTCGTGAAGGTTGTCAAGGCATCAATGACCAACTTCCTAGAGGAATGAAAAGTTATCCTACTCAATTTAGTAGGTTACCATACTACAAGAATCTCCCAATCACGCATTTGTTTGATGCTATGCATATTGGAAAGAATGTAACAGAGACACTATGAAAAATGTTGGATGGAAGGTGTGATAGAAAACAAATTGCTAAAATTTGTACTGGCATTCATGAATCTAATCATGCACTAAAAGTTTTCATTGAATCAAATAGGAATGGAGATCACATAAATACAAGTTCCCTTCCTTGGTTATTAACGGAGCAACAAACTGATGCATTAAAAGAAGTCATAAAAAAAAAAAATTTCCAACAGGATTTGCTGCAAATATAAGCACTCTTCTATCAAAGAAAGGTGATTTTGGGCTAGGGTTGAAGACACATGATTAGCATACCTTCCTCAAGGTAAGTCATGTTTTCTATTTATAGTATATTTGTAAGATTGAATGTAGTACCAGTTGCATTATTTAATAATATATTGAAATGATCATTTTTTAATGATTGCAGTTCGTCCTACCTCTATCCCTTCCACAATAGTTTGACAACAGTACTAAACAAGTTATATATGATCTTGGAAAATACATGAGGTTAGAAGAGTGTTTTTTCTTAGATTTGTAGCTTTTTATCTAAAATGTATTGTATAATTTTATTTGAAATCTCCTCTATGTGTTTTTGCATGTTGAATCTCATTTAGGTGGTTATCATATAAAGAAATTGATAAAAAAGATATAAAATATTGGAAGAGAAAAAATCCACAGCTTATGTGTGAAATGCAAAAGTGTTTACCTCCAACATTTTTCAATGCTCAAGAACACTACCTCATACATCAAGTTGAGGAGATTGAATTGTGTGGACCTGTACAAGCTAGATCAATGTGGATGGTTGAGAGGCATTTAAAATTTATTAAGGGCTTGGTTCAACAAAGAGCACGTCCTGAGGGTTCTATGATAGAGGGATATATGATATACCAGACCATGGTGTATATCAGTGAATATCTTCCAAAGTTTGTAGCAAGTATCCATCTAGATCGCATTTGGGATCCCAACTGTAATGACAAATTCAAAGGGGAGTACCTGATGGGGAAAGGTAGATTGAGGAGGGTGAGAGGTAATTATAAGTTTTTTTTTGTAATTTAACAATTCTTATCCATCATCAATTTATATAAGTTGTTTTTAACTAGTGTAATTGTCTTCTTTATAGTTGGTCGTGAGTGGGATGCACTTTACTTGTATATTGCAAACAATCTTGATTGGATGACAGTGTGGATTGAGCTTACTTATTTTGTCAGCCTCTATAATAGCATTATCCAAAGGATCATATTTATTATCAAAACAATGAATGAATTCTAAGACCTGGGAATAAACTCTCCATTTTTCCTTTTTAGTTTCCTGCTCCTGCAATGAGAATTCATTCCTTATAATATCCTCTGGATAATAAGAATCGTGTTTGACCAGTCCCAACTTGATTCTATGCCTCAACATCTGATTGAAAAATCCCTCAGAATCAAAAAAACAGGGATGAGAGATAGCCATCATATACTACTCCAAAATTTTATGCAAAAAGATCCATCCCCCTTTTGTAATCACAAACTGATGGGCCACTGTGCAGGTAGGAAAAATTGACCCTAATTGCCTTTTCAACAAAAACATTTCTTCCACTCCCCCTAACTGCCATAAAAATTCAGCCATTCCCACCTTTAAAGGAACTTGGTAAGGCAAAACATGAGGGTTCCCCTTGAAACCATAGATTCTAAAAATAGTAGAAACAGGGTAGGGGATGATATCTCCCCAATTATGTGAAACTTTCAAGTCATGGGGGTTATCCATAGGCCTGATGAGACTCATTAGTACCCTAGGGATTTTGGGATTGTCACTCAATATGAGGCATCTCAATTTAGCAGCAAAATATCTCTCAAATCTGACAAAACTAGCATTACTTGCATCCTAGGTCATATCTGCACTCCACAACTGGACTGGCAGTATTTCTCCATTCTCCTCTCTGTTTAGTTCCATCTCATTACCAAAATATGTCACTCCTTTGAACAAAAACATATGTATTAATAGAGATTTGTGACCAAAAGTTTTTTCCACCTTGCCCTTCACAATCCCAACTAAACCAATGTGAATTTCTTCAGCCAAAAAGGAAGCAAAATAAAAAATAACATCTACACCGAAGGAAGCAATCTGAACCATCATGTACATGAAACCAATGGGCATAAATTCTTGCTCATCTTCACCAAAAACTCGACATAAGGTCCTGTATATCTCTATAGCCCGAGAAGTGAAAAGACTCTTCTTAAAAGGCTCTCTAGAGGCTGCAATAATTACTGGAAAAGTTCCTATTATACCAATATGTGCCCTTAGTGAACCTCCCCTAATTACATCCTTCTTTTCTTTATATTCATACTCTAATTCTAGTAGATTGATTTGCACATGGTAGTCTGATAATGGTTCCAGGTGAAAAACCTCTCTAATTTCTTCAGGAGTGATCGAGACCAGAGGCACACCATCCTTTCTTCTTACAACCCTAATGGCTTGGTCATAATTCTTAGCAATGGCTTCAAGAAAATCATAATCCATGAAAACACTTGGGACTACTAACTTTCCCAAATCAAAATTTCAGACATTAGCATGCAGGGCAAACAACTTTCTTTCTGAAAACCACTTTTTAAACAAGATAAGGCTAGTTTGAGTAGTTGTTGCATCCATAATCTAGTTCCCCTTGTCATATAGGCCATCACCAATTGTAAGCCTAGGGTTTAAGGAAATTAACTTTTTAACTTGTGTAGGCTGTATGGTAGATTCTGGGAGTAATTCTAATAAATCATCGTGGACATTCCTATCCATATAATTAATTTTCCCAGAGAATGGTTTCTTAGGAGGCATTTTGACAGTATTGAGAGAATTGGAATGCCACAGAGGTTATAATATGAGTACTTACTTGACTTGCTGAACTTTTTCTTCTCTGAACTTCTAAAATTTCTCTTGAACAATAGAAGAATAGTTTCACGTCTTTACCAGGCTTAACACAACACAATCAATCAGGCTCTTGTGCTTAGAAAATTTGCAATCTCTATTCGCGTGGGATTGGAATTAATGAAAATCTCTGTGTTATACTTTGTTTCTCCCACACGTGAAGCTTTCACTTATCATAAATGTGCCAAACAAAAAAATAGAGTGGTGTTGCACTTTATTTTTTAAACTTGTGCCATTGATCCTTGAAAAATCCTACAATCTGGGAATGACAACTAAGCTGACTCAGCTTTCTTCTTAACACATTGGCAGTCAAGCCAATAAAACACCTCCACCTCTACCTTTCCTTCAAGGTTGGCACTTCAAACCGGGCCCATGGATGACTAAGGACACATGTCATCAACTTGCTAACTCATTATACATAATTCTCGAGCACCTTTCCACATCGAGCTAGTGATGATCACTGATCTTACTTTAATCATGTGGTAGACAATTGAAACAACCTTTAAGAACATGATGGTAGGTCCGTTGCTCGTTAACTCGCTATACCTAATTTTTTCACATCTCTTTATAGCAAGTCAACGAGCGTCGTCGATCAAGACTTGATCTTGTGGACAACAATTTTACTTCAACAGTGGTGGGCCACACTCGCTAACTTGCTATACTTAACTTTTGAGCACTTCTTCATAGCGAGTCAACGCCACCCTTTGATCCCGGCTCGATCTCACAATCAGAAATCTTCATACCTAGTACACAGGAAGTGGGTCCATAATATCACTATCCATGATATGGGCCCTGCATATTTCTACCAAGCATTGGTCGAAAGTTCGACCAATGAATGGCAGAAAATGTGCTGACAATGCCAACATTTTTCAACCACCGTATTGGTCGAAGTTTCGACCAACCTACTGGATGGTCAAATTTTTGACCAAAAAGTTTTCAACCAATGCCATCTAGTTTTCTACCATGTATTGGTCAAAATTTTGACCAATGTCCCGCAGATTTCTACCAAGCATTGGTCGAAAGTTCAACCAATGAATGGCAGAAAATGGCTCAACAACTTGAACATTTTTCGACCAACGTATTGGTCAAAATTTTGACCATCCAGTAGGTTTGTCAAATTTTTGACTGAAAAATTATTGACCAATTCATTGGTCGAATTTGGTTGAAGATTGGTCGAAAAATAGGTCAAAATTTCGACCAATAAAGGTTGAAAAATGAGCCCAAATGTACTAGTGATATAGAGAAATACTAAGCATATTAATAAACTTTACTATCAATTATATGTTTATAAAAAAATCACCTACATAAATCAATATCAATATTTACATGTACAATATTTTCCACCTCTAATTTTTTTGTCTTCATGGCTAATGCTACCTAAAATTTATATAATTTTTCAATTCCTCTATAATATAAACAAAGTTCAAATAAAATGAGACAAAGTACGAAGAAGACAACTGTTGAGGTTCCTAGTTCTGCTGCAACAGACATCCTTTAGAGCACTGCGAAGTCTAGCAAGGAATTAGCAAAGGTCATTAAAGAGCTAATTTAGTTGTTGGTCTGGTTCGTAGGTGTTTGGTCCCTAGTCGAGTTGCTAGTTCTAGTTTCTTGATCTTTTGCTGTTTCAAGTTTTTGTGTATTAACTACAGGTTTCTGGTACTTGTAGGTCTTGGGTTTGCTCTTTGTTTAAAATGGTTCTTGTTTTAGGTCACTATAAAACCTAGTTTTTTGATGCTTTGATAAGAACTTTAGGTTGTAGGTCCTTGTAAAACTTGGTGATCCTTCTTGTTTCTCTTTTGTTCTTGTAAGGGGTTTTGAGTCCCCTCAAAACCTACTTTTTCCTTAATCTAAAATAAAGTTCAAATAGATCTAGTGGTTGTGTACCTTACATTGATTAAAATTGTGATTGTAATATCTAATGTTGTATTTCGTGATAATTTCATTGCATGAAACCTCTATACACCATAGAAAATAATGATATATTTAAATGTCATATTATATACTAGGCACATGCACATTTTCAATGTTTGAAAATGGCCTAGATAGGCATGGAGAAGAAATAAAAAGAAAACAAGGATCCAAAACCATAGATTAACTTCTAACATCTAGGCCAAAAACCTGGTGCATCTCAACAATTAATGGAAGTAAGACGTCCATAATATGGAAGCAACAATTGGTAGACTTAGCATATCTATGGCTATTAAGAAATCCTTCTAGGAGTATAGGACATTTGAGACTATCATAACCATTCATTGTTTTTCATCATGTTTCTATTGATGTCAGTATTTTCTCTTGCAGTGGTCACCACTATTTTATCCTACTATGTATATTTTACAGTGGAAAATATTACACAAGCCTCAAATAAAATTAATAACATTTTTGTGTTCATGTCCAAGTCTATTCCATTTAATGAGTTTATCATGTTCTTGTACAATGACACTTTATGAATTTTTTTGAGTGGATTGTTGACATGGTAATTCTAATAAAATATTAATATAACTACTAAGATATTGAAGAAATGCATCATAATAGTAGTCCAAGGTTGGGGTCCCATGGCTTCCTTAAAAATAGAGGGGATGGTTGGTGAGGGTCTTTAGGAATATTTAAAGGTGTATGGTCCCATTAATTTTTAAAGTTCATTTCAGCTTAAAAAACTTAGCTTCTAAATTTAAGGAAGTTAAATAAAGGAAATCAAACTCAAAATAAAATTTATTAATTCCTTAGCCCATGCAACTTATTTAATCATTATCTTTTTAAATTTGGGGCTAGTGATACAATCAATTGGAGTAAATGGGGTCATCAAGTTAATATGTTCGCTCTCTTAAGTTTGCATATTTTTAAATACACTTCCTTTAAAATTCCTCTTCAAAGAATAAAATAATGAATGTCTTGCCAACTTAAGAAAATAAAATATAAACTAAAAATTGAAGCTCATTTTTATCATTAAAAAATATAAAGTTAATCAAACGTAAAGGGAGTGTGGAGTCGTACAATCTAACTACTAATGAAACAACACTTGTCATGAATAGGTATTGACTAAAAAGACTTCCACTTGTCTTGATAGATCTATCTTCTAATTGATTACATGGTATAATATACTTTTAAAATAATTATCCATCTCCATATCAAATTCAATATAAATTCTTTAAAACATCTCTTAATTTCTTTTGAATATTTAAATATTTATTTGATGTAAAAATTGACATAAAAAAAAGAGTTTACATTTACAATGCAACTTAAGTACATGTTTGTTTGTGGGAATTGAATTGGAACAAGAATCTCATAATTCATAAAATTTCTAATTCTCAATTTGGGTGTGCCAAAATGAAATTTGGAATTGAAATTTGTATTCCCATTTTGAGTCCAAAATGAGAATTGGATATTCCATCTTAAGATGTGGAATTAAAATTGGGAATTCCAGTTCTCATTTCCTTTTTTTGTATTTATTACTATTTCAAGTCTAGAATTAATTAAAATTTGTTTTTAAAGTTTTGACTAAAGAACACTCACACTCATGAATTAAGGGTGAGTTTGAGGAGGCTTCACTACACCAATAAGTAACTACAACACAACCATAAAAATGTTAGGGTTGTTAATTGCTCTATTATTATTTCATGAATTCACAGTTTTTTATCCACAAAAATATTTTGTTCTTTTAAGCCAAGTAGAAAACTCTTTAAATTAATTTAAGGAAGCTAGTGTCCTATAAGTATCACTTGAAATATTAAAGGAAATTAAACTTAAGATAAATTAATTAATTATTTTATAGTCAGTATCTTTAAAAAGTTCCAGTGCTACAATCAACTAGAATAAATTGGGTTGGTAACTTAATTTGTTTTCTCTATGAAGTGTGAATATTTATTAATACACTTACTTTAGAAAGTCCCTTTCAAAGAATAAAATAATGAATTTCTTGCAAACTTCAGTGAAGAACTTTAAAGCTCATTTTTTTCATTAAAAAATATAGAATTAATCAAAAGGGAATTTGGAGTTGTATAGTCTGACTACTGACAAAATGACATTTGTCAATAATGGGTGTTGACTAAATAGGCTTTGAATTGTCTTGATACATCCATCTCCTAATCAAGCTTAGGGTATAATATAATTCTAAAATAATTATCCATCTCCATATATCAAATTTAATATAAATTATTTAAAAGATCTCTTAATTTCTTCTAAATATTTAAAATATCTATATTATATAAATTTACATAAATAGAAGAATTTACATTTACAATGCAACTTCAAGGTCCATTTGTTTGAGAGAATTGAACTAAAATAGGAATCTCGTAATTCCTAAAATTTCCAAACTTTCTCAATTTGAGTGTGCCAAATTAAAATTGGGAATTGGAATCCATATTCCCATTTTGAGTCCAAAAATAAGAATTTGATATTCCATCTCAAGAGGTGGAATTGAAAATGGTAATTTTCCAATTCTCATTTTCCTTTTTCATATTTCTTAGTATTTTCAAGTCTAGAATTAATCAAAATTTGGCTATAAAATTTTGAGTAAAGAACACTCACACTCAATTGAGGGTGAGTATGAGGAGGATTCATTGCATAGGCGAGCAACTATAACACAACCATCAAAATGCTACAGTTGTTAACGACTCTATTGTTATCTAATAAATTTATAGTTTCTAATCCACAAAAACATTTTGTTCATTTAAGCTACACAGGCCGCTCTTCAAATAAACTTCTTTTTCACATTCTAAACATTATGTCAAAAAAGAATCCCCATTGTACTAGAAGTGGAAGCCATGTCTACTCTAGATAAATACTACAAAAGAAAAAAGGGGTAATTTCATCATTTTGGTTGTCTTTTCACTTGTCTTAGGTTTTTTGTGCATTGTGAAGAAAATGGAAAGATAAATTAGAATAAATTGGGTAGAGAGAAAGTCAATGAAGCAGAAATGCCTCATGAAGAGGTCAAATTCATGTGTAGGCCTAAACCCACTTTTATTGACTAGAGGCAATTCAATGAAATAGATGCATTACCAAGAGTAAAGAGGAATACATATTATCATAATACCAAGAAAATGCTGAGAGAAAACTATTGTGAAGCCTCACCCTAGCCCATCATAGCATATCATAGCAATTTATTTGCATTTTAGATACTTTATCATAGTGCATATCATAGCAGTTTATTCGCATTTTAGATACTTTATCATAACATATCATAGTAGTTTATTTACATTTTAGATGCTTTATATTTTGCATTGCAGATAATTTATATTTTGAGACCTTGTTATATGTTGGACTATTTTGGACTGTTACTTAGCCTATTGGGTACTATGGGACACTTTATTTTATGGTAATCATTTATGATGTTAGAACTTATTTATGATGTTTGATGATTAATTACATTCATGTACTTGGTTGGTTATTTTATTAATGAGTAGGAAGTTATATTTGAATATAAATTTTAGATGGATTATATATATGTATGAAAATCATGAAATGTGCAAAACAGTCATGACATGTTTAGTTCAATAATGGTGGTATTATATATGCACAATGGTTAGAAATGGAAAATGTTATTCAATTGAGAAATGCCTTATGTTTTGATTCAATTATGAATATATAATTGATTGAAGATTTATATAGATGCATATGTTTTATTTATCTTGGACTACTAATATGTGGATTGAGTGTGCAAGAAATATCCATGGTAAAATGGAGAACCAAGACTATAATTTGTGTTAATTGAGATTGCCAAGGTTAGATCTAATGATGAGATCTTAACCTCATTGTTAAGTATTTTTACTTTGTGAACGTAATGTGAATGGATGTTTTAGATTAGATTCCTTTTATTGTGAAAATTGATTTGCTACTTGTAATGTTAAATGTATATTTATAGTGTCACTTGACACTTCTGTTGTTATGTGTTTAGTGGCAAGTCAGGTTAAGTCATTGGCAAAAGACACCCAACCTTATTCTTAACCAATTAAAAATGTTTAAGTTTTCATCCCCTTGCATAAAATATCTTATGAAGGTTTTAATTTAATTAAATTTCGGATTTCAAGTTTAGGGTGACTTTAGAGGGCTTTG
The DNA here is from genome assembly GCA_028749045.1 of Cupressus sempervirens. NCBI lineage: Eukaryota > Viridiplantae > Streptophyta > Pinopsida > Cupressales > Cupressaceae > Cupressus > Cupressus sempervirens. Next base: position 577,256,410 of record CM053787.1, read on the forward strand.
TTTGAGTCTTAGAGTGTTTTTTTAGTGAAATTAAGTTACCTACATGTTAGTACTATATGTTAGGGCTTTAATTTTGGCTTTATTGGAGTTAAAATTTCTTTTCTAACACTTGTAAAATCCCATTTCTTAAGTATTCCGAAAATGGAAGAAGTCTGACCCAAAATTCCCACCTTATCTTTAGTGAGTTGATAATTCCAACCAAAAGGGAAACTTAGGTGGAGTTAAAGTGTTTGTTCTTTTTCATGATGGAGGAAAATTAGGGATTTTTATCTTTTAGAGGGAAATTGGAAAATAGAGTGGGCATTCACCCACTCTCTAGTTTTAGAGATTTTCGGTTTTGAAGATTGGATTAAGGAAGGATAGATGACTCTTCCCAAATCGGGTCATTAACCATAGCTTGGAGAAAGGTTCGAGCTTTTGCCATGTTTTGAAAATTATGTGTTGTATTGTTTTTTTGAATAAAAGATGTGTAAATTTTGCTACAGATGCATATGCGTGTTGTTTGTTGTTCTTGTTGTATTACTGAGTGTGGATGAATTTCTATTGCCTTATTTTCATTTGATTTTGAGAGGGTGATGTTATGGGTGTGGAAGGACATCACTCACCCTTGGGAGGGAAGAAGTGGCCTTTAGGTGAAGGGGTTTGTTGGGCCTATCCCTTGAGTGCAGAGTCTCTTCCCTAGAAGGAAGAGGGATAAGCATGTAGTATGAGCTGCATGTGCCAGTACTTTGTTATGCACTTTGGGGGTGATAAGGGGAGAAATTTGTGAGAGTTGGTATTTATTTTGCATGCCTTGTGAAGGCAGATTTGGTTTTCTATATTTGGCTTCTCCTCGAGGTTTTAGGCACACCTTCACCCATTTTATTGGTTCCCCTGGTAACCTACTGTGTAAGCTCAAAAGGGGTGTTAAATGTTGTACCTTGTATTGTTGACATACATACATACATACATACATACATACATACATACATACACATATACATATACATATACATATACCTGTGATTGATTGTTACCCAGTTGGTCTTGATTCTCCTAGCTCAATGGGTGGTCTCTTAGAGACCTAGGCTAAGAGGTGAGCTCTCCATGGTATATAGGGTTATTTTGTATAGGTTTTCTAATTGGATGTGTGTTGAAGGAAAAGCGTAGAAAATTTTCACTTTCTGTTGGAGTTTTGAAGATGATTTATTATGAACATTTGTAAAAGTTATGTTTTGTAAATGATCAGAAGTAGATCTTCTTGTAATTTATAAATTGATGTAAGGATCCAATTATGATTGTATCATTTGAAAGGACTTTTCAAAACTATGAATATATTTTAATTTAAATTTTCTTAAATTTTTTCCTAGAATTAAAATTAAATATTATAATGTAAGTGTGTGTGTCTTGTTCAAGAAAATTTGGGCATGACAACTATGTTGGTTCTATAGTGATACATTATGAAACTACTAAAACTCATGAAAGTCATGAGGTCAAGTTAAATTATTCTTGTTTTTTAACTCTCTGAATCTCATGAATGTGAAGAAACTTCCATCCAAGTATGTTGAATTTTGACTAGAGGGAATAATAAACACACAAAATAAATCTTCCCCATAAAGTTAAAGGGTGAAGAAAACAAGTTCAATCAAATTTCCAGAACTCAAATCCAGAATACCAAATCTAGAATCTAGCAAATTCTAGATTTGAGACCAATACTAGAATTACAAATTCCAATAGCCAAACAAGGGCCTACAAGTTAATAACATGAAACATTAGGTATTTTCAAAAAAAAAATTCATCCGCATTAGAAAACATTGTCTAGGCCATCACTATATATATTCCCTATAGTAATCTCTATGTAGATTCCCTATGGTAATCTCTAATTATAATAAATAGTTAGATAAGTTCATTGCACATCATGATTATATGTATGCTTCATATCTAAAACCAATTTCTATTTTAGTATTACTACAATACTATTTCCCTTATAAAGGGAAGGGAAAAGACATATGCGTGCTCCAATTTCTATTTTAGTATTACTACACAGTTGTTGCCCTTACAAAGGGAATGGAAAAGACATGTGTGCTCCATTTTCCATTTTAATGTTACTATGAAACTATTCCTCTTTCAACTAAAGGGAAAAATCATATCTTGTACATATTTATTATTACGAAAAAAAATTCTCTAACAAATAGTATATGTAGTTGTGGGTTAAGCCACCCAAGCATACAAAGATGAATTGAGAGAACACAAATTTTCAACGCAACTTTGGAGAATATATTGATTTCTTACTTATCATTATCCTATTCAAAGTAAAGATCCAAAAGCTTCATAATAAATTCCACCAATAGAATTAGGAAAACTTCAATAAGAGTAAATTTGGCAATGTCTCACTATGCAAGGCAGGGACAACTCCATAAATGTAGGATTTTGTTACATTCTAGGGTAGAAAAAGGACAAATCTTACTATATATTATGCATCCTTTTATAAATTATTATTATTATTGAATATAAAGTTACAAGTATCACTAATTGAAACTGTGTGAGGGTACTTGGTGCTATAAAGTTATGAATATCACAAGCTAAAACTACATGAGGTTATTTGGTGCTATAAAGCTATGATATGAGGCCACATGGTTCTATTGGTATTTAATATACCATTTTATATTTTTTTTCATTGTTCAATAGAAAATAGTAATTCATACTTTTTTAGGTCCATTAGTTTTTCATTTGAGATCTTGTCAAGTATTTCATATGGTAAAATGCACTTTTTTTTTTGCATACCATGTTTTATGTTGTTTTTGGGTGACAAGCAAATTGAATTTTAGAGCTCATTTTTTCTATGGGCTTAAAATTTTTTTTCCTATTTTTATTTTTAAATTTGCAATGACAATATTTTTTAAATTTGCAATGACAATATTCTTAGAGAGTAGAAAACTACTCAGTTGTTAAATTATTTTACTAGATGGGTAATCTACATTTTTTATGATCTTGTTAAATGATTGGGTGAGTGCACCAAGATGGTGTACAAAAAGGGTTATAAGTGGACACCTTTTTAATGAAATTAGGTAAACCTGAACTTGGACGAGATGTTTGAGGGTCATCCACTCAAAATGACAAGATGTGTAAAACATATAAATTGTAGTACACAGAATCTACTTTTTGAACTACTAGAGTTTTTAAAAAAATGGATAAGATTAGGTGGGTCAAACTCTACACACACAAAAAGCAATTTCATACTTTTTTAGAAATATAACATAGTTGTTTTCATGTGCAACATGAAAGACATATTTACATTCTCTATTTTGCACATCCTTAAAAAAATTGTATATATATTTTTTAATTTTTTGATGAGTGTTTTAATTTTTATAAATCATTGAACTAGCTACATCCTAAAATTTTGGTACTTGTTCATGTGTTGTGTATAACTTACACCAAAACAATAAAATATGGAAACTTTTTTTAAGAATGTGTATAGAATCAAGTATAGAACAACAATATATAGTTTATTGCGTTGTGAAAGCACAAACCTGTGTCACCCTTTTGTAAAGGAAAAGGCTAGCAAAAGTATAATTGTTAACCTTCAATGACATAAAATTGGTATTATTATTTTAAATTTGAAAATTCAGTAAACTAATGAACTATGTAGAAATGGATGAAGTTTAGGATTATAATTTTTAATAATTATTTGGAATAAGAATTGATATATTTTCCTAATTTTTAAAAACAATTTTTTAGCTACTGAAAAACATTGAAAATTGGGGGTCTAGTTCCCACCACAAAACTATAGGGAAATAAATTTATTTCCTTTTGATCTCAGACTATGTTATAGATAACATATATAGCTAGAACAATTAAAAATAAAAATAAGATTTAGACCTATATTTTCTCTTTTATAATGATTCAAATTTCAACTCACTTGAAATTGATAGTTTTCATCTCCCACCACATTTTTCAAAAAAAATCTATCCTAACCAAGAGAAAAATTATATATTCTAGAAGAGGACTCTCTCCTCTAGAATGCCATATAATTTTTAGATTTTTTGGATATGATTTAATATTGTTTTCTTTCTCAAAACTAACATCTTTTCAAGTGCTAAAATATGTGCTTGTAGAATTTTTTAATTACAATATACTATATCTAATTAAAACACTATAAACTCTATATGAGAATATTCTTGTCTCTGAGCTCTATAAAATGGTGTTTATATGTTATAAAAAAATATCAAATAAAAAATAGTAAGAGTTATTGGAACACCACTTTTTTGAAATAATTGTATTTCTATAGTAATTGGATACAAACTAGTATAAAACATGCATTTATTAGCCATTTCCAATTGGAAAAGTGTGAGACCACATATAACTTCACTGGAATAAATTTATCTAGATCATAAGGTTTAACAAAATTGATTTTTAGATAGAAATACTTAAATTCAATCATTCTGATAAGTCAGCCTGAAAGGTGACACAACTTTGTACTTTTACCTCTGATGTGAATTTTTTTAAGTATATCAAATGTTATTAAAAAAATGGTAGACAGATGTCTGTGCAGAATGTCAATGTATTGGTAAAAGTTATTAAAGTTTACCATGTTAATATTGTCCAAAAAAAAATTAAAAAAATTGTTAGAAAGCTCAAAAGACGTGTAAGATTATGGTGGCAATTTTAGAGATGTCCACTTCACCGTTAGCAAACCTAATGAAGAAAAGGATGAGAATTCATCTTAGAAGATGAAAAAATGTCTAAAGGAAAAAAATTGGAGGGAAAACAATCTCCCAAGCCTTTGGGTCATTTCCCTATGCTATCACCAAGCCATAACCCAATTAGGTTATGAAATGAAAAAGTGCATTCAAAACCCTATCAGGTTATTCAAAACTCGATTGGGTTTTGAAGAAATAAATCTAGGCTTTACTACGAAGGCCATAACTTTCACATACGGAGTTTGATTGACTCTGTTCAAAATGCATTGGAAACCTATTGAAGAGATCTACAAAATGATGTAGATAGACCAATCCTATGTCATCTACATTTTATTTTTTGTATGTGAACAAGGATGAGAAGGACGCAGGAAAAGAGAGTGAGACCACTTACTCCCTCTATAGCTTCCTGGCAAATGATTGGCTCAAGACTTTGCTAGAGAAACTCATTGAGGAAGAGGTGGAGGAATCGACCATGGAGGATCTTGATGAAAATGAGGAGGAGGGCCTAGAGGAGAAGGAGGAGAACTAGCCCCCATGCTTTTGTTTTTTTTCTTTATAATAATGTTATGGTTAACTATGAACTCTATGCCCTTGGTAGCACTTTTAGTTAATGTGGATATTAATCATTTTATCAACAACACTTGCAATATTTGTTGTTGGATTATTTTTTGGCATAGTATGTATGTTAGGGGTAGTATGGTTGATACTGATATTTTTAAGTACAATCATATGGTGTTAAACATCACGATGTCTTTGATGTCTAGAAAAGGGATTGGTTAGATAGTACGGGCTAATTACTAGCTGGTCTCCAACCCTCTGTACCATAGGGTCAACCCCCTTTTTTTGGCTTCTATCTTAATACATAAAAAATATTTAAATTTATAGTGTGCACAAGTTAAGTTGTTTTGGAGGGAACATATCTCAGGCAAACCATATTAGTGAAACATGAAATTCACTTTGTTGATTACAAACCTAATAGTAAGGTGCTCTAGTATAGTCACCATGTAATTGCGACCTCCATTTATCTATATTTAGTTAAACATAAAACTAGACGTCACAAGTGGATAATAGATAGTGAGGACTGTGACAGAATATTAAATGTTCTCCATGAGCATGTGGAGCCACTTGGAACAACTTATATTTATCTTTAATCGAGAGATATTTAAAATGTATGTTCATTTAACAAATTTAGGATTTATACATGTGTATGTGTACACACATATATTCATTTCATGTATACAATGTATATGTACACATGTACACGTACATTCATTTCATGTTTAAGACTTATAGATGGTCAAGTTCATTTCATTTCATTTCTTGTTTAGTTCACTTATATTACATGTGTATATGTATGATATGTTCATTTCATGTTTAAGCATAAATGTGCATTCTTTTCATTTCATGTATAAATTTTAGGACTTATACACTTGTGTATTTATGTTCATGTCATGTTTAGTCCACTTATACACACGTGTACATATATGTAAATGTATTTAAAATTTAGAACTTATATGTGTACATGTGCATGTTCATATGTAACTTAGGAAGTTTATATGTATATATGATATGTTCATTTCATGTTTAGGACTTATACATATTTGTACATGTTGAATTTGATCAATCATTTGTATGTTCAATTTAATCAATCATTTTTAATTACTATGTATGTTTAGGACTTAGGACTAAAAGAATTTGGTATAGCTTTGTTACCATGTAAGAATTTGCCTAAGGCAATAATTCAACACCAAAATCAAGAGGCTTAGTAGATAGCAAAAGAGAGACAAATGAGAATCAAATGAGAATGGATATCAGATGATTGGATATGAGATGAATACACACTAGAAATACCTTGTATATAAAGGCAACTAGAATGACTAGGAGTCAACAAAGGGATAAGCATCACAACTAAGAACATGTCCACCAAGAGTGGATTATCCTCCATTGAGCATAGGAGTTTGTGCAATGATGAGAGGATAAGTTTACATAGGTGTATCTTATAAAGATATGTTGTAGACACCATGTGCTCAAATAAGTTGCTAACTCATATTTTGTCAACAAGACAACTCATATGTCTATGCATATTCCTAGGTGTCTACATGACAACTAATATTAAAATGCATCATCCTAAGTAAACTTTAGTAAAGTGTAATAATAATTAATTATTTATACTAACACCCCCCTTAAGTGAAACTTAGGGGAATGCACTTAAGCTCACAAAGATAAATGCAAGATGCAATGTGGGTCCAGACTATTGGCCATATTAATTACTCATGTACAGATGCAATACTCTAGATACAATACAATGCAATCTCTTTAAAAATAGAGAAAGAGAAAAAACCTCATGGGAAAAACTTCCTCCAAAAAGAGATGAAGAAATACAAGATGCATGCAATGATGGAGTAATCAAGACCCCCTTAGTATGACATACATCATGCATGTACAAGCATATATCCCCCATGAGAAAAAATACATTGGTATCCCCCCATGTTGAATAATCTCCTACAAGGATGTCATGAAGACAAAAAAGTATCCAAAGCCTACAAATGACATTTCTCCCTTTAGGAAGAAGATACACCAAGTCTAGGTACAAGTATACTTCCCATTGTGGATAAGAAGATGGATGAGGAATTCATATGTAGTATGCTATGGATGTTGCCTCTGAAGTCTGCTCATATATTGACAAGTCCTTAATGAATGTAGATGCCACAAGCCAATCTGGTGGATGCCCAAAAGAAGGTGGAAAACAAGTTAACATGTCCATGTATGAAAGTGTATCAAACTCCAAAGACAAGGAATCATCATTATAGGAGGATATGGGAAGAGAAGCAATACATAGCCTCCCCCCAATGATGAATGCACACCTATGAAAGAAGCTCCTTGATGACTGAAAAAGCTACACCATGAAACTAAATGATGTCCTCCTTGTAGGAAGAAGTGGTGCCATAGATGTAGTAGAGGATGCTCCCCAACTAGTAGGAAGAATCCTCAAAAGATATGATGTCTAAGGAAATTGGAATACAATCTCAAAAGACTGATATGTCTCCTTTGAAGTAAAAGAGTCCTCCTCCAACTACTAAAAAGAAGTGTCCACAATCATGTCAGTCTCAAAAGAAATATCAAGTGGTTGAGGGTCAAAGTGTTCCCTCGCAACAAGTGAAGAAGAATTCTCCTCAACAAAGAGAAGATGGATGCCATCAATAATGTCTCCCACATCTTCAATGTAAGACTTCACAAACAACATTGCAATGTTTGGAAGAAAGTCATCCCATGAAGCTAAAATAGGAAGACATGGTGTTTCTTGTTGCACTGAATTGGGAGCATCTGTGGTTGGATCTGGATCAATAGAAGCAACATGAGCATCAAGAGGTATGATCTCAACTGGAGTTGTAGGTACCACAACTAGAGTGACTGGAGGTAGAATGTCCTCTGGTAATAGGGTGAATGCACAAAGTTGGGTTGCAATTCTGCAGAAGTCAAATCCATGAAATGAGATCTCTTAGAAATGGATACCTGATTTTAAAAAAATGGGCACCCATTTTCAGCTTGGGTACTTGACCCTAAATTAAAAAAATGGGCACCTATTTTTTAGAAATTAGGTACCCATTTTTTATTTTCAAAAAATGGGTACCCATTTCTCAAAAACATTAAAAGTTTGAATGTTTTAGAAATAGGTACCTATTTTTTAAAAGTAAAAAGTGGGTACCAGTTTCTAAAAAATTCAATTTTTTAAGTTTTGGGAGGATTTTACATGCCACTTTTAGTTTTTCAAAACGGGTACCATTTTTTGAATTTTAAATAGCGGGTGCCTATTTCTTGCAATATGAGGCAGGATTTTTTTTCCTACCTCAGATTTTGGTTTGGGATAGGCTTGGTGAGACCAAGCCTATGCCTTGGCCTCTCAAGATTTGGCTAAGGTATTGAACTGCCAAATTCATGCCTTGCCATAATTTTTAGAGGGTCTTATTGATCAAAATTTTTTATGAAACAAAAACCTATTAGAGCTCTCACTATCCGAATTTTAGAAATATAAATTTTATAGTGTTATGATTTTATTTACTATTTTTGTATTATTTTTTAATCAAAAGTGGTACCTAGATCTAAAATAGAGACGTTCACTAAAACTTTAATAACTTTTTAATATTCTGATTTTTCTCAAATTAATTTATATGTCATCAATCTATATTCAATTCTTTTGAAGTTAGAAAAGAAAGTTGAAAAAAGAGAAAATTTGATCAAATTATAGTGTACGTACACGAGAGGTTTTAAAATTTAACTTTATAACCAATTAAAAATTAATTTAAAAAAATTCATTAAAAAATTTAAGAATAATATTCTTGTCAATATTTTGTGTGTGAGGTAACTTTGTTTAAAAGGATTCACAAAAATTCATTTAGTTGTGTCAAATTATGGTGTCCATACATGAGTGTGGTATGGTCTTGAAACAGGCATTTTGAAAAAGTGGTTTTTAAAGATCCATACAAAAAAAAAATCTATCATATGGGTATACAGATAAATTAAATATTAGAAAAGACGATCTCAGGCACTGCAATTTTTATTTTTGAAATTTTTAAATATTTAATCTCTAAATGACTCAAATTATGGCATCAATTGACAAAATATTTCAAAAATAGGAAAAATATTTCCACTTTTTGGCCAAAAGTGAGACCCAACTTCTTGCACTGACCCAATAGAGGGACTCATGGATCTCCATATGCTTCCCAAAGACACATCCAAATGTCATGAGGACTACTTGCTTTACTAAGAGGACCAAAAGATTCCTTACTCATATTGTTATACATAAAGTGAAGAAGAAGAGAAAGATGTCCCCAATTAGTATTAGGTGGAAATATTTTTGAATATAGATAAGGAAACACTTCCTTATGTTCTCTTAGATGATCAATCATCAAAGCACTCCATTTTTGATAGTTCCTTTTTGTCAACTTGAATCATGAAACCAAGGTGACACTTTTGACATGATTCCATGAGATTAAATAATGTATGCACCCCAAAAATGCAAAAAAGAAATCAAAGAAACCCCCCAATGCATGATTTGACACTTTATTTTTAGTGCGATTACAATGGCCACTTGTCAATTTAGGGCATAAGTGGATTGCTGATTTTGATGGTAACAACAAAAAATATGAAGTTATATCAGACTCAACAAGAGAAGACACAAGACCTCTCAAGGATCTAATTAATTACAAGTGCCAATAGGCCAAAATGAGACCAAAATTTGAAAGTACTATGTCTACTCAAAATTACTCCAAACTGATACTAGATCTGGAAAGTAGACAAAAAATCATGCACTTTCAAAAAAATAGCTCCTGAATATTTGTCTAGATTAGCCCAAACTAAGCCTTTGAAGTTGCAAAAATTAGGATTTGTGATTTGCAAAAAAAATTTAGGAACAGAGATCATAAACAACCTACACCAATGTGTAGATCATGAAATTCTACCCCAAAACAAAAAAAAAAAAAAATTGCTCAAAAAAAGGAGTCCGTATGAGGGAGATATTACTGTTTTGAAAATCACCTCTGTAATTATTTTTCCTAAATTGCTGTTGTCGAACCTTCAAAAATCAAATGAATCTATATTGCACCTCAGATGTCTAATTTTGATGAAACAAAAGTTGATTTGGGGGGTTTTTTGACCTTCTGAATGTGATGCTAGTATCTGATTTGCATCACCAACCTCCAATCTTGGCTTGCAAAAAGAAGCTTTCCAATGGCTATGCAATGAAGCTCCCATGGCTTTGATACCATGTAAGAATTTGGTATAGCTCTGATACCATGAAAGAATTTGATATAGCTCTGATACCATGTAAAAATTTGGTATAGCTCTGATACCATGTAAGAATTTGCCTAAGGCAATAATTCAATGCCAAGATCAAGAAGCTCCATAGATAGCACAAGAGAGACAAATGAGAATCAAATGAGAATGGATATTAGATGATTGGATATGAGATAATTGGATATGAGATGAATACACACTAGAAGTTCCTTTTATATAAAGGCAACTAGAATGACTAGAAGTTAGCAAAGAGATAAACATCACAACTAAGCACATGTCCACCAAGAGTGGATTAACCTCCATTGAGCACATGAGTTTGTGTGATGATGAGAGGATTAGTTTACATAGGTGTATCTGATAAAGAGATGTTGTAGACAGCATGTGCTCAAATAAATTGCTAACTCCTGTGTTTTCAACAAGGCAATTCATATGACTATGCATATTCCTAGGTGTCTACATGAAAACTAATATAAAAATGCATTATCCTAAGAAAAATTAAGTAAAGTATAATAATAATTAATTACTTGCACTAACAAGGACTTATATGTGCACAAGTGTGCATTTCCATGTTGATGTGTACAACTTAAATTACTTAGATGTATCTAGAATTATCATAGACAAGTATCTAATTCAATTAATAGTGTTCAAGTATCTAATTTCATTAGTCATGTGCAAGTTATAACATATTGAATCACCTAAGTTGAATCAAGACTATATGTCATGATTCTCATATATTGATAAGTTATATGATGTTCATTTCATGTTTAGGGCATTAGTCTAATTTCATTAATCATGTGCAAGTTATAACATATTGAATCACCTAAGTTGAATCAAGATCTTGAATTGATAAGTTACTATTTATATTCATGTCATGAACTTAGTCCACTTATATACATGTCTACATATATGTAAATTCATTTAAGATTTAGGACTTACATGTGTACATGTGCATGTTCATATGTAATTTAGGAAGTTTATAAGTATATATGATATGTTCATAAATCATGTTTAGGACTTATAGACATGTGTATGTTCAATTTAATCAATCATTTGTCAAATCATTTAAAATAATTTACAAGTGTTATACTTTAAAATTTCCTAAATTTTGAACCAATCACAAGATAAATGACTTATATGTATCTACAAATTATAACATATTGAATCACCTAAGTTGAATCAAGACCACGCATGTAATTAATCACATGTAGATAATATCTAAATTATGTAATTCATCAAGATTGCAAATTTAATCAACGACATGTAATTCTATCAATCACATGTAATCATAAACCTAGAAATTAAATTAAAACTAGCAATTGAACTAGAATCATGTATGTCCATGTAATCATAAACTAGAAACATATAGATCTAGATCACATGTCTAATTACAAACTACTAAGATATATCACATGGAGTGTAAACTAGAAACATATATAAAATGTCTAATCATATGAATCATATAAATATGTCATTTATCATAAATGGACCATAAATATGTACACACATGTCAATGCATATATAAATATCAAATCATAAACATGTGTATATGTCTTGCTCAAAAGATAAATGATAAAATAAACATATCATGCATACAACCTAAACTAGAGATTCGTCCAAGTGCATATGAACATAACAACCCTCTAAGAGAGACTAATGAGCATCATGTGCTTGAAAAATATCAACCAACCCTTATAAATTTAGTGCATAATAATTCATTAGACATACATCTATATATATATGAAAATTAAATTAATTTAAAAGTCTAAATTTAAATTTCACTTGAGCACTAGTGGGTATCACATCCATTATATATGTACTCCCACTAGTAGTAAATGTCATATTGATAATGTCTCTCCTCCCTCCACTATTGGATCCCACACTAGAAGAAGTAGCCTTTGCTACTTGTGTGTAGATTATTCATTCACAAATATTAGCACATGTATATATACTTGTGTATAGAATTGAACTATTGTACAAAAGGAAAAATTAAAAGAGGCATCGTCTTTCGAGGAGCAAGAGGGTCATCTATGACATGTGTTGTAATGTCATCAACAGAAACCTCATCTCCAATCATGTCAATCCTTGATAATAATGAAGAGTGCAAAGGAGTAACCAACTGAGATGAAAGTTGTGTAGAGTCTATGGTATTATGACCAAATATCATCTACATATATATGATCCCATCCTAGTGCCAACCTCAATCTGACTCAAATTTTACAATTGCTCCTCAAGAATGTCTAGTCCATTAGTAGTAACAATAACATCTACAACTCGTATCCACTTAACTAGAGGTGTAGAAGATTGATGTACACCTAAGTGTTGTGATGGGTGCTCAATTGATATATGTGTCGAGTGTTGTGTTGAGTGTTGATCACCAAATTACTATGCACCCTGTTGTGTATCTCTAATCCTATATGCAATGTCCTATAAAGATATCTCTGAATATTGGCAATGTATGAATATACTTGTAACAAATCATCTAAAAAATGGAATTCCATATCCATATGTTTGCACTCCTCACTAAAGAATTGTATATCTCCTAGAGCAGGAAGACATACATCTCTATAAACCTCATCAATCGGCACAATAGATGCAATACTTGATGATGCCTCTAAAGATGATCTCGATGGACTAGGTATGCTCATAATATATCTACCTAGAGTGTCGAATGTGATGCTACTAGTTGTAGCTGCAATGTATCTTATCCTATCAACTACTTCCCCTTGAGAAGGAATACCAACTCTATCTGTAGTAGCAACCATCACTAGGGTCATAGTTGGAGTTCTTTGACCCCCCAACTATTAAGGATCACATTGAGGTCAACTAGCCAGATGATACTCATCACTATCTATAACTCTACCAAGTCCTTGACCATAATTTCCTAGAAGATCTAAATAGTTGGTGTTGTTCCCTAAATGAACCTCCACGTACAAATATTGAGAAAAATATAATGGTATTTGGTTATCATTGGGATAATGACCATGTGGTATGAGAAATCAAGGGTATATGATGCATGCAATCTATGGCATAACACATCGTGTAACCTAATATCCCTTTGCCTAGGCCTAATCCTTATAATATGTGCATATCTCTGGGATAATGACCATGTGGTACGAGAAATCAAGGGTATATGATGCATGCAATCTATGGCATAACACATCATGTAACCTAATATCCCTTTGCCTAGGCCTAATCCTCTTAGGGACTAGGGTCTGAACCTGGGCTAAGGCAATATCACCCAAGACCTCTTCTCTAAGCTTTAGATAAATCTTATCAATAGACTGTGGTGAAAAAATAGTCTATGATCTAAGTCTATCAATAAGATCTTGAAGACTCATATAAATCTGCTTACAAATACTCTATATAAATGATCATTAGATCTATCAATCAACTATCTGAGTCGTCTCATCTCAATAGTTGCAAAATGGAATATATTATCCATATTGGGAGTGTGAGGGTGAACATGCACTCCCTGTCCCTACCCCTATCCATGTCCCTACCTCTAACCATGTTCATGCTCATGATCCTATCTCTGGCCCTAAGGCTTCTCATGATCATGTCCATGTCCTTGATCCTAAGGTTGACCATGATCCTTTCTCGGATCCTGATCTCTATCGTGTGATGTTATTTACATGGGTAATATGTGAAAATTAAATATTAACTCGGCCCAATTAAATACTAAAACCTATCTTATCACAACATAAGAGGTGGACTACTAGGCCTATGCTATTTAAATCAAGAGCTCTTATTAGGCCCTAAGACCCAGCCTATTAAGGGCACATGGATAGGTTGTAAATTACATCTTCATCTATGTCTTATTAGGGGTTAATAGATCAGATTAGGTTTTAATAGGGGAGAGAGTGTGAGGAGGGAGGGAGGGAGGGAGGAGAGAGAGAGAGAGAGAGAGAGAGAGAGAGAGAGAGAGAGAGAGAGAGAGATCTATGTAAGGAGAGACAAAATAAAGAGGATGAGTGAGGAGTGAGAAAATGAGGAGAGATAGTAAGGAGAGAGAAAGTGGGGTGACATAAAGTAAGGAGAAAGAAACTAAAGAGAGAGAATTAGGAGAGAGAAAGTTAGAGGAGAGAAAAAGTGAGTAGAGAGAAAGTTAGAGGAGAGAAAAAGTGAGGAGAGAGGAAAGAGAGAGTGAGTAAGTGAGAGTAGAGAGAAATTAAGAAGAGAGTAAGGCCAAGAGAGAGAAAGTGAGGAGAAAGAGTGGGGAGAGAGAGAGAGTGAGGATAGAGAAGGTGAGAGGAGAGATCTAGTGTGAGGAGAGAGAAAGTGAGGGGACAAATTGAGTGTGAGGAGAGAGAAAGTGAGAAGAGAGATCTAGTTTGATGAGAAACAAAGTGAAGAGAGAGAAAGTAGAGAGATAGTGAGAGGAGAGAGAAAGAGTTAAGAGAGGGAGAATGAGGAGTGAGAAGTGAGGAGAGGAAAAGTGAGAGGAAAGTGAGAAGAGAGAAATTGGAAGAGAGAGAGAGTCAGCAGAGAGAAACTGGAGAGAGAGAGGAAAGAGATTAAAGTGAGGAGAGAGAGAGAAATTATTTTTTGTTTTCTATCCACCTAGTACTAGATTTGTGTTTTTTGTTTTCTATGTACACTTAGTGTTTTCATTTTCTAAACCCTTTTTTTTTAAAACTATAGTTTTAGCTATGTTTTTTTCAATATTTTATAACTATTGTTGTGTTAGAAACTAATTAACATAATAAAAAAATACAAATCTATGTACATAAAACCAACTACAACAACATGTAAACATAAAACTAATTAAGATACATTTAAAAATAAGTAAACTTTCATTAAAAAATTAAACATTCATTAAAATTAACTAAATATTCATTATAAATAATTAAATGTTCATAAACAATGCAAAAATGAAAAAATACATGCCTGAATGCTTCAAAGAGGTAAAAAATAGTAGACGGAGATGCTAATGCAAGCTATGATGTCAAATAATTCTCTTTAAGCCCCCTGTTCCACCAACTTGTACATGCAATAATGAGACAAAAAAGGAAAAATATCAAATTTAAATGTTCCGATCAGTTATTAGGGCTTCAAATGAATCCCTAGGTTTTATTTGAAGCCCCCACACCAACATTAGCATGGAGGCTTCAAATGAAGCCCCTTGGGACCTTCATTCAAAGGTTTGGCTTCATTTGAAGCCTCTAAAATTTGACTTCCCCACTTTCCATCCAATTTATTTGTGATAGAAAGTGTGAACCATTATTATGGCCCTACCCATGGGCAAGAGGAGAAGAAATAGATAAACCTAGAATAGAATACCGAACACCCAAAATACTAATGGATTAGTTGAGTGAAGGAACTTGCACCAATAGAGAGCAGTAATGCCCAAGAGAATAAAGAAGGATTTAGCAACCACCAATGCAAGGGAAGGGAAAGGAAAAAGAAAAAAACCACATTGGGAACTCTTGATCTTAATGATAAGAGATCACTGGCTTAGGAAGCACATACTGGAAGAGAATAGGGAAATACCTACCCTAGTTGTGTCAACCATCTCAACATCCAGGGAATCAATGTTTGCTCCTAAAAAAATTTCCCCTTCTAGTCATAGTCATAGAAAGTGATGAAAAACATGGAAGTCTTAGAAACATAAATGATTTCACCAAACAAAAGAGCCCCATAGGAAACCGCCCGACAATTTTTTCCCCTTTGGAATATCCATCTCCTTCTTTGCCTCCGTCAGAAACCCTTGTAGAGCTCCTATCTCCCTCCACCTTTTTAGTTCAACTTTATAATTTGTAGTTAAATCATGTTTAATGTTCAATTTGTTAGTTTGTGGTGACTAATTAGGGAAGTATTCTACATACTTCATACATTCTTTGGGGTACTATTTGTCGATTTGCCACTAAAGTTTGGGCTAGTATTCGCCAATTTATGGTGAACATGTTGTAACCCAAAAGTGGAAAAGGTACTTGTATAAAAGGGCTTGGGGTTAGGGATTTTTTGCTTGTGAGTGATGCAAAAATTGGTTCTTGTGGTAGTATTGAGCTATAAGGGATTGTGGTTTATAATCAAGTTGTAATCACTGGATCATAATAATATTAGACTTGCTATTTGGTGGATGTAGCCTAGGGTTTGGGTGAACCACATTAAATCTTGGTGTCTTGTGTTCTTTTCTATGTGATCTAATATTTTTTGATATTTTTTATTATTTCATGTAATTGTTATTTCTGTCTGAGGTTTAATCCTAACAACTAGTATAAGAATGAGGTTGTTTTCAATTATTCTCTGTAGGAATGTCTCATGGTTGAGTGGGAGTAATGGTAGATGGGGGTAAGCTGAGGGTTGACAATTTTAATGGGAAGAACTTTCAGTTATGGCAGATGCAAATGGAAAACTATCTTTATCAGAAGGATTTATAGAAGCTGTTGTAAGGAAAAACCAAGAATTAGGGATCTATGTCAAATGATGACTAGGATCCTTTAGACATAAAGGCACTTGGAAGCATTCGATTATGCCTGGCACCATCGGTGGAATTCACTATTACAAAAGCAAAGATGACAGAAGAGTTTATGTAAACCCTAGCAAAACTGTATGAAAAGCCCTCTGCTTAAAACAAGGTATTTCTCATGAAGCATTTATTTAATATGAAAATGGTAGAAGGTGGATCTGTTGTAGATCATTTAAATGAGTTTAATACTATTACTAGTTAGTTATCTTTTGTAGGTATCAATTTTGATGAAGAAATTAGGGATCTCTTGATTTTGTGTTCTTTGCTTGAAAGATGGAATAGCTTGGTAATGGTTGTGAGTAATTTTGTTCCTAGATCTAGTATCATAAAATATGATGATGTGATCAGTGTTATTTTGAGTGAGAAAACTTTTAGGAAATCCTCAAGTGGATCTACATCAGGAAGTGCTTTCAATGCACAAAGCAGAGGTAGAATGATTGAGAGAGGAAGTAATTCTGGAAATTGTGGGAAATCAAGAGGAAAGTCAAAAGGGAGGAGGTCTGAATTGAGAGGACTGAATGACTACTGGTACTATGGAAAACTAGGGCATAAAAAGAAAGATTGTTGGAGTTGAAAAAAAAATGAAGGAGATAAACCAGATGGAGAAAAGGAGGAAAATACATGGTAAGTAACAAATCTGAAGATGATGCTTTGCTTTTGCCATTAGAAAGTGTTGATGATTCATTGGTTTTAGATTCTAGTACTTCATTTCATGCTACACCTCATAGAGTTTATTTCATTGATTATGTCCAAGGAGATTTTGGGCTTGTTTATTTAGGGGATAATGAACCCTGTTAGATTGTTGGAAAGAAAAAAGTTAAGATTAAGTTGTAGAATGGGAATCATTGGCTACTACATGAGGTAAGACATGTTCCAAGGCTAAGTAGGAATTTAATTTCAGTAAGGTAACTTGGTGATGAGGGTTGTGTAGTTACTTTTAATGATAAAAATTGAAAGGTTTCAAAAGGTTCCCTTGTAGTAGCAAAAGGTGTGAAAGTAGGCACCTTATATCTTTGTATAGGTCATATTTCTCCTTATATCTTTCTACATGAGTGAGAAAGGTATGAAAATACTTCATTCAAAGAAAGTTTTACCAGGTTTGAAATGTGTCAATATGGATTTTTGTGAAAGTTGTGCATATGGAAAATAAAAGAGAGTGAGTTTTGTGAAAGGTGGGAAGGAAAATAAAAGAGAGAAATTAGAGCTTGTGCATACAAGTGTATGGGGATTGGCTTAGGTATCTTCCCTTGCTGGCTATCATTATTATA
The DNA here is from genome assembly GCA_028749045.1 of Cupressus sempervirens. Classification (NCBI taxonomy): domain Eukaryota; kingdom Viridiplantae; phylum Streptophyta; class Pinopsida; order Cupressales; family Cupressaceae; genus Cupressus; species Cupressus sempervirens. The sequence continues at coordinate 577,274,619 of CM053787.1, forward strand.
TTATATTTATTGATGACACAAATAGAAAAATATGGGTTTATTTCCTTAGATAGAAATATGATGTATTTCAAACTTTTAAGAAATGAAAATGCTTGGTTGAAAATGAGACTGGTAAGAAATTCAAATTATCTTAGACCGGATAATGGTGGTGAGTATTGTAGTCATGAATTTGAAGATTATTTCTCCACTAATGGTATTCATAGACAAAAAATTATTCCAAGGACTCCACAAGAAAATGGAGTGGTTGAATGCATGAACAAGACTATAATGGAGCATGCAAGGAGCATGAGGTTACATGTTGGGTTGCCCTTATACATGTGGGTGGAGGCTATCAATAATATTGTATATTTTATTAATAAAGGTCTGTGTACTCTTTGGGCTATGGTATTCTAGAGGAAGCATGGACTGGTAAGAAGGTGAGTTATTCTTTTGTCAAAACCTTTAGTTGTGAAGCATTTGCTCATATAGATTCTAAAAATAGAACCAAGCTAGAAGTTAAGTCAAAGAAATGTGTATTTGTTGGATATGGCATTAATGAATTTGGATATAGGCTTTGGGATTTTGAAAATCATAAAATTGTAAGAAGCAGGGATGTCATATTCAATGAGAAAGTGTTGTATAAAGATTTGTTGCAGCAACATGAGAAGAAAGAAGAAGATTATGTAGTGTTGAATGATACTCCAAAAGATGATATTCCAAAAATTCTTCATGATGTGCAACAACCACAACAACAAATACCAAATACACCAATGAATGTTAGTCGGTCAACAAGGCAAATTAGACCTTCAAAAAGATTTTCTCCCTCTTTGTATTCTATTTTACTAACAAATGCTAGTGAACCTGAATGTTATGATGAAGCTGTGCAAGTGGATACTAAGATTTAGTAGGTGTTTGCAATGAAAGACGAAATGGACTCTTTGCTAAAAAATAAGACATGGAATTTATGCAAATTGCCTGCAGGTAAAAGGGCTTTACAGAATAAATGGGTTTACATGTTAAAAGATGAGGATGGAGGTAAGACAAGATTTATAGCCAAGTTAGTTGTAAAATGATTTGCACAGAAAAAAGGGCATTAATTTTGATGAGATATTTTCTCTTGTTGTTAAGATGACTTCTATTCACACAATTTTAAGTATTGTGGCTACTGAAGATTTGCATTTAGAGCAGCTTGATGTTAAAACAACCTTTTTTCATGATGATTTGGATGAAGAGATATATATGGCTTAGCCACAGGGATTTGAGGTCAAAGGTAAGGAGAACTTAGTGTGCAGATTGAAGAAAAGTTTATATGGCTTAAAGAAAGCACCTCGGCAATGGTATCTAAAATTAGACAGTTTTATGCATGAGCATGGATATAGTAGGTTCATTTAAATCATTGTGTTTATTTTAAGAGGTTGGATGATGACAGATACATTATTTTATGTTTATATGTTTATGATATGCTTGTAGCTAGGTCTAACATGGATTATATTAAGGGGTTGAAACACCAATTAGCGCATGCATTTGCTATGAAGGATTTGGTGATAGAAAAAAAAAATCCTTGGTATGAATATTTGTAGAGATAGGAAGAACAAGAAATTGATGCTATCTCAAGTTGATTATGTTGAGAAGGTGTTACAATGTTTCTCTATGGAGAATGCTAAAGCTATCAGCAAACCTTTACCTAGTCATTTGAAGTTAACTAAGGAGATGTGTCCTGAGACACAAGAAGAGGAGGATAAGATGTCCAAGGTACCCTATGCTTTAGTTGTAGGAAGCTTGATATATGCTATGGTATGTACAAGGCCAGCTATTGCACATGTAGTGGGAGTCGTTAGTAGGTATATGAGTCATCTAGGAATTGAGAATTAGAATGTAGTTAAATGGATTCTCAAATATTTGAGAGGAACATCCAATAAGTGATTACACTTTGGGGGCTCTACTACTAATTTATAGGGCTATGTTGACTCAGATTTGACAGCGGATATTGATACTAACCAAAGTACTATAGATTACGTATTTACTGTTGGTGGGGTAGCGGTGAACTAGGTTTCTAAGTTATAGAAGGTTAATGCTTTGTCCACTACAGAGGTAGAGTATGGTGCTGCTATAGAGGCAGCCAAGGAGATGATATGGCTTCAATTCTTCTTGGAAGAATTGGGACACCCTTAGAGGGATAATTATTTGTTTATAGATAGTCAGAGTGCCATTCATCTTGCAAAGAATTCAACGTTTTATTCCAAGACCAAACACATACAGTTGCGGTACCATTTCATCCAGTCAGTTTTGGATGATGGATAGTTAAAATTGGATAAGATACATACAAATAATAATCCAACTAATATGTTTACAAAGGTAGTGACAAGGGAGAAGTTGAATTCTTCTTCAGCTTCAGTTGGTGTTCTAGACTAAATAGTAATAACAGAACAACAAAGTCGAGGGTGGTTTGACCCAATGGGAGCCCCATGTGGTAGTAGTATTGCTACAAGATCAGTCTCCAAGTGGAAGATTGTTGTCTAGTGTGGAGTTTGATCAGTCCCCAAGTGGGAGATTGTTAGTTTGTGGTGATTGATCAGGGAAGTACTAATTCACCACTAAAGTTTGGGCTAGCATTCGCCAATTTATGGCCAACATGTTGTAACCCTAAAGCAAAAAAAATACTTGTATAAAAGGGTTAGGGTTAGGGATTGTTTCATTGTAAGTGATGCAAAAATTGGTTCTTGAGGTGGTATTGAGTTATAAGGGATTACGGATTGTAATCAGGTTATAATCACTGGATTGTAATAATATTAGACTTTTTATTTGGTGGATGTAACCCAGGGTTTGGGTGAACCATGTTAAATCTTGGTGTCTTGTGTTCTTTTCTGTGCGATCTATTATTTTATGATATTGTTTATATTTGAATGTAATTGTTATTTCGTAATCATTGGATCATAATAATATTGGACTTGCTATTTGGTGTACGTAGCCCAGGGTTTGGGTGAACCACATTAAATCTTGGTGTCTTGTGTTCTTTTTTGTGTGGTCTATTATTTTTTGATATTGTTTATATTTGCATGTAATTTTTATTTCTATCTGAGCTTTAATCCTAACACTATTATGATTAGAAGTAGGTTTATGGATCAACTAAGGTGGATACTTAATTATTGTTAGTGTTATGATTCAATTAAGTTTCAAATAAGAGCTAATTTAATCATCTTCAATAATGAAATATTGATAACAAGTATCACCATGGGGTATGATGCAGATATGTTAGTGTACTTAATTTTATTTTTCTACACTTAGGCTTGATTAAACCTACTTAGTTATCCATGTAGATTTGACACTTGTTTATATAGGTTATCATCATTTAAGAGTTGATTAGAGAGGTGTTGACACTATTTCACATCTCATGCTAGTTTATTGGGAGGAAACTCACCACAACTAATTGAATGTTTGGTTCCTTTTGACTCAACCTAATCACTCTTCTTATATGTCCATTATCTCTTTATCTTATTCATGTAGTCAACTTTTCTCTCATTTGTTTTAAATGGCCTTTAAAAAAAAAAATCTCATATCAAATCTGAAATTTTACATGTATAAGAACAAGTAAAAATGGGGTTAGAATAACCACAAAATGGAGCACTTGTTTTGGACATTATCCCTTGGGCATATGAGATTTAAGCCCCTAAGCCTTTGCAACTCAACAGGGCTTAATTTTGCTCTATTCTTATTTGGAAAGATTTTTTATCATGGTTAAAAAAATTGCAAACCAAAAGATTGGGAAGGATGTTTAATTTTATAAGACGGAAAAAACTTGTATCTCATGACTTTTGTTTAGCAACTCGAAATTGAGTTAGATATTTTTTGGCAAATATGCATATTTTTTCATCACAAATTCATGTGACACATTTTAAATATTTTTTTGGTTTTTTCACAAAGCACTCCTACAAAATGCCAAAACAATACAATAGTTTAAGAATGTGTGTGTGTGTGTGTGTGTGTGTGTGTGTGTGTGTGTGTGAGAGAGAGAGAGAGAGAGAGAGAGAGAGAGAGAGAAGTTAAAATATTAATACAAAAAGATTGGATCAACCTACAATGTATAGGCTAGAAATACATTATATTGACAGTATGCAACAAACATAACACTATAGAATTGAGAATCTTTGGAGCAAACTAGTGCGATGTGTACATGTTTGTCTGTAGCACAATCATTGCGGGGAAATTAGTCTCATGGATAAGAAATTGATCTTACTTTGGTCAAGAAAAATATCTTTTATCCAAGTAACATTTAATATAACAAATATGGGTTATTGCATGAGTTACAGAGGCACTATATTGATCGGTTAATAAAACAAATTATTTGGTAAATAGAGTAGCAAGGGATGCAGGTTTTATCTAGGGTGAAACTTCATAATTAAGCATGATTGAGTCTGAATGTTGGAATCAATAACCTCCCCAGAAGTATCAACACTTCAATCTTGAATACTAAGTAAGCTTGATCTTGGTGAAACTCCATTATTACACTCAAATTAAAAATAAAAAATCTTTTATAAACACCACTTAATACAATGAATATAAGAAAATGTCCCATTATATAAATCACTTCCATAACATATAAATCACTTCCTTAAATCTTATAAAAACATAACGAAAATCTTAGAATTCATAATATTCATGAATACTTGTTTTTCCCTTTGCAAACAACATCTACAGTATGTTAAAAGAAATGCAAAAACGGTATGCTACAGCAGAATAAGATAATTCTATTAATGGCTATCAGACTGATTATGTCGTTGGCCTATTTACAAAGGACTTTGAATACAGATAACTAATATTTCTAAATCAAAGCAGCTTAACTAATGCACCCTACATGGATAGTAAAAACAAAATAAGGAGTTCACGATATTAATAGGAAATGTGCAAATTTTACAGTTTCAATTGTTTACAGAAATTCAGGAGAGTGAAAACAAACACTAAACCTCCTCTGCAGTTCAGTTTCGACTAACTTCATTGATTGCTTATGTGTGGGAGAAATTACTTGTACTCAAACAAGTAGAGAAAAATTAAAGTTTGATAAATTAAATCAATTTACATTGCCAGCCCCATCCTGATGAATTAATGAACTCATACTTATCTCATCTTTCGCTAATCAAACAAGCAATTTGTATGTAGCACATCTGCAGACCCTTCCAAATTCCAATCCTCCATCAAAATAGATGTATAAATATCCAAATTTCCTAGTTTGTCTACAACAACAAAAATAATCATTCAAATTCGCGTGTGTTAAGACTTTGGTCGACGTCAAATTAAATCCGATCCAGATCTTTACTTTGTTTTCTTGTTTGTATGAGCGCACTTCCACTGACATCACCAAACCAATTTATCCCGTCATTTCCCAGATGCCTCGCAGTTTAAAAGAAATACAGTGGAATCTAAGATATGTGTTCCATGAATAATGATGTGAGGAAAGGCAACCCTTCATTGTTTCCTTTTAGTTTCCGGATTAATATGAATGTGTAGAAAGGTGAGTAACTCTATTTATCTTTTGTAGAAATACGAATGTAAAGATTAAATTTTCATTCATTTTACAAGTGGGTAAATTTTATAGTTTGAAATTTGATTGGTTAAAAATAATTAGAAAATATTAATTTATTTTCAGAATAACGAGTTTTAACAATTTTCTAAACAATAATAGAAAATATCTAATAAATGTTAATTGGTAAAATTTACATCTTAGAATCTTCCAAGAAATGTTAATATTAGAATTTGGTTATTATTTATATTGATAGGTATAATATAATTATAAATTTTACACATTTTTTATAAATTCCATATTTAGAATTACGTGTTTAAACATGAGCTAAAGATAGGTATAATTCAACTTAACACTTTTGGTTTAGGAATTAAGCTTAGTGTGTAACGTTTAAGTCGTTCTAAGTTCTAGTGTGAATAACCTAACATGCGCATGTCCAAATAGAAACTAGTTTTACCCTACTCACCTCAAAATAGGGCAAAGACAACTCCTTGATTATCCCAATTTTTTTAAAATTTAAAATCATCATAACTTATCCCAATAATAACTTATATTTCCATTCCAATGTCTCAAATTTCAATCCTCACATACTAAGTCTAATAGTGATTTTATTTTTACATAATTCCACTATAGTTTTATTTTTTATTTTTTTGCATTTTATATTTCTCTCAGGTAAATTGGTCCCTAAAATCACAAATTTCAAATATTTTTATATCCTATGTCTATTATGTTATACAAAATAACCATTAAAAAAATAAAATTCAATGTTTATAATTTAAACAAGAGCTCCTATTGAGCTAGAGTCCTTACCTTGTGTAGGGTTATAAAGTAGAAAAAATGGCTAAAGTTTTTATTTAAAAAATTTAATTATGGTCTCTTAAAAAAAAAAAGGTGTTAAAAAGTCTTAGTATTATAGGTTTCACCCAAGAATTATGATTTGTGCTCTTATTATTCTGCAAACTATAGAATAAAAAAATAATGTTAAGTTTTATTTTATTAAATTTTTAGTAATTAATTTTTTAAATGACTATATTTTTTAAAAGTTATATAAGAAAAATTATTAAATTTAAAATAATTATTTACTTATAATTTAATTTTAACCTATTTCATCAAAATAATTAATTCTTATCATAATATATTATACATAAAAATAGTAATATATTAAATCATATATATATAACAACATATAAAACCTTTTATAAAATTATTATATTTAAACAAACATAAATTTAATAGATAAATGCAAGTGCTGGATAGATAAATTGACATGTTCAACATTGAAAGTTTATCTAAGAATTTATTAAAGACGACATATAAATTTTTCTCCAAAATTGACTTGCGTCAAATGGTCAAATGTTGAGTGCTGCAAATTCAATTTTAGAGATTTCCTAAACATTTCCTTTGATAGAGGAAAGATGAGCAACTGAGAAAAAGTGGGCAGACATCTTCATAAGAGCTATGGTAAAATGAAACCAAGTTACATATGTAGTTAACTGATTATTGAAATGATTTAGAAATAGATGGTTTCAACTTTTCTACTTTGTCCTTTCTCGAATCCCGAGCATGAGCATAGGACACATTGTCAGAGGTTCTAACTAATAATAAATTTGCCCTTATCGCTTCCTTCATTTTTTTTTCTGATTTTTTCCCATTAGAAATAATAATAAAAGCCTAGGAAATTGGTCTCGGACCAATCAAAAATTAAAAATTTGTTCCATATAATTCAATTAAAAAATACTTGCACTAAAACTTTCACTTTGAAATTTGTGTTTTGCATTTGAACTAATGCAAAGGGTCTAACGGGAATATTAGTTCCCTACCTTATCTAAGGTAGGGACTAATAATCACCCACCTCAAAAGGAAAAGCTATATTGATAATCACCTAGTTGATTCAACACACTTGTGGAAAATGATATAAATTCATATTTTAACCCATTGTTATTATCAATTGTATAGAGAAATGCCCAATCTAAAAGTTGCATTTGAGTCGATGACTAATAGTGAATGGGTAGCGATTGAAAGTGAAAGTAAATATAATGCCATCCATTGGCTCTCTCAAATCCATTCCTTTACAAACAAGGGGTGCTTGTGCCATAGTTCCTACCCTTGGTGTTTCATGGTAAAATCGTATGGTCCCAATGAAGAAAGGCAAATGCTATCCATCACAACTATAATTTGTGAATCATATTGAAGAAGACACCAAAGCATTTGAAGAAGCAACCATTGAAAAGGACAAAATATCAATTTTATAAACTATATATAAGTATTCCTTAGGTGAAAAACAACATTGCTTATAATTTAGTTAATGAAGATGAAGGTCTTTTAGCCACAAAACTTAGTAACAACAAGCACAATATTTCCATGTGAAGCATGCCACAACACTTTCAATCACACATTATGATTCCAGCTATGATGTTACTAGATTGATTACTAAATTATGTTGTGAAGCCACTATACATCTGTGATGAGGTTCTTCAAGTAATTTTGGCTCATATTCATGTAGCTCAATTAAGATGTTGATGGATGATTAATAGAGGGTGAGTACCATTACCTATGACAGAAAATTACACTCAAATTTGTAAATAGGAAAAATATATTAACATGCAAACATAGTTTAGGTATCAACAAATTAAATTATTCATATATGATCAGAAATGGAATAACTTTTGTTATTCCAGTGGACAGATTTTGCAACAACTACCCTTCTTGCTACCTCTTTTGCAACTGGAAATTGATTATTTTCATTCCTTGACCTCATTTGTGCAAGCTTTGCCTAAAACCATGAAAACATGTAATTTGTCTATGCATTCAATAAACAAATAATTTGTTTGGAAAAGGCTGCTAGCTCATAGAGTCCCACATGTTCTTAGTATCAAAATTAACTAAAACTTTAGATGGAAGTTTAAAGACAACTGAAAATGATGTAACTTGAAATTTAAATGCAATCTTATATCTATTCAGGATTCAATATATCAAATGAGAAACATTCAAAATGGATTGAAGAAGGGATTCCATCTACCAAAACATTCAAAATGCCATCTTTTACTATTAAAAATGAAGAGAAAGAAGATTCAATTTACCAAATACAATCTTTTTATCATTCAAAACGCAACTAAATCAGAAACATTCAAAATGCAATCTTTTATCTATTGAAAATGGATAGAAAGAGGATTCAATTTACCGAATTAGAAACATTGAAAATACTATTTTTATCTATCAAAAATAGATTGAAGAAGGGATTCAATTAACAAAATCACAAAATTCAAAATGCAATCTTTTATCTACCAAAAAATAGATTGAACACTACATGATTGAAAAGCCTTCACTTACATGGTGCAATCCAAAGAGGAAGTTACAGGGAATGAAACATTTGGGCCATAGAGAGCTCAAACCTCCAATAGATTTTCATTAAATAACCTCTATTTCTCACCATCAAAACCTTTCAAATAGCTACAAATCTCATATTTGCTATCTACAGACTCACCAATTATTTGTTCCAGAGCAATAAAGCTCTTAGAACATGCACTTTTAGCTCTCATAATTTTTTTTTGCTAATTGTAGAGAAATAAAACAGGAATTTTCTAGGGTTAAACCAAGAATGAATTTTTTTGTTAATTCGTTTTGTACAAACTAGGTTTGGAACCCAAAAGGAAAAAACTTAAGCTCTCATTTCTACAGCTTTCTAATGGCTGTCAAAATTTGGCTATGGGTATGCAGCTCTACTGGTGAGGATTCAGGAGAGGAGTCTAAGCCACACAAATGGTCACTCGCTAAAGAGCCCCTGAATCATCACAACCTTTCTCAGGGTCAGGGTCAGGGTTCGACTCTTGCTCTGTGTGCACACTTCCATATGCACTATTTGGCTCCGCCTACTAACAACTCAGCCTCCTCCAAGTCAGATGAAACGCCTGATAGGACTGACATCTACCACAATGACATTGACATGATCCTCAATGGCAGTAAGGGATTTAAGAAGCACCGCTGAGTAGTCAAACTATGTACTAAAATCAACATTTAGTATAGACTAAATGACATTAAACGCTCTGTCTATTCCGTAGATGCCACTAGCAGTGGACAATTACATGATTTTTTGAAAATGAAATTTAATTTATTCATTTCCTTTTCCAGTTTGAGCTATTCAAATTTTAGATTAATAATTTTTTCTATTTTAATTAATATGGAAGAAATTTAAACTTTATAAGAAATCATGGTCCCAAAAAAATATTGAATTCTAATTGGTTAGATTAATTAGAACTAAAAAAACTCAGTTGATCCAATAATTTCCTACCTTTGGTAGGAACTAATAATAATGAGATATGTGGCAATTGATAAGGATGACAACTTATAATGACAAGTTTGTCAAAATTGAAAGGATGACAAAGTTCCCCCGGTGCATGAGGTATGCAGTTGCATGGTGGTGTCATCCTAGCTATCGACGGTCTAGCAATGTCATGGTGATGCCAAGATATCTGATGACATCAACTATACACAATCTAGATATATAGGAACTTTTCAGTTCAAAGATGGGTGGCGTCTTTATCTAGAAAGAAGATTCATAGCAGTTGCTCCCTTTTTGTGATTTGCCAAGAATTGACAGCTAATAAATGCTTTAATCTACAACTGAAAATAAATTGTTTTTGATAGGACAAGAAATGGGGAACGTAATTATCCTCATCATCGTAAATAGTTTGGTGTCCCATTAAGTAGGTAATGGCTATTTAGCTAGCATACCTAAAATTTTAGTTACATGTTTTTTTTTAAAAATCAAGTGGAGAGATATCTAATCTGAAAAATGTAAAGTTTAGAAATTTAAATATTTCATCATAGAAACTACTGGAATTTACAAGTGTGAAGATTAAGGCAGGAGGGGTGGGGGGTGAATAAGAAGTAACTAACTTTAACCTTTTCAAAACCTTTTAGTTGAAGTCATCCACATGCATCTATTTCATCTAATAAACATGAAAGTAAAGTCATGCATGAAAATAGATGACACAAGATTTTGGTAACCCAGAAACCCTCCAAAATGAGAAGGTAAAATTGGGGTGGGGATGAGACCCACAAAGTATCACTGCAACATTATGTAACTGTTCAAGGTTACAAAGTTTGACCACTTCCAATGGTCTCCCCTATGAAAGGCTTGTCCTATTAAAGACTTTACACCCTGTTAAAAGTGACCTGGTTAAATGATTTACAAACACTCACTTGGAATGTTAACCTGTTAAAGGATTTAGCACCTTGTTTAAAGGTTTAAAACATGGCTATTAAACCAACCTATCATCATATGATTTTCATTCCTAATACAATAGCTAGAGAGTATTAGAAAGTCTTGATCTGATGACTTGCAATCTTCAATTGCGGATTCCAAATCCTCATTCTGCTTTGTCTGCTCTAATCCTTGCTTGATCTAATATGTCTCTCTTCACAACTTTGATACTATGTTCTTGATCAACTAAATTTTGCAATGTTGTTCTGTTCTTTCTAAGTCTTTACACCCCTTTGTGCTTCGCTAGCATTCTCCCATATTCTCTTACTCATGCGTGCACACAATGGGGTTTTGTCCTCCTTTTAAAGGCTTCAAAGACTTAGGGTTAGGTATGAATCTACGATCAATATTCATTCTTCATTTCTCGCTCAATTCTTTCACTTTTCTTATTGGTTGCATGCGTTCTCCATTTTTCTTATTGGTTGCATGCTAATTACATAGATAATGCAAAATATTCAATCTTATCTTCAAGATCCTTCAAGATTCAACCTAAGTCAGCTCAAAAATGGTTTACATCTGAGTTTGTGAAGGCACAAACTCATATGCTGATTTTGTGTTATTCGACACTTAGTAATTGTTGATGCTCGACATATATAGGAATTATGTCTCACTCAGCTCCTATGATAATTATGTTTCGCTCAACATCTATACTCTTCTCGGCCCCTCTACTAATTCGACATCGCTTATCACTCAACACTTGAACTTCACTCGGCACTTAAAGTTCACTCAGCACCTATTGAATCTCTGGCTCGGCACACATTGTAGCTTGGCATTTGTATTATACTCGGCATCAACTAAGAATTAGTTAAGTGTGTTGACACTCAATTTTCAAAACCAATCTAAGACCAACAATCTCCCCCTTTCACATGAGTGGCAAAAACACTTAACTAAGCATTATGAGTTTGGTCTCTATGAGTATAATACACATTTTGTTTGGCATATGTACAAGACTTCAAAAATTTGTTCAAAATTTTGTATACCTCAAAATATTGGAACTCCCCCTGAGCTGATGTGCCAATTCTATAACCAAAATTCCACTCCTACAACCAAAGACTCTTGTGCTGAATTTATCTCAAGCTGATGTGTCTGATACTCTTTGCCTTGTTTGTAATCTGTATCTATTTGTTTGTACTCTCCCTTTGTTTCTACTCCCCCCTTCACATCTTCTTGCATTTTTTGCATCCTTTTGGCTTTATTCCCTTATTTCTTCTTCAAAATTGTGTTACATGAATATCTCCCCCTTTGGATATTCTTTATTACCTCCATCAAAGAATGTATTATTTCCCCATTCTTATTAAATGCAATAATAAATATCTCCCCCTTTTTGACACTAATGTCAATGGGTCCTAAGAATGAATAGAATATTTAGCCAAAAATGTTTTATTTACCTGCATTATCATCTTCAAAGAAACATCCCAATTGTCTAAGGAAATTTCCAGTGCTTTGTCCTAGATGGCTATTTTTGCTACAAGATGTACTAGGCCTTCTAAAGTAGAAAGATTGGGGTCTTTCTTTAGGACATTTTCTGCATAGGCCATTTCCTTATGTAGTACTTCCAAATGTGGGGTAATAGCAGATTGAATTTGTATTAGTTTGGCCTTGACATTGGCCTCTTCTGCTATCAATACAACTAACTCCTTTTGAGTGTGAAGCGTTGTTACAAAATTCTTCTCACTTTGAGTTGGATCTTTAGGTAGTTGTGTGCTAGAAATCTTAAGATTTTGTTCCAAGCTCAATATTCTCTAGCTAGTTTCTTGTGTGAAGTATGACAAGTCACACAATTTGGAGTATAGTGAGAATATATTCTCAAGTACTATTTTCACTTTTTCAACCTTTTTGGGCAGTTCAACTTGTGATAGTGCTATTTCACTTGATATCTTCTCATTTACTGTCATTTGAAATTTCTTTTCAGACCATTCTAATAATTTGACATTAGTATCAAGGTCTTGATTTTGTACTTGGTCCACTATGCTAGATAATTTCTCCATGATGGGCTTTGTTTCATCAGGTATAGGCAAGCTAAATGTATCAAGGAATATGTCTTTGATTTCTACCAATGCTTGCTTTTGTCTATACTCATTTCTTAGTATCTCCTACTTCTTCTTTCTCTCCAGTGCTTCTTGCACTTCATTTATCTATGCTAGGTTCATTGTTTTGTAGTCATAACTAGGTATGACTATTTCCTCATCAAGTGCAAGGTATCCATAGTGAAGTACCCTTACTACCTTGGTGGAGCTCGAGCCTAGTGTTGAGATTTTTAGTGGTACTACATCAGTGTTCGGCTATTTGGTAGGAGTCCCTATAGTAGGCAAGTTTACTAGTGTCTGTATTGCCTCTTGCTCTCTTTCCTTGGGGGTTTTCTCCTCTTTCTTCTCTTTTTCTCTACTACCTTGATCAATGATAATGATTTGAGGAGATGCACCATGGCTTTGTGCTATAGGAACATCTTGTCATGTCTGCTCCTTTACTAGCTCCTCGACAGTTGTTGTTGTTATTACTATGGGATCAACCTTAGCAATTGTATCTTGTGTTGCTTTCTCTTTTGGTTGATCATCTGTAGTTGTGGAGGTTGTGAAGGTGGTTCTTGTGTGTTCACCTTCTCCTTAGTAATCTTAGCTATAGCTTTTCGCAATTCTTCCACACTCACCAAAACAAGGTTTGTGCATAATTGTGATTGCAATGTGGTTTGGTGAAGCATCTTTTTGAGATCCTCTACAGTCAAGGGATTGATGTGCTAACATGAGGTGTCAGGAACATCCTTTACAATTATAGTTTCTACAAGTGTTGTATGTGGAGGACTTGATGGTGGCAATTGGGTGTCTTGGACACTCTATTCTAGCTGCTACTCCTCAGTTGTTGCCTCTTCACCTTGCTGTGTCTTCTCCACTGTTACCTCTTCTTCTTTTTTCTCTCCCTCTTCATCCTTTTCATTCTCCTCTTTTTCCTCATCATTTCTTCACTCAAAGGGATCTTCCTGCCCTTCCTTGACAGTAGTCAATCCATAAATCAATTTCCACATTTGTGCGGATTTCTTTACAACATCCTCTATTTTATTCTGTAAAATACTAAAGGCTCTGTATTTGGGTCCAAATTTTCTCCCATATTTATTACTAGCCTTGCTTATTTGACCTTTTATTAGGTTTGGCATTACATGAGCCAATGTATACTCCCTTATTTCTTTCTCCATATTAAGGTAGTAATGCCATTTATTCTCTACAATGGAGCTTAGCTCCTTAGGCATAGAATTGTCAAGTTCAAGTGGGGTGGTCTTGAACTTGGCCATTATAGTGTAGATGGACTCTTCCACTATGTTTTGTTCTTCTTTTGACAATTTATTAAAATCAATGGTCTTTAAACTAGTTAAATCTGCATTATCTCTAATGTTATCACAAACATTTTACAAATTAGACTTGGTAGAATGTCTTACCAATCTAGATTGATCATTGTCAGATTTTGTCTTTTCTTCATTTGACTCTGGGGGTGCAACATATTTTCTTCTTTTCTTTTGTTCTACAGGCCCTCCTTGCTCTGTGGCTTTTTTCTTCCCCTATTCCTTTGCCACTTGTGTTGTTGCCCTCGTATCTGCCTTTGTAGTTGGCTTGGTTGGGCTCAACTTTGTTTCTGTCCTCCTCCCCTTGGGTTGTGCAACTGGCTATTTTTGTGCTTTTCTCTTCTTAGGTTCAGCCTTGGGTGCTTCTTGCTTGGCACCTTCTTCTTCTTCTGCATCCTCCCCCATGCCCTGGGTCAAAGCAAGTGTCTCATGTCCTTGTCCTTCTTCATCATCTTTTTCTTCTTCACCTTCTTGTTCTTCTTCTGCAATACCCCCACCAAATTTGACCTTAAGTTTCTTCACAAGTTTTTCCTTCTTCTTTAGTGTGGAGGTAGTCTTAACCTCCATATCCACCTTTGACCTTACCACATCATAGGTTCCAAAATGTGGTGCACTTTTGTCCATTTCCTCAACTAGTAGTGCAATTATAGTTGTTGATGCCTCATCTATATATATTTCATTGCCAAGAGGTCTTAGCTAGCTAACTCTTGGTATGGCAGCTTGTATATAAGTATAATCAATATCTAGAAGAAAGCATACATCATTTACATGCTTTTCTACTAATGAAATTGGTATTCTTAGCCTTTGCTTCATGGTCTTCTTGAAGTCTTCAAAATAGCTAGTCATTAGGGTCTCAAAATTAGCTCCCATTTGTTCAATGTATTCATTAACTTGAGCTATGCTAGACCTATTTGCTTTCCAAACAACTTTTCCAAAAGAAGGAAATTCATTCTATACATAGAAAAATATGCAAATCAAAATAGCACCAAACTTGTACTATGCTCCCTTGGTTCTTCTTATTGCTGCCAAATTTTCATTGATTTGTTGCAGTTGCAGTTCTACAAGATCATATGTATGATCCTTTTTCACTAGTTTGTAACCCACATCCACTATAATGCAAAGTCCACTATTAAGTCTACTAGATTGGTAGAACTTGTGTGCAATAACTCTAATAGAAAAGTCAACAAGAGGGTCTTGAATGGTGTCTATTGTCATTCCTCTCTTGTTCCACTTGGCACTAGTATTCTTTTCAATTGCTTCCTTAGAATCACTCCTAAGGGTCTTTGGCTGATCTAGGGTTGGGTACCCTATCACTCTATGTACAATTCTCTTCGTTAATTTTACTAGACCATACTCCAACCATAAAATTACATCATGTATCCTACTAAGCACTATCCTAATCCATTCAGTTTTGAAAACTATGGGAAATTCTATGGCACACATCAAACCCTTCTTCTCAACAATTTGATACTCTTCTTTCAAAACTCCATTTTCACACAATCTCTCATAGGCTTCCCTCATCTCCATGTCTCCTATGGCTCCAATTTTGTAATTGTAACATCTTCTAACATCTTGAACCATAACTACCTTAGGGGTTATAATAGATAAGGCTCTGGTTGGGTCATTTTTATATGCAACTTTAGGGATTGGCTAGAAATCTGGTTGTTTCACTTTGTTTGATACTAGTTGTACCTCAAATGGCTCTTTCTCCTATGTTTTCTTAGAGCTAGAAGCCATTTGTACGATCTATGGTTTAAACACAAAGAAAATATGAAACTGCGTAACTTGGCACAAATGTAAATACCTTGAATTTGATGAAACTATGTTGAATCATTGTTGAAATTAGCTCAAATGCTAGATTCTCTGCTTTGAAGTCATTCTACACTCTTCTTTTTCTTTTCTCTTAGTTTGCAATGAACAAAAATGATTCAAAACATGATAATATACCCTATTTTCATTGCATTTAATGCTTAGTGTGTTTACAACTATCCACTTAGCTTCTTAAGCATTTCTGCATTACTTGACTTCCATTGTCTTTCCACCACTTGGCATCCACAGAAGTAATCAACTGAAATTTCTCTTTACTTGGCTTCCTCTACCAACTCGGCTCCAACTAATCATTCAACTTCTACTGATTTTGTCAATCAACTCGACTTGTACTGGAATTTTACTCAGCATCTAAGGGCAACTCAATAACACTTATGAAATCTTGAAATTTAATCTTTGCATTTGTATTCATGTTGATCTCTTCTTTTCAATACTTTCTTATTTAGGAACTGATGTATGATAAAGCTTTGTAAATCAGTCCCTCATGTCTTTTCTTTGCTTAGTTTGATGAAGTGTGACCACTTGACCTTTTAGGTGAAGTGATCCCTTCATTTGATGTACTGCTCCCATCTTTCTTCTTCCATGTATTATTCATTTCTCCTCTGATGTGTTCAACATCTACCTTCTCTTTACATTTGTTGTTCTTAGAATTGGATGTCTTTGACCTTGTTGGGAAATTCCTACTGATATGACCAGTCTTCAAACAACTGATACATGTGATTTCACTCAACCATCTGCTATAGTTTCCACTGAAATGTGTCCTTATGCAATTTTTAGAAATGTGTCCATATTCCTAACAGTAATGACAGCTATACCTGGTGTTGTAGTCCCAATTGTAGTGATGTCCATGGTTATTTTCCCTTGTTGATTGATTAGGTGTCCATATAGGCTTTGATCTACACTCAAAAGCTCTATGTCCATACTTCTTGCAATTGTAGTAGTGACCTTCAAATCTTGGCGTTCTGATAGTCCTAGTCCTATAGTCATGTGCTTGATGTCCTTGCTTTTTGCACTTAAGAAAATGACTCACATTCTTAGTTTTGTCATGTTGATGGTCATTCTTGCTCTTGCAAAAATTAGAGGTATGTCCCTTTTTACCATAGAAATGACAAGTAGGTTTAGTGTTCTTACCTTTGTTACTCATTTTTTCTGTAGTCTTGGATGACTCTCCCTTTTCAGTGCTGGTATATCCTAGTCCTAAAGTATCATTGCTAGCCCTTGGTGATTTTAGTAGCTACTCAAAGTACTTGATGGCCTCATTAAGTTTTTTGAAGCTCTCTGCAATTTCCTTCTCTCTTTTTAGGTCATTTTGTAGTTGTTCATTTTGCATCTTCAGTGTAGAGATCTCAATATCCTTGACATTCAACTCATGATGTGCATTCATTAGCTAGCTTAAGGTGTCTAGCTACATGTTTGAAATTCTTGTAAGTTCAATTGACTTTTCTTCTAGTCTATTGGAAAGATTTCTCTTGTCTTCTTCTAGCATAGCCTTATCTTCAATGGGTCTTTTCTTCTGTTCAATCACCTCACAAAGAATCATGGCTTGTGATTCTTGTTCAATCTTGAGAGTTCTAATTTCTTCTACTTGGACTCTATTCTTCTCCATTAGGTCTGCTATTGTTACATCAAACTCTTTGGAATCTCTATTTGCAAACACTTTTGAGGTGTTAATCTCCTTGTATTGTGTATCATTCTCAGCTATGGCAGTCTCTCTTCTTCTCTTTAAGGATTTTCTTAGTTCTTCTCTAGCTTCTTCCAAGGTATGTAGAGCAAGTTGTATATCAATTGCCTAATTCTCTATGATCTTCCCAAGTTTGTAGACTTCCATTTCCAGATCTTTGCTCCAAGTTGTAAGGCTCCTCCTCGTGAGAACTTGGCTTTGATAACAATTGTTGGAATTTACAAGTGGGAAGATTTACTTCTGAGAGGGGGGTGAATCAGAAGTAACTAACTTTAACCTTTTCAAAACCTTTTAGCTGAAGTCATTCACATGTATCTAATTCATCTAATAAACATGAAAGTAAAGACATGTATGAAAACATATAACACAAGATTTTGGTAACCCAGAAACCCTCCAAAATGAGAAGGTAAAATTGGGGTGGGCATGATACCCACAAAGTATCACTATAGCAATATGTAACTATTCAAGGTTACAAAGTTTGACCACTTCCAATGGTCTGCCCTATGAAAGACCTATCTTGTTAAAGACTTTTCACCCTATTAAAAGTGACCTGGTTAAAGGATTTACAAACACTCACTTGGAATGTTACCCTATTAAAGGATTTAGCACCTTGTTTAAAGGCTTACAACATGGCTATTAAGCCAACCTATCATCATAGGATTTTCATTCCTAATACAATGGATAGAGAGTATTAGAAAGTCTTGACCTGATGACTTGCAATCTTCAATTGCTGATTCTAGATCCTCATTCTACTTTGTCTATTCTGATCCTTTCTTGATCTGATATGTCTCTCTTCACAACTCTGATACTCTATTCTTGATCAGTGAAATTCTGCAATGTTGTTCTGTTCTTTCTAAGTCTTTACACCCCTCTTCACTTCGCTAGCATTCTCCCATAATCTCTTACTCATGCACACACACAATGGGGTTTCGTTCTCCTTTTAAAGGCTTCGAAGACTTAGGATTAGGTATGAATCTATGATCAATATTCATTCTTCATTCCCTGCTTAATTCTTTCACTTTTCTTATTGGTTGCATGCCTTCTCCGTTTTTCTTATCGGTTGCATGCTAATTACATAGGTAATAATATTCATTCTATTCCAATAAAAAACATAATTTTATATGAAAAAGTTTTAATTTATTTTAAATAATAAAATTATTGAAATATCATAGAATTACTAATTGAATATATAGATAATAATTAGATAAAAATATAGAATTTAGCTACTTATTGATATTTGTAAATATGAAAAAAAAAGTTTTAAAAAAATTTAGAAATAATTAATAAAAACAATCAATGTTGTCTATATAATTTTCCTAATTTGACTTTTTCAAATTTTTTCTAAATATAAGAGTTGATTTTCACAATTTTTCATTTCAATCTTAAAAAAAACTAATTTTTTTATATTTAGCCAATTAAAAATATTCATTGTATTCTAAATAAAAGAAAATACTAATGAAAATAAAAATAGTGTAAAAGTTTACTTCCAAATTTTATGGACTTTGAAAAATATCATTAAATTTTTTGAGAACAATAATAGTTGTAGCAATGATAAAAATGGCTACTTCTTGTTTCAATTACAAAATTAATTAAATTAAATCAAATCATGTTAATGTTTAGTATTACTAATATGATTTATCTAGCATTTTAATATACATGACACTAAAATGACCGTCAATTTTTTTCAAATGCTAAAAAGTTTACATTGATTAATGCTTCTGCTGTAGAAAGTCTCTCGACTTAATGAGAGTTTGAAAAATAATTATTTTCCCCTTTGTAAGATATACATTTTAGTTTTTTATTTAGAGATTGTTCATTAAGTATATCTACTAGTATTTGTATTTAAAAGAGCTGCAATGTTAATGTAGATAGTATTATACATCTTAACTAAAACAATTATAATTTCTAATTAGATAAAAAAAAATTTCACCAAATTTATTTTAGATGTGATAAGAAATGTATAATATGAACTTATAATTAAATAATATGCATTTTTTTTTGTAGTGTGGGTTGGGAACAACTTTTCTAAAATTTTAAAATATAAACTATATTTTTTAATAATAGCTATCTTATGTTTTGCATCACAAAAAATAATTTAGAATATAAAAAATAATAATTTCTAATCAATGCATTTTGTCAATAGAGTATTGCATAAAATAAAATAAAATCTCATGAGAAAATATGTCAAAAACTAATCCCAAACTACCCCATTTACTTTAACCAAATCTATTTTCTATGAATGGATAGTTCATTTATTTAAAAAAATCTAGGCTCTTTGAATTACTACCTCCCTTATTTTACATAAATCTATTATTTTTAAATTGATGTAAAATTCATATTAAAAATTTATAAGTAATGAAATTGTCCTTTTACTTAATGGATGTAGACTTCTATTTTCGCAATTGAAAGGCTATGTCATTTCTTTTATTTGTTCTTCTCTAAAGCCCTTGTATTTGACCTTCAAGTCCTACAATAAGAACTCTTGAGTACACATATCTCTATGGGAAGAAATAAAAATAGGTTTGGCACAAGGCTTGTGAAGACAACCATAATGTAAATTTGGCTATGTAAAGCCTATGAAGACTTTCATGGATGCACTTCCCCTTCAATACCCATGTTTTTGCATGGGTAAACAATGGAAACTTTCATGTTCAAACAAAATCTCTAGCAATATTTATCCTCTACCAAGAAGGAACCTATATGTGAAACTGCATTCATAAAACTTTATAAAAACTTCAAAACTGCAAGATAATGAACATATGCCTTATTTTCTCGTTGATATAAAATATATTAACTTGGTTTTCTCCAAATTTTGATCACTCATCCTCCAATAGCGATGAATATAAACTATGAAAATGGTAACATAAATTAAAATATACTTTCTAATTTATGACTAAGAAATTTTTTACTAGATTCCTTATCTCATTTTGTCTTGGATGTTTGCACTTATTCACACATGAAACAGATTTTAAAAAACAAAACCATTACAAAACATAAAAGAAGAATGGATTTGTGGAAGAAACAATGGATTCATAGACTCTATTCTTTAGAATTCAAGCACATTTTATCAAGTGTTACTGAACTACAAAACCATAGATCTTTCTCATGCCAATTAATGTACACCATCATTGTTCTCTGCCAAAATGTCCCAAACACCTATATTGAAATCAAATAAACAAACATGCCTTATGTTCAAGTATCTTGATTTATAAAATACATAAACCAAATCCCTCACACCCCTACATTCAATGTGTTTTGTAAGTGATGAATAATTATCTTCTTCTTCTTCCTCTTCCTCCCCTTTGCTTGTTATCAATTTCAATAACTTAGTAGACATTCACAGTTTCATTCCCTCTTTACACTCCTCCTCCACAACGACATCGTATACTACTTATTTCTCTGTTCTAGACATCAATACCACTAGATTCAATCCAAAATTGTAGGTTACACATAAATAGCACATTCACATGAAGAATATGATGTCATTGGTTTTACACTCATTACCTTTCCTCATCACTTTCTCTATAACTCAACATAATAAGAATCTCCCTTAATTTCTTGAAAACATAATTTTTCCCATTAAAAATAGTTAAAGAAAGCCATAGGGATGAAGCACTATGCTTGAATTATTCCAAAAAATGTTGCTAAATCAAAATAAGGATACATGGTCACAATTATGAAATCATTCTCCTAGGGTTTTGCATGCAATGCAATTTTTTTTGAATTCATCTTTGGTTTTGCACCTATCATACCACATTAATTCCAAGAGAAATAGGAGTTTTTATTATGGCTCTGGTAAACTTTAGCCTAGTAGGTGATACTGGTGCTAGAGTTGTTGTGATAGATGCTCATAGCACCTTCCCTGAACAAATGACCATGAAATTTTGTTCCAAAAGTATTTCATGAGGTAAGGCCTCCCCTGATATTATTCTTAACATTTAGAATTTTGATGATACATGTAGCTGGTTAGAAAAGAATGCCTTGATAGGATATTTTAAGGGTCAGACTCCTCCTAAAATCATGCTCAAAGATGGGTTTCCAAGACCTGGACTCCTCATGGACTCTTGCTTGAGGGCATTCAAAGCCTTACCAAGGTTTTTTCATATATTCCATTTTGATAACACTTCCTAGGCTAGCATGGTTTTTAGTCACAGGCCCTAGTCAATTAGGCTAGTGGTCTCATGATTTCTCTATCTCAGATTATAGTAAACTAAAAGTCCCTGTCTGGGTCAATTTTCTGGGTCTTCTCATTCCTTGCTATAAGTTTATCCATGATATTTCTCAAACCCTTAACAAAGTGGTTTGCATAGAGCTAGAGAAGCTCTTTAATGTGTGTCCTCAAAGGAGGGTTTACATTGAAGTGGACCTCTCTCGTGATCTTAAAGAAATCATTGATATTTAGGTTAGAGCACACACCTTCACTCAAAAGGTGGGTATGTGCAAGATCATTGTGGGCAAAAAATTAGAGATGTAGAAAAAAATAGTCCAAAAGTGATTTTAAATTCACCTTGACTTTTTCCTTCAATTCTAACAACAAAGCAAAAAAAAAGCTACTTGAATGTATCAGGTATCTAATATATCAATATATCAAGTACCTAAAACCTATGCATATATTTTTTTTAAAAAAAATTGAACACTTATTTTGTCATTCTCTCTCAACATTAATGACATCTGCTATCAGGTATCCACTTCTAAATTGGGTATACAAAAATTCCTTGCCATTTTGTTTTTGATAAGATAAACAGGTTTTAAGGGATCTTGAAACCCATAAGTTTTACAAAAAACAAGGCTGATAATAAGCAAAAGAAGCCTAGCCAAAACAAAGGTCCAACAGCTGAAAAAAAGCCCGAAGGCCCAGCCCATAACAAAGGCCCACAGAAAGGCCATAAAACAAACAAACTAAAACAGACTACAGAAAGCCTGTCCAAAAGCCAAAAGCCAGAAAGACAAAAATTCAAAAAACAAGAAAACTAGTCTTCAGTAATCTTCTCCATTTCCTGCATAGTCTAAGCTACCTCGACTATCTTTTGTTTCTCCTTAGCCATTTGATCCTGAACCTTCTCCATGCCCTAATACATACTAGAGAACGTACTGGTAGTGGCCTTGTCATCATCCATCCTGGCCTTCTCCCTATTATGTCCTCCCTCCTCCACTAGGAAGCCCCTATCCTTAAGTTTACCAGCTAGGGATTGGATGTTTTCATTCATCGAACTTAGGAGAGAAATCATCTGACTTGCCAGGTTGTGGTTGTAGTTTTCAAGATTTCTAATTCTCCTTTCATTTAAGCTTTCTCTGTTATCCTGGTCCTCCTAGCTATCAATACCAGTCTTTTTCTTAGTACTTTCCATCTGGGATACCTTTTCTCTAACTTCCTCCAACTCATGGATGAGCCATTTGATTGATATGAAGTTGTCAATCATGCTACTGCGGGAATTATTCAAAAGGTTCATTCCAGTCTCCCTTGCATTGTCTGAAATGGCTAGGATAGCTGGGTCTATGAGCTCATTGAGCCTAGGCTCCTCCAGATTGTCCACCAAGATCTGAGGGTTCATAACTTCCCTAAAAATCTCCATAGTAGCAGTCCTCACATTGAAATTTTTTCGGGCCTTTCTTCTATTATTGACCTGCACTTCCCCCTCATTCTCACCAGTGATGACATTCACTTTTTCCTCCGAAGGAGGCTGATACTGGATAGGGGAGAGGGGAAGAGGAATAGCCTTTGTCCTTTGATTTCTAGTCTCCTCCACTCTCGGTACCTCCCTCTTTCATTTTTTCCCAGG
The DNA here is from genome assembly GCA_028749045.1 of Cupressus sempervirens. Taxonomy (NCBI): domain Eukaryota; kingdom Viridiplantae; phylum Streptophyta; class Pinopsida; order Cupressales; family Cupressaceae; genus Cupressus; species Cupressus sempervirens. The sequence continues at coordinate 577,297,995 of CM053787.1, forward strand.
TTTCTCCTCTTCCAACTCCTCCTCCGACTCATTGTCAGAATCTTCCGTATCCATTTCCTCCTCCTCCTCAAAATAACTCTCTTTTGCTTGAGCTTGGTCATGATTTCCCTAGGGCTTTTCCTGCAGGGAGTTGTAGTTGTGGACTATTTCTTGCCTTGACCTTTATTCTTCTTTCCTGAGGTAACATTCTCCTCCTCCGAGCTAATGTTCTCAATGTCATCAGAGTCTGAAGAAGAGTTGGAGCTACCTTTGTCAACATCCTCAACTTGAGGAGGGTTTTTGCATATAGACTGAGCTCTGAAATGCTCATGGATGAGGAGCAATAAACCCTCATGCAAAGTAGGGTTAACAGTGGCTTTCTTCTTGAAACTAGAGATAGCCTTGTTCATAGAAGTGAGAAGGTAAAAGGGAATGGAAATTCTACTCTTATGGCGAAAATGATTTAAAATCACAAAATGGTGAGTTCTGACCCGATCAAACCTAGGGTCCAGGGTAACATAATCAATGAGGGCATATAAAACATACCTCCAGAACTTCTTTATAGTCTCCATCACATAGAAAGACTCTTTCTTTTCCAGCTTGTTCATTTCTGAAAAAAATTTCACGAACTCCTTGACTGCATTGGACAAAATTTTCTTGTCCCTATAGAATTTAAAACCCTCTGTAGGGATACCAATGACCTCCGCAACCACCTCCTCTATAATTTGGAAAGAAACCCCATTCACCTTGACCTTGCCATTGTTCCACGAGTTCACCATGCTGTTAGTCACCTCAAGGTCAAAACCATGGAGTTTCTCGAAAAAATTCACAACCCCGCCCTTTTCCAATTTTTTCCAGACTTTTCCCATGTTCTTCCACTTCTCCACTTCACCCACTAGTTCCTTTCTGCTCCGTTCTCTAGTCATGACATTCATTTTTTCTTCAACTATTCTCATGAGCCCCAATCTCTGCAAATTTTTTCCAGCCAAGATTTTGGCTCTGTTTCTATTATTGGGTTCATGATCCTTCGCCTCTTTGAAACAATAGCAAGTGAAAATGATAACGATCCTCCAAACGTGTCAAAATGACGGAGAAAATCCCTTGAGATTATGACAACCAAGAAACTTATTATGGCTCATACCACCATCCAATCTTTCTTTATTAAACATGATAATAGTTAGATTGACCCATACTTCAGTGGATTTTCTCCAGCTCGATTAGTGACTTAGCCTCCATCGGAAAATCTTTTCCGAAATGCTAGGTCATCTCTTTGTCTGCTCTCACCCCTTTGTTAGCGAACCAGTCAGCAACTGGGTTTGCCTCTCTAAACGCATGAGTGACGTGGACCTTCTCAAATTTTTTGAGGGCGGCACGTGTCTCATCAATTATATTTGCAATCGACCACAAGGGGGGGGAGATTCCATTAATGTTGTTAATTATGTTTTTGAAGTCCCCTTCAAGCCAAAGTTTGGAAATGCCAGCTTTACCACACTGCACGTAGCTCTGGCTTTGGCCAAATGGTTGGTCTGGGTACCAAGCACAAGAGCAAAGGCCGCAATGCCCTCGCCAAAACTATTTCTTATAATTCCACAACTTTCAGAGGGGCCTGGGTTGCCCTTAGAAGTGCCATCGAAGTTGGCTTTTGACCACCCTTTCTGGGGTAGAATCCATCTAGCATCCTATCTTTTGGGATTCTTGTCTTTTTCTTTAACCATCTTCCTGTCCCCTATATCAACTTCCCCCTCCTTCATCACTTGAAGGTTTTCTTTTATGTTTTTCAAAATCTTCCTTCCCAGAATTATTGCCGGCTCCGCTTTGTCCCTAAAAATTCTATTGTTCCTTTCCTTCCAGATGCTCCAGCAGAAGTGAGGCAAAAACCAGACATAATTATCCTACCGACCAGCAATTTTACAAAGGCTTTTCCAATGACTAAAAAAGTTGATAAGGTTATCCGGCCAACACCAGAGAATCTCCATATCCTGATTAAGAGAACTCCACACCTCCCTAGCAAAGTCACATTGAATGAAGATATGATTTCTCGACTCATACTAGTTTTTATAGAGCGGGCATCTGCTGGGCATAACATGGACTCTCTTCATGAGATTATCTTGCGTTAGGATTTTGTTCTAAAGGGCCAACCAATAAAATATGTTGATCTTTGGAGTGAGGCCCGTGAGCCAGGCATCCACCCAATGGGGTTTCTCCTTTATACCCCAGAGAGAGTTGTAGCCAGAAGCAACAGAATAACTTCCATTGGGATTATCCTTCCAGACCAACTCATCCTTATTATTACTAGGGATCGAAGAGTTAAGCATAGTCATTATTGGTTTCAAATTTTCAAAAATGAGGGAAAGGTCTCTCCATTCCTGACCAACCCTGTAATTGCTTACCTTTAAACCCATATAGCTCTGTGCATTCTTGCATCCATCTCTCAAATACTGGGTTGTTAGAAAGAGGGCCTTGACATAACCACCTATCTGACCAAAATTGAATATCCTCTTCATTGCCTAGTTTCCAAGAAACCCTCGCCTTAGCCAGGTCCCTGGCCTTCAGGATACCATTCCAAATAGTTGACCCTTTAGGGATGTCCTCATTGAATAAAGTAAAATGAAGAGATGGTCTTCTGAGGTATTTATTTTCTAGAATGTCTCTCCATTCACTAGTGTTATTGAAGATTTGCCAAATTTGTTTTACAAAAATTCCTTGCCATTTTGTTACTCTGCATTACATCCAAGGATAAGTAAGTTCAATTTTTATTGTTTTTCAATTGATTTAGTTTTTTTTTTTAATTTAATTTTTTCTAATGAAAATAAAAGTTTTTTTAGTTTGACTTATAGATTGTTCATTCAAATTGTAATTATATGTTCATTTTCATTATAAAAAGACATTGCAAATCCTAACCAACCTCCAAACAATCCCCTGCCAAATGATGATACTCAAAATAATCCAGAATCACCACTACCCCCTCAAAACCCTCTCCAAATTCAATACCTAATAGAAGAAAATCTAAGTCAATTGAGGGTTGTGTAACAAACATATAACACTATCCCTAGTTTATCTCACATCCTAGCCACCCTTAATACTATTGTGCCTTATATTGATACCCTTACTGAGCAACATGATGTAGCTCTTTGTTGGTGTGATGAGATGCATTGCCAGTTTGATGATGGTTTGGATAATGATGGGGTTGTGGCCCTTAATATTAGTTAAAAAAGAATTAACTGACATATCTTTTAACCCCAAAACTAGTATAAAATTTTACCCTAAAAAACCAAAATTTTCAATCAAATGGTGCATTAATGAGGCCATTAAAACTCATTTTTGGGATCATCGGTGGATGGTTTTTGACAAACCACCATAAAAATTCAAAGGTCCCCATGTATTTCTTGAGTTTATTATATGCTATGTTTTTCAAAGGGCGTAAATTTCATTGTTGGAGCATGAAATTGAATATGGGTGTAGAAGGTGGAGCTCCAAGGATAGACTAAAGGCAAAGTGGAAGAAAGTCACCACATTTGTCTACCACCCTGATATCCTTGCTTCTACTCTAGTCTAGCATCCTAATTTCATCGTTGTGACTAGTGTGACATCTATTAGAGCCATTCATCATTTGAGTAGTCTAGTAGTCACCCAGACTAGGTCATTTTCCCTTCCTCATGTTGATGATGTTGGCACTAGTACATCTGGAAGTTCCTCACATGTTTATGTGCTGCATACTTCCGTTATGTGTAAGAGTCTTTTTTTGGGTCACATTACTGATTCTAAGTTTCAATTTGAGGTTGGGGATTATGACACAACAAACATGGATGCAAAGAAAGCCACAACTTCTATGAGAGACGAGGAGGGGTGGGACAAAGACATGGAATCCTTCTATTACACTAAGTCTATAAATTTGAGTCATCATAGCATTGTTAATTTATAGTTAATATTTATATTTAAAAAAATTATAACTTCATGCTTATGTACATTATATGATTCATTTATGTCAAGTTGATGATAGAGAGGGAGATGAGAGGTTTGGATGCTTTCACATTTTTGGCCATTTCATTTGGCCTTGAGACCTCTACAATATGTATTATTTTATTACTCATTAAATTCGTGTTCAATATTGTATTTTACATGATTTCTCATCTTCATTTTCTATTGCAAGTTTCACCTATCGGTGGGGGACAATGTGAGGGGGTTGCAACATCGATCATTGACAAGGGGAAGGTAATTATATGTTTTAATGTCATTAAATGCATATATAGATAGAAATGTACGTTTTAATTGTTTGTACTAATACAATTTTATTGCACTGTTTATTTTATAGGAGGTGGCCTCTAATTACGCAAATACCCTAATTCACCATTGCAAACCCTCATGCATTTCCATTCGTAGTGAGAGTCCTATAGTATGTATATTTATTATTTATTTGATATTAATGTTCTTATGTTGAAAAGAAATGATTTTCATCATTGTAAAAACTATACTTTTAACTATCATAAAAAATATCTAATGTGATGGAGGGAAATTGGTAGGGCTTTGTATCTTTGCTCATTCAACTGATATTTGTTGATCAGAGATCACCTGAGCTATAAGTAAATTATAGTTTGAATTATTTTTATTTTATAATTAATAACATTGTAGTTTAACTATTATATAAATCTAACAACCATAAAAACATGTTTAGATTAGACTTAGTGAGGTGTGTGCTTTGTCAAGGACATATGTAAGGACTCTTGAGTGGTGAAGGAAGGAGTGGAGAGAGGTAAATGAAGTTACCTTCATTGTTGATAAATATGCATTTTAATAAATTTATATTTTATATGTACAAATAATTTAATTAACTAGTCTAACTTGGATTTTGTCTTTTTTGTTCATATAGGAGCTAGAGAATTTAGAGAATGCATTGAAGATGCTCCATTCTGATGATCCTCCGACAACCTAGGATATAGTAGTTCTTTAGGGATGCCTTAGGGCACATTTTTAGATGGAATATTCCATATTTTATGTGTAAACTTTGATTTCATAGACATATTTTGATGACATGCACAAAAATTTGTATATGGATGTATATTTTGACATACATTTGCATCGAATTTATATATGATTATTTATTTTGATATATTATATTATTGTGAATCATTGCACATGTGTATTTGTATATTGTATGGAATCTTGTTTTTTTTAATAATATTCATTAGAGTTCTGTTAATTGAATTCTTTTTCATTAGAATCTTGTATATGGTTTATGAAATCTTATTTATTGTAGTCTTGTTCATTAGAATCTTGTTCCTGGAATGGTTTATAAAATCAATATCAAACTAATAGAAAATAATTTAAATCATAAAATATTTAAGTAACCCCAAAACCAAAATGTCTCGAGAATATATAGCCATAAGCGAAGACAAGCCCTTGAAATTTGTTAACATCCAACTAGCCATGAACACAATGAGAACACAAAACAACAAGGGCTTTGAGTTATGACTCTATAATATCATTTCTCAAATGTGCTTAATGAACCTTATGGGAACTTTGATGTGTGGAACTAGTGAAGTTTCTAGTGATGAAATGATGCCATGAAAAATGGTTCAAAAGTTGCACACTAGCGTACCAATTCACTAAGGAATACTATGATGTTTGGTATCATCGAAGATCATTGTGCCAATTTCAAACAAAATTGAATCTCCCAAAAATAGAGAGGTTATTGTGGGTATTGATATCATGGTCCTTTAGCATATGATAGTTCTTCGACAGGCCTCACGAGTTCCAAGTTACAAGTGTTCAAATATTGTATCCCAAATGTGCTTAGGGCACCTTGGAGATGCTCTAGTTTGGGGTGCTCATGAACATTCTAGTATCTTTGTGGTCAAAATGGTGGTGTTACTAGGGTTCACATGACCATCTGGAGCTAGTGGTCTCGAAAAAATGATGCCACGATGAATGGTTCAAAAGTTGCGCAATGGTGCACCAATTCATTGAGGAAGATTGTGACGTTCAACGTCGACCGAGCTTGTTGTGCCAATTTCAAATAGAATTGAATCTACCAAAACTAAGAGAATTAATTATGGGAATTAATATAATAGTCCTTTAGCATTTGATAGCTCTTGAATATGCCTCATGATTTCTGAGTTACAAGCATTTGAAGATCACAGACCAAATGTTCTTAGAGCACCTTGGAGATGCTCCAGTTTGGGGTGCTTGCAAATGTTCTAGGATCTTTGTGGTTGAAATAGTGGTGTTAGTATGGTTCACCCAATCATTTGGAGCTAATGATGCTAAAAAAATGATGCCACAATGAAAGGTTTAGAAGTGGCACACTAGTGCATCAATTCATTGAGGAATACTGTAAGGTTTGCCATCGATTGAGATTATTGTGCCAATTTAAAACAATATTAAAAATACTTGAAATAAGAGAGGTTATTGTGGGCATCAATATCATGACCATTTAACATATAACAATTCTTTGATAGGCCTCACAAGTTATTAGTTACAAGTGGTAGAAGATCATAGGCCAAAATGTGCTTAGGGAACCTTGGAGACAATCTGGTTTGGGGTGCTCATGAATGTTCTAGGCTCTCCATGGTCAAAAAAGTGGTGTCATTAGAATTCACTTAGTCATCTAGAGCTAACGACACTGATGAAATAATGTCACGATAAAAGGTTTCAAAAGTTGTGCATTGGTGCACTAATTCACTGAAGAACACTATGATGTTTGGTATTAATCGAGATCGTTGTGCCAATTTCAAATGAAATTGAATCTCATAAATCTGAGAGAGGCTATTGTGGGCATCAATATCATGGTCATTTAGCATCTATCAATTCTTTTATCACTAGTAAATTTTGGCAACTATGTGACTAAAACTGATCATATTTCACTATTTCTTTATAATTTATAGGTATCGATGACTAAATACATGATTAATTTGGTGATTGGGTGAAAACACAAGATCAACCAAATAGAAATGAGTAAATAAAATACAAAATAAATGACTAAATAAGTGATTGGATAATTAGTCACTTAAACACAAACAACTAAATAAACTACCAAATATATGACTATATAAGTGACAGGATAATTAGTCATCATTACTTTCTCTAAGGTTTATTTATTAATGGATTAGGTTAATTTTATTTTTCATAAGTCATTCATGACAATTGTACCATCTCTTTCTAATACTAATTTTGGTTTTACAATCTTTATACGAGATCATAATGACCTTATTTTTTAACAACACTCACCCTTTACACTCTCTATATGAATCCTTATCTCAATAAACCTATCAAGGATAATCACAAATAACTCAAACTTCTATCAATAAGGTTCCTAAATTATCTTCATTAAGTGCCCTATCTTCACAAGTCATTAGTTCATTTAAGGACCTAGAATATTTAAGATTTGAATATCCAATCAATATCTCAACATATATTTACTATCATGATCCAAAGAATAATAACATTTACCATTCAATATTGTTCATTTAGGGATAAAGCATACTTTCTTTATTATTGGTGTCTTTTCCCTTAGATCAAATAAATTAAATTGGCCTAATCTCATTATTGTATGTAAGAAAATGACTAATCACATTCAAACAACCCTTATGTCCATCAAATTTTATTACAACTATTCTTCTTCCTATAGACAACATCTTTAAAACCTTTTTTGAAAAAATAAAAAAATTGATAAATGTTCTCTTCTTTAAGGTTTCATACTACATAATAAATTTTTTCTAAAATAAATAAATTATGACATTTTTATTGTGTCATAGTTTCTATTATTTAGCAAGATTGCATGCACACAATTATAAATCTACGTGAATTATGCTATAGCAAAATGAAATTCTCAAGTCTACATAATTGTACAAGAACATTTTATTTCCAAAATAGAGATCTAAATTCATATTCATTAAATTTGATAGAAATTATTAAAAAGAATTAATTTAAAAACTTAAAATAAAATTTATAAAAAAAAATTCAAATATTACAAAATATCTTCTTAGATTAAATTTGGTATATTACCCATTTATTAAATTTATAATATACATTTTCTATTTAAGTATAATTTAAAATTAATTAGATATTACAAATTTTAGGATACCAAATTATTAGCCAATCTTTGACATTCAATATCCTTTTCCCTCCTTCATTCCTCATATTTTGCCTTTCTTTGTGAAATTGATGGTAGTGTAGTTGGAAGCCATGGGTGGAGGGGACATTCCTTGTAGGATCAATAGAGTATTTGGTATGGGCATGTAAGAGCTAGGGTGGTTGCTAAGTGTGGTACACAAACAATGAGTATTATATCTTCAGATAAGATAGTTGTGTGGACTAGGAATTTGCAGGAGATGAGCATGTATTTCAGGCCCAACCACATACTGCCTGGATGATCATCACCATGTTTGTGGTCATCTCATCTTTGTGATGATGGTGGCTCAACAAGAAGTACTCGAACCTACATTAGATTTACATGATGTCATCAAACAATTAGTTCGTTTGACCCTCCTCCCAATTCATTCATTAGGGCTTTAGATTTTCTATGTTATATGCAAAGAGGGTTTTTTAAAAATATTGAAATTGGCTTGTATTAACATGATGAATCCTATTATGGGCATTTATATTGTGTTAAAAGGTATTCCAAGTATGGAAATTTGTTCCAATGTGGCTTTTATGAAGGTTAATGGTCTTATTTTTCCATTGTGAAAGACAATTTACAGGGATTCTCCTTTTTAGTGCCCCCATTGCTCCAAATCTGACCTAAACACAATCAAGTTACTATGCTATTACCCTTGTTTTTTGGGTTAATTGTCTTGTTATCTAGTTACAACTAAGGATTCCTTTTCTTTCCTGGTAAAGTGGTTGCATGGCACTGATTTCTTGAACATACTCTATGGTAGAGATGCATTTAGTTGTAAAGAATATCTATTGAGCTTAAGAACTTAGTTTAAGTTCTTTTAATTTTTAGATTTATAAAAGAGGATGTATTTTGAATATTGTGTTGAAGCTGATAAGTAATTCCTTAAACCTAACATTTAAAATCATAATGATAATTATTCTTATGCTCATGTGTGCTTGGTGCAACAAAAATCAAAATTAGATCTCCAATTTGAGTATACAAAATTCAATACTCAATACTCCTTGGGGCTATATTATTGCAACACTTCTTGGTGTTACAGATTTTGGGAGAACTGATATTATGAGTAGATTCTTTCTAAAGCCAAATGCTAATTTTGATGACTACATTGCCAATGTTTTGCCTCTTTTTAGTGGCTTTGTCACCATTCTCATAGTTTCTGAGGTATGTTACTAGGAGCATTATTTGAAAATGCATTAGCATGTTTCATAAACTTATACTACAATGTAAAAAATTTGATTTGATTAGGGTAAGAATGTTTCATTTTAGTTATCTTGTTTTTGGTTGATTAATCTGCTACCAAACTTCTATCAAAGTTTTTCTACACCTCATTCTTATATGATCTTTTATAGAAAAGAAATGGTCTTCAAAGGTATAGTAAGTTTGCAAAAATGTTGGCTAACAATTAAGAAAACATGATGTGGCTTTTTAGTTGGCTTCTTTGCATGCAACTGTTTGATGCATTAGTCAAACAATCATCTCTTTGTTTTCAGTGAGAAGAACCAAATTTTAGCATCATTATGTTTTCTGGCAGCTGCTTTGCAACTTATTCCCTTGGTATCTATCTAACCTTGTGCAGCTAAGAATATGAAGCATATTTTTCAACAGTTTCTTATAAATTTGTTCAGAAATGCATTGTGGGCCTAATTGATTCTCACCCTAGTAAGAATAAATATCAATTACAAAATTCAACATGAAACTAGAAAATTGAGTAGGACTTAACCTAGATATTCAAAGGCTTTAGTAGAAGGTTTCCCATTTCAACTTTAATATTTCATGAAGAGCTCTAAATACAACTACATAGAATTAGATACTTGTATAATAAACTCAAGTAACAATAATATTGACACATGCTCTATTTTTTCACAACTAGATCATTGTTTCTAGGCCTAAGTCTCTTGAGGAGCCTATAGACAAAATTGCAATCAATTACAGGTGATGTTTAGGAAAGTAATCATAGACCAAGTAACTAGGGCTAACGCTGTCAACAAAACAATACCACAGTGAATTATTTGAAAGTCATGCACTAGTGCACCAATTCACTAAGGAACACTATGAGATTTGGCATTGATCGAGATCACTATGCAAATTTCAAACGAAATTGAATCTCCTAGAATTGAGAGAGCTTATTATGGGCATTAATATGATGGTCCTTTAGCATCTAACATTTGTTTGATAGGTCTCACAAGTTTTGAGTTACAAACATTAGAAGATTGTAGGCCAAATGTACTTAGGGTATCTTGGAGATACTTCAGTTAGGGGTGCTCGTGAATGTTCTAGGCTCTTCATGGTCAAAATAATAGTGTCATTGGGGTTTACCTAGCCATCCAGAGCTAAGGGTGTTGACAAAATGACGCTACAAAAAATAGTTCAAAAGTTACACAATGGCACACCAATTAACTAAGGAACACTGTGAGGTTTGGCATCAACCAAGATTGTTGTGTCAATTTCAAATGAAATTGAATCTCCCAAAAATAAGAGAGGTTATTGTGAGAATTACTATCATGGTCCTCTAGTATCTGATAGTTCTTCAATAGGCCTCATGATTTATGAGTTACAAGTATCAGAAGATCAAAGACCAAACATAATTATGACATCTTGGAGATGCTCTAGATTGTGTTGCTTGCGAATATTCTAGGCTCTATGTGGTCAAAATAGTGGTGTCACTAGAGTTCACCAAGACATCTAGAGCTAATAGTGCCAAAAAAAATGATGTCATAATGAACGGTTTGAAAGTTACACATTGGTGCACCAATTCACTAAGGAACATAGTGAGGTTTGACATTGACCGAGATCACTATGCCAATTTCTAATGAAATTAATCAATTATTAACATAAGGTAAGATCAATAGTTAGTATTTAAGTGTTGTAAGTTAAATTAGAATCCCATTGTGTTTTTTTTTATGATTTGGAAATCTATCTCACGACCTATGAAGATGTCAATCAAACCTCGTATGATTTTGTGATGCAGGAGCATCTTGGGATTCCTTGTAATCTTGCACTTTTGTTCATTCTACCAGTTGCTGTCAAGTTGCCAGTTTCCAGTTGATGTTGAGTGCCAGTTTTCTAGTTGATGTTGAGTTGCCAGTTTCTAGTTGATGCTGAGTGCTAGTTTTCTAGTTGATGTCAAGTTGCTAGTTTCTAGTTGATGTTGAGTTGAAAATTTCTAGTTGATGCCAAGTTCCCAGTTTCTAGTTGATGCCAAGTTGCTAGTTTCCAGTTGATGCTGAGTGCCAGTTTTCCAATATGTGTCAACTTATCCAGTGTGTGCTGAGTTGTATGTGTTTTTGGTTCTTAGTGGGAGCCGACTTGTGTATTTAATTTTGAGCATGAATTTAATTTAGGGATGAGTGTTGACCATCTTGAGGTCGACCTTTCTATTATGTAATATTCTAGAATCTTTTGTAAGCCATTTTGGAAAGTATAAATAGAGTGCTTAGGCTTAGATTAAAGGTAGAACTGAGAGGATGGAAAAGGCAAATGCATATGTGTTTGGAAATGCAAATTTAAAGCTAGATCATGGATTTGGAAGTTGTATATTGTATTTGGCTATAAATTAGAAGGCCTTAGAGCTGGGCATGTATGTTGATTACTTGATGAATTATTAAGGATATTCTTGTTCTCTCTCCTTGATGTTGCATTTTGTGTTGTGTTTTTTGCTATGTTAACTCTTGCAGGGTAGTTTGGATAGCTGGGTCAGCCTTGGGCCCTAGTTATTCATCCTTTTCTTGCATCAGTTAGTATCAAACCTTGAAGTTTGTCCTTGTGGAGATTGGATCGTGTAGAAACCTAATTTGGATTTGGTTATAGGGTGGCAAATCTGCGAATTTGACCTATAACTTGCAGAGGGTTACAATCTTGTAGGAACCTGATTTGTAAAGATGGTTCATGGTACAAGAAATGTCAATGATGGTATATTGGATCAATTGAGACAAATTGCAACCAAATTAGATGTTGTGGAGACAGCCCAGAGGAGAGGATCACATCTTGATGATGTAAGTGATAATGAAGTAGTAGCACCAAACCATAATCCAAAACCTAAAGAAGATCAAGATGAGGAGAGATTATTGCGAGTGTTGTCTAGGGAAAATTCAAAGCCTACTGTAGAAGTTGTTCCTTATGATGGAAAATTTGATACCAATGTTATGTTGGATTGGACCTTTGATATGGAGAAGTTCTTTGAGTATGAAAACACTCTTGATAATAGAAAGGTGAAGATTGCAGTCACTAGGTTGAAAGGTCATGCATCACTATGGTGGGAACATTTGCAAACTAATAGACAAAGGAGAGGAAAGGAGAAGATCAGAACTTGGCCAAAGATGGTGAACAAGGTAAAGAACAAATTCCTCCCTGCGGATTACCAAGTTAGCTTGTTGAGAAAGATGTAAAATTTGAAACAAAAGGACATGACCGTGAAAGAATATATCGAGGAATTCTATAGATTGGACATCATATCTGGACATGTGGATGATGATATTGAGAAAATTGAAAGGTACATTAATGGATTGAGATATGGAATTCAAGATGAAATAAGTTTTGTGAAGTTGGAAAGTGTAAAAGAAGCATATCAATATGCCTTGAAAGCAGAGGAGATCTTGACAAAGAAGCATGAACAAAGACAAAGAGGTAGAGGTGGTAGATTCTAGAGAGGCAGAGGTATAATTTATGGTGAAGGTGGTAGATCTGAAAGTTTTGTGCAGGATAAAGGCAAATCTAAATGGAAAAATGATGAGAAAGGCAAGGCTGAATGGAAAAGTGCTAATTCTTACCGAGGAAGAGGTAATTCCTATTCTAGAGGTGGATTTCATTGTAATTATTTCAGATGTGGTAAAGAGGGACATAGATCTTTTGAATGTAGATCCTCTAAAAGTAGGCAAGGTAATAGAAATGATGTGATTCAAGGAGATGATGAGGGTTCACCAAGTGGACCTAAGGCTAGAGAAAATCTAATGGTAAGAATAACCTTATGTAATAAGGGAAGGGATGAGGAACCTTTTTTAAGGAGAAGTCATTTCAAGACAAGATGTAAGATGGCTGGAAAATGTTACAAAGTGATCATTGATAGTGGAAGTTCTACAAATCCAACATCAAAAGAGATGGTTACAAAGTTGCAATTGTAGAGGCTGAAGCATCCTAAACCCTATCATGTTTCATGGATCAAAGATGAGCATAAGATATTGGTAAGTGAGCAATGCCTTGTGAAGTTCAATATTGGACATTACTTCGATGAAGTTTTGTGTGATATTACACCTATGGATTGTTGTCATATTTTGTTGGGTAGACCTTGGAAATATGATAGATATGTTGTACATGATGGAAGATTGAATCAATATACTCTTTGGGTAAATGGGAAGAAACAAACATTGCTACCTTTGATTGAAAGTCCAGATGAGAAAGGAAGTAAAAGTTTGCATGGTTAATGAGAAACAATTTGAAAAGGAAGTATAGAAGAATCAAGTTTGTTTTGTTATAGTTCCTAGAGGACCAAGTGTTGGTAGTAATGAATAACTAGCAGAAGCTAGTAATGACCAAGTGACAACAAATAGTGATAGTTAAGTACCAGTAGAAATTACAGAATTGCTGAATGAGTATAAAGACATTATTGTTGATGATATTCCTAATGGTTTACCTCCAGTAAGAACTATAATTCATTGTATGGATCTGATTCCTAGAGCTAGTTTGCCAAACAAAGCACCATATAGATTGACACCTATAGAGAATGAAGAACTTAACAGACAAGTGCATGAGTTATTGCAGAAAGGTTTGATCAGAGAAAGCTTGATTCCATGTGTTGTACCTATTGTATTAGCACCTAAAAAGAATGGAGAATGGAGAATGTGTACTAATTCTAGAGCTATTAACAAGATCACAGTGAAATATAGGTTTCTTATGCTGAGGATGGATGACATAATGGATTGTTTGAGTGGAGCAAATTAGTTTACCAAGATTGATTTGAAGAGTGACTATCATCAAATCAGAATCAGAGAAGGTGATGAATGGAAGATTATTTTCGAGACAAAGAAAGGTTTGATCAGAGAAAGCTTGAGTCCATGTGCTATACCTATTGTATTAGCACCTAAAAAGAATGGAGAATGGAGAATGTGTACTGATTCTAGAGCTATTAACAAGATCACAGTGAAATATAGGTTTCTTATGCTGAGGATGGATGATATAATGGATTGTTTGAGTGGAGCAAAGTATTTTACCAAGATTGATTTGAAGAGTGGCTATCATCATATCAGAATCAGAGAAGGTGATGGATGGAAGATTGCTTTCGAGACAAAGATGGTTTGTATGAATGGTTGGTTATGCCTTTTGGTTTGACTAATACTCCTAGTATTTTCATGAGGTTGATGAATGAAGTTCTGAAAAGATTCTTGGGTATGTTGTTGATTATTTATTTGGATGATATTCTAATATTCAACAAGACTAAGCAATAACATCTTGAGCATATTAGACAAGTATTGCAGAGGTTGAAAGAGGAAAAGTTGTTGATTAATCTAAAAAAGTGTTCTTTCATGCAAGAGGAAATTGTGTATTTAGGATTTTTGATTTCAGCTGATGGTTTGAAGATGGATCCTAAGAAGGTTAAAGCAATTCTGGAATGGCTTACACCTAAGAATGTGGGTGAGGTAAGATCATTTCATGGTTTTGCTAGTTTTTATAGAAAGTTTATAAAGAATTTTAGTTTTGTTTGTAATTCTATGACTGAGACAATGAGGGGAGATAAAAAAGGACTTCAAGTGGACACATGGAGCTGATAAGAGTTTTGAGATTTTGAAACAAAAGGTTGCTGAATTACCTATATTGGCTTTACCTGATTTCAACAAAGTATTTCAAGTTGAATGTGATGCAAGTGGTAATGCAATAGGAACTGTATTAAGTCAAGAAGGTAAACCCGTTTCTTTCTTTAGTGAAAAGTTGAATGATGCTAAAAGGAACTATTCTGTGTATGATCAAGAGTTTTATGCTATTGTCCAAGCATTGAAGAAGTGGAGACATTATTTGATTCCTAAAGAGTTTGTACTGTATATTGATCATAAAGTTTTCCAATACTTGGGAAGTCAACATAAATTAAATCAAAGACATATGAAGTGGGTAGAGTACTTGCAAAGTTTTACATAATTTGTGATCAAGCATAAGAGTGGAGTTACTAATAGAGGAGTTGATGCATTGAGTAGAAGACATTCTTTGTTGACTGGAATGAAGGTTGACGTTCTTGGTTTTGATGAAATGAAAGTGTTGTATGATGTTGATCCTAATTTTTCTAAGGCATGGAGAGAGTGCAAAGCACCAAATCTGATAGATCATAGAAGCAAGTATGATGAGTATTTCATTCAAGAAGGTATGTTGTTCAAAGGTATTTATATGTGTATTCCTAGAAGTTCTATGAGGTTGAATCTGATTAGGGAAAATCATAGTGGTGGATTAGATGGACTTTTTGGAATTGATAAGACATTGAGTTTGTTGAAAGAGAAGTATTAATGGCCACAAATGTATAAGGATGTTCAAAAATTTGTAAAGAGTTGTGGAGTTTGTCAAGTTGCAAAAGGGGTGAGTCAAAATACTAGTTTGTATACACCTGTTATTGTTTTTGAGAAACCTTGGACTGACATCAATATGGATTTTGTTCTTGCATTGCCTAAGATAGTGAAAGGGTATGATTCCATATTTTTTGTAGTGGATAGATTTTCTAAGATGGATCATTTCATACTGTGTAAGAAGACATCAGATGCTGAGCATGTTGCTAAAATTTTCTTTAAAGAGATTGTGAGATTGTATGGATTACCAAGAAGTATTATTTCTGACAGATATAGTAAGTTTGTTGGTTATTTTTGGAAGACTTTGTGGAAGAAGATGGGTACTGAGCTAAAGTTTAGTTCTACATTCCATCCACAGACAGATGGACAGACAGAGCTTGTAAATAGAAGCTTGGGTAATTTGCTAAGATGTTTAATTAGGAATAAGCCAACTAATTAGGAGATGGTATTGGCACAAGCTGAATTTGCATATAATAATTCTATGAATAGGAGTACAGGGAAGGCACCTTTTGAGATTGTTATTAGAATGCATCCTAGAGGTATATCAGATTTGAGAGATGTTGTTGGTGAAGAAAAGAGAAGTGCTATAGGAGAAGAATTTGTTGATTTTATGGAGTCTTTTCATAAGGAAGTGAAGTTGAGGTTGAAACAAAGTAATTAGAAGTATAAGGAGAATGTTGATAACTCTAGAAGACATCATGTTTTTGAAGTTGGTGATGAGGTGATGGTTCATCTGAAGAAAGGAAGATTCCTAGTTGGAACATACAGTAAGCTTAAGATGAGAAAGTTTGGAGCTTGTAAGATGTTTAAGAAGTTTGATAGTGGTAATGCTTATGAAGTTGAGTTACCTAACGACATGGATATATCTCCTATATTCAATGGTGTTGAATTATACAAGTATCATGAGTCAAATGATGAAGTTGTTGTGGCTGATGGTTACCCTAAGAAACAGATTGAAGAAGTTGAATAGATATCGAGTCAAAGAATTTGTAAGAGCACAAGAGGAAAATATTACTATGAATATTTGGTGAAGTGGAAGAATAGACTAGTTGAAGATGATACATGGATTTCTCAATCTGAGTTGGATTCAACTCAGGTTGTGACACTTGCATGATTTAGGAAAATCATTTCTCCAACCCTGGTTGTCTGATGCAGGAGCATCCTGGGTTTCCTTATAATCCTTCACTTTTATTCATTCTTCCAATTGCTATCGAGTTCTAGTTGCTGTCGAGTTGCCAGTTTCTAGTTGATGTTGAGTGCCAGTTTCCTAGTTGATGCTGAGTTGCCAATTTCCAGTTGATGCCAAGTGCTAGTTTTCTAGTTGATGTTGAGTTGCTATTTTCCAATTGATGCCAAGTGTCAATTTTCTAGTTGATGTCGAGTTGCTAGTTTCTAGTTGATGTTGAGTTACCAATTTCTAGTTGATGCCGAGTTGCTAGTTTCCAGTAGATGTCGAGCGCCAATTTTCTAGTATGTGCTAATTCATCCAGTGTGTGCCAAGTTGTCTATGTTTTTGGTTCTTAGGGAGAGCCGAATTGTGTATTTTATTTTGATCATGAATTTAATTTAGGGATGAGTGTTGACCATCTTGAGGTCGGCCTTTCTATTATGTAATGTTCTAGAATCTTTTGTAAGTCATTTTGGTAAGTATAAATAGAGTGCTTAGTCTTAGATTAAAGGTAGAACTAAGAAGATGGAAAAGGCGAATGCATATGTGTTTAGAAATGTGAATTTAAAGTTGGATCATGGATCTAGAAGTTGTATTTTGTATTTGGTCGTAACCCAGAAGGCCTTACTGGTGGGCATGTATAGTGATTACTTGATGAATTATTAAGGATATTCTTTTTCTCTCTCCTCGATGTTGTATTTTGTGTCATGTTTTCCGCTGTGTTAACTCTTGCAAGGTGGTTTGGATAGCTGGGTGAGCCTTTGGCCCTAGTTATTCATCCCTTGCCTGTGTCATTTTGTATCTTGTTAACACTTCTAGTTGCCTCTTCATCCCCTTAACTATCTTTTTCAAGTTCAAGTTTACTGTATAATACCTCAATTGGTGGTTTCCTAAGTAATTATACGGTTACCTAGACAATACATCCTTTGGTTATAGGATCACATAACTAACATCTTAGTAAAAGGAATGCTCATTTTTCTAGAAAGAGAAGCCAAGTGATATAATAACACACTTGATTTGTTTTCTTTTTGGTAGCTTTTTTTTCATTTTTATTTTAAATTTTGACTTACTCACATTATTGAGTGAACTACTAATCTAGATAACTTTGTTTCCCTCTTTCCTTGATTCCTAATGAATCCTTTATTCTCTCTGACCTTCTTGTAATAAATCTCATATATAGTCCACCCCTATTAGTTTAAGGTGAGAATGGTAATCTTATTACATTTTTATCACTCTTGTTAAGAGACCTCATTCATGTGAAGTGAATCGCCTCTACAAGACCAAGGTTGTATAATAAATTCCATAAATTTTCTATGTTTGGGTCATAATAACATAAAACCTTTATTTTATTTTCTCAATACTCTAAGATTCTTCTACCATTTCCCAAATTTCTCAATCATACCTATTTTTTATTATCATCAAGTGGAATTATTAACTAAAATGGAGAATGATATAAATAAAGATAGATTCCCACACATTTATTTTTGTTAAAGTTTATTTTTTAGCTTAGTTACTAGGATTAGTGTTTCATGCATTCTTTTGGTGTCTAGTGACATTTCTATGCAGTTCTTGATGGGAATAGTAGGTAGAGGGCCCTTACAGGCTTATCCATCAAAAGAATATTTCAAATGGGTAGCTTCTTTTGGCCTTGGTTAGAAATCTATTAACCTTCCTTCTATTTAACCTGGGATCTTTTGATCTTGGGGGGAGGAATTTCTATTTTAATAGAAAAATTGTTGCATGAAATATCTACTCATATAGATCATGGGATCTTTTGATCTTAGGGGAAGGACTTTCTAGTTTTATGGGCAAATTATTGCATGGAAATATATATATAACTCATATAGATCATGGGATTTTATTAGTGGATTTTGAAGCTTCATGCAAGTTGAATGACATTTAGGTGGATGTGCAAAACATGTTGTTGAATGAAACTATTGCTAATTTATGTCTCTCCTTAGTTGGTAAGTTTCTCAACTTCAAACCTAATAGCACGCTCAAGTTAACTAATGGGTTGATGACCATTGGAAGTTAAACAATAGCACGTTAGAATTAGCATTATGGCTAATATTTTATTTCTTTTTAGGTCTGTTAATGATAAAGACCTTATTAAGATCCTTACTAGAGGTCCTCAGACTAGTGGCATAAATCTTAATTTTTTGTCTATTTGTAAATGAAAATAAGGATTTAAGACTTTTTCATATCTTGTCTCTATGGATTTTTCCTAGATTTGTCTCCCTAGGTTCCCCTAGAATAATGGAACCTTTGGGTTTTCACGCAAATTGTTGATTCCTTTGGAAATCTTCTTGCAATTAACAAAGTCACACTACAAAAATATACGTTGATCTTTGCTAGAATCTATGTTAATGTTGTTATTAATCCCATCTTGCCTATCATTGTTATATTAAACTCTAAGTTTTCTTTGAAAACATCTCATTGAATAGAAAAATGCCAGAGCTCATTATGAGTTGTGTGAGAAGTACGACTGAAGGAAGCCTTGGATTTAAAGAATTTTGTTGGTCAAACTAAATCAACAACTAAGACATTAAAGGATAACCAATAGTCTTTTGGTGTCTTCCTTAATGGTGTAGCTAAAAGATAAACAAAGCTAGAATGATCATTGTAGGGATAACATGTTGTCCTACCTATAAATAATGATGTAATGGTCATTCCTTAGAAGGAAAATAAATTTGTTATAAACTTAATATTCTCTAGCCCTTTAGAAGAACAATCTAAGGAAAAAGAAGATTATCTAGAGAAAAACATAGGCAAGGAGATAGACCTGACCTCTTATCTAAGTTAGAAGGAGATTTACAAAATCGGTATTGAAGGGGATAGGAATTCAGGTCAAAAGATCGACATGATAGAACCTATTCATGAATGGATAAAGGAGAAGGTTAAAGTTGATCTAAAGAAGAGTTATTCTCAATGGCTAAATATAGTTGATTCTCTTATTCATAATTACTAGCTTTGAAATGGAAATAAAGAAAAGAGGAGTCCCCCTTCTTATCATTTTGAGATTGCATGTAAGGATCAATCCAATAGAGGGTAGAGCATTAAAGCCCATAAGGACAATCAAACCTTTTTTGAGTTTTTGTGAACTCTAGTGCATCAATATAAGCCAAAGAAAATACTAGATGAAGATGACTCTAAGATCATATGACTTAAACATCACACAATAAGATTGGATTCCTAAAATAAAATTGTTAAATAATCAAAATTAATTAATTCTTTCTAAGCTTAAATTTTTCCTTTAAGTATATGATGTTTGAAGTTGACCCTCTATAATGGAGTAGAAATTCTTTGGAGGAAAAATTAATAAGAAGAAAAAGAGTAGATGTGCGGAGGGACAGACAATCAGGTTCAAGTGCATAAAGAGAAAATAGCGGATGGCCCCTTGGATCCAAAAGGAGAAGGTAATAAACAAGATTCGTGAAGATTCATCGTCATCTCAAGAATGGGCTGATCTATCTCGGGTAATGCATGAAACAAGGCAAGCATGTTATTAAGGAAAACTTGAACAATTCTGTTGAAACATGACTTAACAAGAGCTCTTTGAGAGCTGGAGTCCCTACCTCTAGGGAAACAAATTGGACGTACTATTCGTTAAAATTATGGTTTTGAAAAGAGAAGTTATAAATTTTAGCAAATTTAGTTTAGATTTTTAGTTAATATTTTGAATTTTAGTTTTATAGAATAATGTGGTGACTAGCCATTGTCTAAAAATATACAACATAATGTAATGCATTATAAAATCGCGAGATTTGAATGAATAGAGTTCTAAGTAAGAAATTTAAGATTTTTAGAATTTTATTACATAAGTTAAATTTGGAGATTAATTTTTTAAATTTTTTTGATTAATATATACTAAAGTTTATATATATAAAGCAATACAACTCTTAATAGCAATAATATATTTTAATAAAAAATCAAATTTAGTAATTATTGATTTATATAAAACTAATTTTTAAAATAATATAAAATATATTAACATTTTTAAATACTATATTCAAAACTAAAAATTGTGATATTAATATTGATAAGACATTATTTCTGTTATGGGAGATAAAAACATGACTTTTTAATAAATCCAATGAACTTGTGACAAATATCCAAAAGATAAAGTTGTAATTATTTTATAAATCTAATGAACTTGTGACAAATATGCAAAAGATAAAGTTGTAATTAATAAATCTAATGAACTTGTGACAAATATCCAAAAGATAAAGTTGCAATTATTTTATAAATCTAATGAACTTGTGACAAATATGCAAAAGATAAAGTTGTAATTAATAATGAACTTGTCACAAATATGGAAAAGATAGAGCTGTAATTAATGAATTCATTAATGCATGTTAGAAAATATTGTATTTTTTGAAGTGGAAAAATAAAATAAACCCCACCAAAAATGTAATGGACCAATTAGAAAAAGGTAATAAATCAATATAAATTAATTTTAAAATAGAAAGTTTGTTGAACTTTAGGAATAACTTTAGAAATAGAATAATTGTTCTCCAAAAAAATAATTGAGGTGGGGGGAAGGGGGGGGGGGGAACATTAGTACCCTTTATAGGCAGGGACTAAAAATGAGTTTTTCTTTGGAAAGAGAAGATTTTTCTGAGTTTAAAAGTGCTTTCGTGGGTGTTCCAACAAATTAGTTGTGATGGATGCATAAAACCATTATTCTCTACTGACGTTTTGACTTCACTTTGCCAGGTGCTATTGAACAAGTGTTGTATGTGGGCACTGTCTACGGTGCAACGTAAATGCACCTTTTCATAGAAGGATTATAATGCAATCAAGAGTAAAAAGAAGGGACTCAAGTGCATATATGTTGCCCCGTAGTCATTGACTTTTGCGTCGGTCCTTAAAATATAAAGTGATAGATCATGCAAAAATTGATGGCTCATCCGAACTTCCATCAATGACTGAAAAAAGAGAGGAAGAGATTATTTAATGCATGATAAAGAAGGACATTAAGTAGGGTCCCATTGGGAGGGCTTATGATGATGTTTTTTTTTTTTTAAAATCATTTTTTTCCTTTTTGGATTACATGACTACAGGAAAATAAGAGTTTCACTTTGCAATTCTCATATCAGCTTAAGGGTCATTTGGTTGTAGGGATAGGAATCAATAATTGGGAATTGTTATTCTAGAATTTCTATTATAGGATTGTTATTCTGGAATACAAATTTTTTTTCTATTTTTGGTTAGATAAACTAAAAATTAGAGTTGGAAAACATCTATAGAATAAAATTCAAGTGGGAGATGATACAAACTGGTATGCTTGGGTGGAAAATCAGAAATGGCTTTCTTGAGATTACCAAGAACTAACTCTACACTGATCTATTCAAGGGTAAATAGCTTCTATATCTCAACCTCGAATTGTATTTAAAACAATGAAATCTACTAGCTATAATACCATTGGTTTAACCACATATGTAATTGTGTATACCTTTGCTTCTTGTGTTGCTATTAGACCTATATTATTAAGACAACATCATTCTCCCCACCTCAACCCTGCCAGGAGCCCATATCAATTGTAAAGAGAAAGAGGAGATCGATCACAACCCAATTGGTAGTGCATATGAACTATCAATTAGCCATTCAAACTTTATCATCCACCCCTTGCAACAATACAACATTCTTGAACTATTTCAATTTGGGATACAATAAATTGATGAATCTAGAAAGTGCCCCTTCACAATACAGTTCTATTACATTATTACAAGCCTAAAGGAGGCAATGACAATCTACGTTTTAACTTTCACAGGGATAAAATTGTTTCAGTGGATTCCAAACTTTGATCAAATAAGAAAAAGTCAAAATGTGAATAGGAATAGCTATTCCAATAACAAGTTTTTTTGGGAATTGATATATGCTCATTTTGGGGCCAAAACGACAATATGCATTCCTATTTGCAATTTTGATTTGACACACCAAATAGAGAATGCAAAATAAATTCTAATTTTCAATTCTTATTCGAACTATATTCCAACAAGCAAACGGGCCATTAGAGTATTTTTTTGCTTCCACCAAAACTAATGACTTCTTCCAAAAAAAAATTAAAGGTAATGAAGCTACAAATTTTTAAGGGAAGTTGACTTTTAAAAACTTATTTTAATGTTGAACTTCACTAAAAAAATTATGGGAACACAAGCTTTCTTAAATTTAAGAGCTTAAATGTTTATGTTGAAATGCGCTACAAAATTCATTAGACTTATAATCTTTGAACATTTTTATAAAATATTAGGAACCTCAAGTCTACTTTTGAGGAAGCCCCACCTCCACAAGACCTTGACCTTAGTTAACACCTCATTTCTTTACTCTAATAAACTTGTTTGATCATTACTAAAAGACTATAACATATCTTGCTTGTAGCACATGGCATGTATATCAATTTATGAATAGAGATATAAACATGCATAAATATTGATGGAAGTGCACATTCATCAAATTGTCTTCACAACGTGTATCCAAGGGAAGTGCATGAAAATCATTAAATGTGTGTCCTTTCACCAATTAATGAGATAAGTCAACTTTCTAAAGTTCTTAGGATTGTGTCCACCTATTCATAGTTGCGATTTCTCTACTCAATTAATCATTTGCAACACTGAAAAATGGTGTCTCCTTCAAAAAATACTCCTTCAAATTCAACAAACACAGAGAGTGTCCTTACTCACCCAAATGAGGTCCAACTACATATAAAGTCACAAGCAACAAAGAGGAAGAGGAGTGAAAAAGAGGTTCCCTCCTCTTCCTCCAAGAAGCATCTCCCTCCTCTTTCCCCTAAAATTGATGCAGGAGCATCTTGCATGGGAAAATTATTGGGAAAAAAAAAAAAATTAAAAAAAAATTTGGAGGAGAGAGAAAGTGACGAAAATTAGAGGAGAAATAATAAATAAATAAAAAGGGAAAAAGGAGAAAAAGAAAAAAAGAGGAATTTCTATTTTCGAGGTGCATAGGTGGCATAAACAGAAAAATAAAAATAAAATAGTTGTCATTACATTAATCAAGGTGTGTAGGTGGCATCTTAGAAGCTTGTGGAAAGTTTTTTAAATCTTGCATTTAATATTTGTTGTGATCCATAAAGGAAATGTAATTTTCTAATTGGGCCACATGGTGGTGCTTAGTTGTAATTCTAGAAGGTTATGGAAGTTTTAGAAGGTTGTGGATATTGTGTAGGAGGAATTCTAGAAGGTTGTGGATAAGCCATGCATGGGGTGGTAAGTGCCTATTTAAGCAAGGCATATGAGCATTTCTAATCAAGTTCAAGAAATAGAAGCTCGAGGAGTAGAAACTTGAGAAGTAGAAGTTGTGGAAGGAGAAGCTCAAGGAGAAGCTTGATATCATCTTGTGGGTGTTGTAAGGATCTTCAAGTATAATAAAATTTCTTGTGAAGCATTTTTTTGGTCTCCATATTGTTTCTTTCTTAATTGTGAGTGAGTAAGGGTGGTGTGGCCCTTTATCAGTGGTATCAGAGCGGGAGATCCTGAGTGTACAAGCAGATCGCCGAAGTGTGAGGCAGTTTGTACCAAGACCTTGGTTGGTCAAAGTTTATCAGAGCTGGTGGACTGCAAATCTGTTGTCCTAGACTTGTGATGTGGTTCCTGATTGTTCGTGCGAGGTGGCAGGTTGCGATCTGACTTGCAAACAATTTGGTTGTCACAAGGAGTGTGGGAAGGATTTGTTGCAGAGGGTTTACGAAGATCTTGGAAGATGGCTCCAAGAGGATTGGACCCTAAGATGATTGCGAAAATCCATGATATAGTGGAGAGGAATTTTTCTAAGATGATTTCTCAGTTGGATGATAGATTGGCTGATCAAGTTAAGGAGGTTCGTGAGAGAAGATGGCATCACAAGGTTGAGGTGGAAGAGGTTGGTTTTGCTTATCAGTCTGTGGAGTCTGATGCAGAACCTGTAGAGAAAATAGAGGTTGTTGCTGAGGATATTCCTAACCTTGCTAATGTTGGGATGGAGGTTGGTTTTCATGATCAATTGGTTGAATCTGACATGGAGATTATGGAGCACTTGGAGGTGGATGATCCAGTTGTTGGAGGTGAGTTATGTATTACAGAGCATCTTGTTGTGAGCAATGAGGTTGTTGGTTTTGAGAGTTTGGCATGTATTGATGGAGATCTACATGTTGGTGCTGATATGAAGTTTGTTGTTGCTGATGCGGGGTTTGTTGTTGCTAGTGTGGATTCATTAGTTGTTGATGTGAATGGGAGTTTGCTAATGAAGCATTATGTTCAGTTTGTTCTTGTGCATGAGCTTGTTGATTGGATGGTTGAGATGTTGGTGTGGAAGATTTGCATGGTGGTTTTGTTGTCCCTATTGAGGTGGAAGCCTTTGGTGAAGATGAAGATGGTGGTAGATCTTTCTTTTGGTGTCAAAGTGTGGGACACACTTTTCTATCTACCGAGGGAGTCTGATGTAGGAGCATCTTGCATGGGAAAATTATTGGAAAAAAAAAAAAAAATTGGAGGAGAGAGAAAGTGACGAAAATTAGAAGAGAAATAATAAATAAATAAAAAGGGAAAAAGGAGAAAAAGAAAAAAAGAGGAATTTCTATTTTCGAGGTGCATAGGTGGCATAAATAGAAAAAAAAAATAGTTGTCATTACATTAATCGAGGTGTGTAGGTGGCATCTTAGAAGCTTATGGAAAGTTTTTTAAATCTTGCATTTAATATTTGTTGTGATCCATAAAGGAAATGTAATTTTCTAATTGGGCCACATGGTGGTGCTTAGTTGTAATTCTAGAAGGTTATGGAAGTTTTAGAAGGTTGTGGATATTGTGTAGGAGGAATTCTAGAAGGTTGTGGATAAGCCATGCATGGGGTGGTAAGTGCCTATTTAAGCAAGGTATATGAGCATTTTTAATCAAGTTCAAGAAATAGAAGCTCGAGGAGTAGAAACTTGAGAAGTAGAAGTTGTGGAAGGAGAAGCTCAAGGAGAAGCTTGATATCATCTTGTGGGTGTTGTAAGGATCTTCAAGTATAATAAAATTTCTTGTGAAGCATTTTTTTGGTCTCCATATTGTTGCTTTCTTGATTGTGAGTGGGTAAGGGTGGTGTGGCCCTCTATCAAAAATCTTAGTGAATGATTACTAGAACATATCCTCTCTCCTCTTTTCTAGAGGATTGATCCTCTGTGGTTTGACTTTCCTTCCATACAACTTGTAAAGATCTCATTAAATTATTAAAGGACATGAAATTTCATAAAACAAACTCTAAAAGAAAAATTTGTTAAGTCCTCTTCTAAATCAAACCCAACTATTCAACCATGTCCAGTTACTATCTCCTCACTCCTTGACCTCCTTATCTTAGGTGGTTGAATATTTGGAGGTCTAAAACTACCTCTAACGTTGATTTAATTTTGTGTATGACTTGTCATAAAAAAAATCAAATTGGATAACCTTTATAAGACAGGTATTCAACTTATAAACATATGTTCCTTATATGTGAAGTAGGTCAAAGAAAGGAATAACCACATAATGTTTCATTGCCAATTCTCATGGAATAATAGACATAAGATCATGAACCCATTCTTTCCTCTTAATTTGGCATAAAGATCCTTGTTTGGTCTCATCATATTAGTCCCCTCTAAATTCCAATCCTTTAATTGTTTTGTTATTGTGTCAAACCTTTCTTGTACCCAAGATGATGCATTTGGAAAGAGTACAATAATAAACTATTTTGGGATAAGAATAAAAAATGAGAACATTTAGTTTTCTCCATCATCAACAATACCATGGAAAACATTAAGTTTTTTAATGGGTTCCAACCAAAACATTTTCCTTCTAGCGTAGACTTAAATATTGCTAAAAATTAGGCAATGGTTGTTAGGGGCCTTTTATGGCATATATGTTTCTAATGGCAAAGGTCTTAGGAAAATCATCACTGAAGAAGACTCCAAAATGTAATTATGATTCTTTGTGGGGAATCATCCCCTAGTTGGCATGTGAAAGGTTTTATTTTCAAATGTTTTTATATTCTTTCCATCATCAAACATGTTAGACTCTCTCACAAGCTCAAAGAGGGGAATGAGTTAGCCAATAGGCTAGCAAATTTGGGTTCATTCACTAGTTCTACGTAAACATGGACTACTTTGCATATCTTCCAATGATGCTCATGTTGCAGTCTTGGATGTCCAAAGCGCTAATATGACCAAAATATTTGTGTGTACTTCCTTTTTAAGTATGTTATTTTCAATTATTTCTTTAATCATTACTTGAGAGGACATCAACATTTTCAGGGTAGGACATTGTATTTCTTATTCACACCATTTCTCATCCTCTTCCACTTTTAAGTCAAAATTACCATTTCTCTATCACTATTAAGATTCGTAGTTTTTAAAAATCTTTACCTACCATAGAAGGGATTTAGTCCACGTGAAGTCAAATAACTATTAAATCCATAAAAGTAATGAGGTCCATTGGCCCATTCTTGGTTAAGGAAAATCTTTCCACATATATTGAAAGTTCGAAAGTCTTTGACATCGATCTCAATAATCAATTCTCCTATCCCTAGATTGACCCATAAGATATCTTTTGACAATTATCATTCACTATTTTCATAGGATCTATTATAAATTTTAATGAACTTTTGGTAGATAATATGATATTTGCAACCCGGGCACCAAATCAATCCATAAGAATTTTCCATTTTTTATTATTTTCCAGTCTCGCGGGAAGCGCCAACCCAAAAAACAGATTTTGAAATATGGCCGACTTACAATTCAAATCTATGTGCGTTTACGTGTTCTTTGCCGGAGAAGTTAAGTCAACGTCAAATTTAGACAATTAATATACAAATCTTGACTTTATTCTCGTGTCTTTACAAGCCCACTTCAAATGACATCATCAACCCAAGTTATTCCGTCAGTTCTCGGACGCCCGAAGTAATATAAGCGGAGAGGACTTGCAATTAAAAATATGCAGTGGAACCTACGATGTGTTCAATGAATGTGATGTTAAGAAAGACATCACTTCATTGATGGTTTCGTTAACTTTTTAAATTCAGATTAATAATAAAAGGTAAAGGAGACTTCTTTTCTAAATTACTTTAGACTAATGAATTAACTAGATGAATAGATCAGTTTTGGAGTTAATAAGGATTTGTGCTAATTTCATTTGTTCATGAATAGGGGGTTAATAGAATTCTTTTATCATTGTGATAACAAATATATGTATGAAGAAGGGTGAGTGAATTTTATATATACTTTGAAGAATCTATTAGATTACGCTAAGCTCTTGTTTATATTTTAAGCAAATCAATATTATATTTATAAGTTTAAAAGATTCAAACACAATAAGTGACCCCCTTTGACACATATAAATGGTTCTAATAAGTCCCTAGGGGTCCTAGGACCCCTAAAGACATATGTCATCATGGAATACGTTGAAAGGACCTATGAACCCCTTCGACCCATAGAAATGATTCTAATATGTCCCTAGGGGTCCTAGGACCCCTAGCAATATATGTCATCATGGAATCTATCAAAAGAGGTCATAGATCATCTTGTGACCCCCTTCAACCCATATAAATGATTCTAATATGTCTCTACGAGTCGTAAGACCCCTAGCGACATATGTCATCATGGAATGTGTCAAAAGGGGTCATAGGTCATCCTGTGACCCCCTTTGACCCATATAAATCATTCTAATATGTCCCTAGGGGTCCTAGGACCTCTTGGGAAATATGTCATCATGGAATGTGTTGAAAGGGGTCATAGGTCATCTTATGACCCCCTTCAACCCATGTAAATGATTCTAATATGTCCCTAGGGGTCCTAGGACCCCTTGGGACATATGTTGTCATGGAATGTGTCAAAAGGGGTCATAGGTCATCCTGTGACCCCCTTCGATCCATTTAAATGATTCTAATATGCCCTTAGGGGTCCTAGACCCTTTGGGACATATGTTGTCATGGAATGTGTTGAATGGTGTCATAGGTTATTCTATGACCCCCTTC
This sequence comes from Cupressus sempervirens, assembly GCA_028749045.1. NCBI lineage: Eukaryota > Viridiplantae > Streptophyta > Pinopsida > Cupressales > Cupressaceae > Cupressus > Cupressus sempervirens. Next base: position 577,326,772 of record CM053787.1, read on the forward strand.
AACCCATATAAACGATTCTAATATGTCCTTAGGGGTCCTAGAACCCCTTGGGACATATGTCATCATGGAATGTGTCGAAAGGGGTCATAGGTCATCCTTTGACCCCTTTCAACCCATATAAACGATTCTAATACGTCCCTAGGGGTCCTAGGACCCCTAGCAACATATGTTATCATGGAATGTGTCGAACTGGGTCATAAGTCATCCTGTGACCCCCTTCAACCCATATAAAGGACTCTAATATGTCCTTAGGGGTTTTACAACCCCTAAAGACATATGTCATCATGGAATGTGTCTAAAAGGGTCATAGCTCATCTTGTGGCCCCTCTTGACCCATATAAATGATTTTAATATGTCCCTAGGGGTCCTAGGACCCCTAGGGACATATGTCATCATGGAATGTGTCGATAGGGTTAGAGGTCATCTTGTGGCCCCTTTCAACCCATATAAACGATTCTAATATGTCCCTAGGGGTCCTAGGACCCCTAGAAACATATGTTGTTATGGAATGTGTTGAAAGGGGTCATAGGTCATCCTGTGACCCCCTTCGACCCATATAAACAATTTTAATATGTCCCTAGGGGTCGTAGGACCCATAGAGACATATGTCATCATGGAATGTGTCGAAAGGGGTCATAGGTCATTCTGTAACCCCCTTCAACCCATATAAATGATTCTAATATGGCCCTAGGGGTTGTAGGACCCCTAGAGACATATGTCAATATGGAATGTGTCGGAGGGAGTCATAGTTCATCCTGTGACCCCCTTCGACCCATATAAATGATTCTAATATGTTCCCAGGGGTCCTAGGACCCCTAGAGACATATGTTGTCATGGAATGTATCCCCCTTCAACCGATATAAATGATTCTAATATGTCCCTAGGGGTCCTAGGACCCCTAGAGTCATATGTCATCATGGAATGTGTTGAAAGGGGTCACAGGTCATCTGGTCACCCCCTTCGACCCATATAAACTATTCTAATATGTCCCTAGGGGTCCTAAGACCCCTAAAGACATATGTCATCATGGAATGTGTTGAAAGGGGTCATAGGTCATCCTTTGACCCCCTTTGACCCATATACATGATTCTAATATATCCCTATGGGTCCTAGGACCCTTAGAGACATATGTCGTCATGGAATGTGTTAAAAGGGGTCATAGGTCATCCTATGAACCCCTTCAACCCATATAAACGATTCTAATATGTCCCTAGGGGTCTTGTTGGTGCTAAAATTGTGTTCTCATTTTGAGCATCTATTTCAAATTCTAAATCAAATCAAGTCCTTTGAATGCCCATAAATGCCTGTGTACCTAACTGTACCTTTGAGGCCCCTAAGGTGTTTAATGTCTCTAACACCCTGCATTTAGCCTGTCTAAGCATTCCATGAAAAAAAATGTCATTTCGAGTCATTCTGTGATGTCTTGTTTTGAGCAAATGTAAAATCTGCATTTTTCACCAAAGTGTCAAACAACGACAAGAGGGCATGTTTGGAACTAAATATCTCGTACCCAAACATGTTTTGTGACTCGCCACTTTGGTAGTGTTTAGTGTCCATACCAGAGAACCTATGTTTCAGATTTCCAGTCATTTTGAGTCCGTTTCCCTAGGTTTTGAATCCCTCAAAGTTGGCAGTTTACTATTTTCATGCTGATGCACATTGCACATAATTCTAGGAAGCCCTGTTTGATGTGTTATAACTTTTGACCAGTTGACCAAAATGATGAAATTCCTTTTGTGTTGCATTTTAGACATCAGAGACTTGTTATGTTTCAAGTTTCAACTTATGACGAATCCGTTTGATCAGTTTTCAAATGCGATTCCAAACACAATTTCTATGTTTTATTGGTGTCAGCATTTGCAGATTTGTCAGGACCCTTGTTTGTGATGTTATATCTTTAAATTCATGATTTTCTAGATCAAATAGATTGTACCCCTATGTTGTCCTCCAAAAATATTCCAAGTGTGCCAATTTTCAAGTCTTGACGAATCGATATGCACACTTTTCTAGGTCAATTCCATTTGCAAAAATCACTATCTTGTCATTGTTTCTAGTCAGCAAATCCAAGTGGCCCACTTTGACCACTCGCCAAACATGTCTAGTTATTCATCATGAGCCCAAATTGCAGATTCATACTCTCCTCATGACAGAGAACCAATGCCCCAAGTTTCGTACCCTCAAGTGTCAATTTACCCAATTTTCAAAGCCAAATCCAAACCCAATTTATTGTTTTCTGACATGTTTTATTGTAGGTAGTTTTATGAGGTCAACTTTGACTACAAATATATTTTGACCTCGAATTCATCATGAGATGAGATTCGACAGGGTAGGAGTCTACAGAAAAGAGAATCAATATTGTTGATTTCATAGCCTGGTTAGAGGTTCGAATCAGTTTTTAAGGCCAGTCAAAGGACCTTCTCGCACTAAATGATAGTTGGATAAAAAAGGGGTAAAGTGATTTTCAAAAGTTGAATTAATGACAAAGTTTGATTCCAATTATAATCAGGCATTTAGTGGATCAATTTGTGTATTAGTTGTCCGAAAATGAAATTTTTTTAGTCGGGCCCACTTTTGGGGCCTGACTAAAATCTCACCCGGTTGATAAAATGATGGGTTTGACAAAGTGTCGGCAGTGGTGACTTTGATTTCATGGAACCAATTTAGAAGTGATATTTGAAGTATGTAGAGAGGGTTGGGCATGATAAACATAAGTTGCTACTGTATACCATTGTCTCTAGGAGTCGCCAACAAATTGACCAATTGCTTTGAAACCTTCAAATGTTATTCAACACCATTGAGGATTTTTTGTGGTTCAAGTTAGCTATTGTTTGAGACACTAGGGGTGCTCATTCAGCCTTAGCATTTGTTCCAGAAGGTCTAGCACCATATACTTTCAAAGGTCTTCAAAACTACATAAACAAATTTGAGCCATCATATTGCATGAAGAATGGGAAAGACCCATTGGTTTATCCATATGTGATAATTTTAAGCATTCAACTGCAGTCGGTAGTTCAATATCTCACAAAAGAAGCTGGCAGTGAAAGTTATAACATTGATGCTATACATATTTGCATTATACAGGTTGATCATGGAGTCTTATCAGAGGGATTTGGACAAAAGCTTGGGATAATGGATGTTGTTACTGAATTTGCTAGCATGATACAACAATATGGTTCATTGTATGTAAGGCTAGGTAACTTGCCACTTGCATAGTTGTGAAAACTTGATAAAATAATGTTCAGTTGTAAAAATATTGTAAACTTGACCATGCGTTACTGTCAGGATCTTAATAAGCTAGCAAATTTAAAAAGATCCAAGTTTCTTGAAGAGGATTATAATCGATGTATGTGGCAATTTTAAGTATCTTAGATTGGATGGTCTTGGAAATCTCAAGAGTTTGTCAGGTAACATGGAACTTAGACAGTTGAAAATTGATCAGTGCCCTACACTGGAGGAGTTGCCAAGTCTTGCCCGAATGAACTTTTTGTGAGAAAATTCATATTAAGTCCTATGAAAAGCTACAGAGCATTATACTGCCATCAATGCTACCAAATAGAATGCCTCACAGATTTAAGCAGATAAAAGAAAATTATTTGATGGAGATCTGAGTGACTTTTCTTGCAAGGATCAAAAGTAGAAGCCATCCACAAAAGGGCAACCCACGTAATAAAGGAGAAGCAGCCAGCATATGCAAGGACCAGCTCACATTTAGGGGTAGTTAAAAAGAGCTGCGGCCACTGAGGAAGCACGTGCTAGTCATAGGGAAGCTCATGCACGCATCAGAACAAGAAGAATACTCCACTCCAAGAGCCAAAGTTGTGAGTTAACTTTGAGGGAGCCACAACTTCAAAGGAGCCACTTGGCAAGCCATGTCTAGTGAGAACCTACGCTCAGACAACAAACAAAGGGGAACACAATGTAAAGAATCGAAATCCAATCAAGGGGAGCACGTGAAATTAGAAAGCCGTAGGCTAAAAAAGGGGGTAAAGCCATCCCATGCTAAGGTCCCTTGCAATTCCCACATCCCACGTTGAAGGAGGCAACATATTGAAGATGTGAGCCCACACATTCAAAAAAGAATGACTACAGTGCCAGTCCAAGCAGGATTATGTTAGAAGAAAAGGCTTGGAACCAAAGGAAAAAGTAGTACCAAGAAACTATGTAACAAGAAGCCACAACCTTAGAAAAAGGAATGCTCATGTTAAGCAAGTGTTGCTATTGGAAAGCCACGAGTATGGAATCAAAAAAAGCTAGACCAAAGATGCCAAACAAAGAGGGAAGAATCTATGTCAAATAGAGGGAGTCATGGCATCCAGTGGCAAGGCAGAGCGTCCCGCATTGGAAAAGGATGTTAGACTATTGCCCACGACAAGAAAATTACATGAGCTGCAAATAGTGTTATTGCAGAGCTTTACTTTGAATGAAGGCCACAGGGTGTAAAAGAAGAAAGAGAGTGCTGAAAAAGCAGAGCGAAGGAAGGGGACTGATGAAACAATATCCCACATTGCCTTTGTAGGGGAGCTTTTTGTTTTTTAAATACAACTACACGCACAATGTAAAATGTCTTAAGGCAAGTGCTTTTGAAGCGCCAACCCTCGCGTGTGGGGCCCTGTGGTCAGTTGGAAATAAACTAAATTTTGAATGAACTTGCAAATTTAAAAATGATGACATCAGCAACAGCTCAGTCACTGAAAAAAGTCCAAAATCTGGTGATTCACTATCTCACCATTGAAAAATGGTGAGGTTTTCCGATAGCGACATAGCGAGTCGCCAGACAACTTTAGAAATCTAGCAAAGGTTGAATGAGCCTGTGGGTTCTATTTCAAATGCAATTAGTGAACCAAATGGTGACACATGACACATCTGATGATCATCACTATCTTGCTAAAGGAGAGATGCATGAGAATTAACATGGTGAGATAGCTAGCTTTTATGTGGCGACAACACGTGGCATTGACATGGGAGGAGAGTCAAGATGAGAGGTTGCTCCTGCCTAAATGCGTCAGCATGAACTGAAGAATGACAAGTGGGAACTAGGAGGTGACATGGGGAGAAAGTTTCAATGTTGCACTAGATCGTGCCACATGGCAGATCTGACGGCGGTCATTATGTCACTACGGTGAAGATGCTCGAACGTTAACATGGCAACATAGCGAATTGTGCTAGGAAGATTACACATGTCACTAACACTATGGAAATGTGGACAAATATCATGCTGACACGTGGCACTAAATTAGAGGTGGATGACTAAGAATATGAATGAACCAATCGTGTCTGGACACATGTCATCAAGCTGGTCAAACTAGGTTTGACCCAGATTGGAAGGGTAGGAGAAATTCAGAGGTCTCAAATAAAAGTTTATTTTATTCTTCTTAAGTTTTCATGTGTAGGGGCATAATAATATTTTTAATAAAATTTGATTTATCATATAGTTCAAACTATATGAAAATGTTAAATTTTTACAATAATGCATTGGAAGCCATGGATGGAGACCTAATCTTTAGAGGGCTATATCTGGGGCAATTTTTGTCGAAAATGGACACTTCAATATACCATCAAAACTAGAATGAGACGAGCTTTCTGAATTTGAGGTTGGTTTTTGCATAGGTGCTCACCAGTTCGATCTATAAGCCAATTTGTGAATTTTGGGACATTCTCAACGAAATGAGCAGATTTCAACATTGGTCATTAGAATTGGTTAGAGGGCAGTTATGAAGACTATTTGAAGCCATAATGTGGAAAAAATGACTTTGAGAAGATTGTATTGCATTTTGGAGGCTTTTTAACTGATTTTTGGCTTGACCATGATTTAAAATCCGACATCAAAAGCGGTTATGATGATGAACCAAATATCTAAGATTCTTTATGCCTTGTAAAGCCAGAATGATGGGATTTGATTTTTAGTTACAAAGAGAAGGTAGAGAGAGGCTTTTTCTACTTCTTGGAAAGGAATTCTAAAGGGACACTTGTCATCTCCTGATCAGATCTAGGTTTTTCTTCTTCCTATATCTATCTTTTTCTTTCTCTTGGTTTAGATTCTAGTTTCTGGGAAGACAAAACCACTCACTAGTGAGAGACCATATTCTAGTTCCAGTTTTGATGGATTGCAAATACTGAGACACCATTCTTTAGCATACTTCTTTCATGTGAATAGTAGTAGGAAGTTATATATAGATAGTTTAGATCTATTAGGTTGTTTCATGTTTTTTATTTCATGCATATGGTTGTATTGTTTCAAAGAAATCACTACAAAGAACAGCAGGTTGAGTTTCATCTTGAATCTTGTCTCCTATCTCAGTGAGCTTCAATGTTTTATGATCTTTGAACAAAGAGCCTAGATCATAGTTTCCATCCCTTAAGGTTTTATGTAGTCTTATTGTTGCTTGTAACTCAAGGGGTTATGTAAATGCTTCAGTGAATCAGCAGGGTTGCAGGTTTATTGAGAAGGATATCATGTAAGAATGAGGTTTGGATTGAGTATCGATGTTTATTTACAAGGAAAATAGATAGATCATATATCTGAATATATACATAAGTATCAGATATCCATATGTATGCATTTGATTCATGGATTTTTCCAATGGATTAGGCACTGGTCAGCTATAGGATCATTAAAGTCTTACTACTGCATATCTGAGGGTTTGTTGAATTCAAATTTATTAATCAAATGTTCTTTCCCTTTCATGTTGAAGGACCTAAAAGTTTAACCCTTACTCAGCTTATGAGATTCATAGCTTTGCATTTAGCTATTGTAGATCTATGTCATTCCATGAGTCATTAGGAGAAATAAAGGTAAAAATTGCTTAATAGATTTAGGGATATGTTTTTACACTAGTACAGTATCAATTGAATCTGAGGTCTACCTACCTAGGTTTTGCAGAGACTAAAGTAGAAGAAGGGTCATGCCTTATAGTTGGTCCAATGTCTGAAATGGCACGTTGAAAATGGGAGTTAACTACCCCTAGATGTGTTATATTCTCATTGGGATAATTGAAAACCCTCCAACATTTTCAAACACCAATAGGTCCTAGGACCCCTAGAGACATATGTCATCATAAAATGTGTCGAAAGGGGTCATAGGTCATCCTGTGACCCCCTTCAACCCATATAAATGATTCTAATATGTCCCTAGGGGTTGTAGGACCCCTAGAGACATATGTCATCATGGAATGTGTCGATAGGGATCATATGTCATCCTATGACCCCCTTCGACCCATATAAATGATTCTAATATTTTCCCAGGGGTCCTAGGACCCCTAGAGACATATGTCATCATGGAATGTGTTGAAAGGGGTCATAGGTCATCCTCTGACCCCCTTTGACCCATATAAACGATTCTAATATGTCTCTAGGGGTTGTCGGACTCCTAGAGACATATGTCATCATGGAATGTGTCGAAAGGGGTCATAGGTCATCCTATGATCCCCTTCCACCCATATTAACAATTCTAATAAAAATAATATAGTAAAAATATAATAATATAGTAAAAATAATAATAATATAGTATAATAATCATATTTATTTATTTTATTTTTGGGAGAAAGGGGTAAAAATTTATTCAATTAAAGCCAAATTACAAAAGGCCTCAGGCCCAAACAACCAAAACACCAACCAAAAACCAATTAAGTTCTATCCTTTTCCACTAATTGCTTGAAAGTCCCACCATAATCAGCAGGAAGATCATCCCTATCAGAAATATCCCAACCAGCACCCTTCTCTGATGCCCATTTTTCCAAGATATCAGCCACTCCATTCCATTCCCCAGGAATATGATAGAAGGAGATCCCATCCACAAAGCTACTCAAGTGAAGAATCCCTCTAACAAGAGAGGCAATTTTCCAATTAGAGTCATCCACTCTCTGGTTATTTATAATATCCACAACAATCTAAGAGTCTAATTCACACACCATTCTACTCCATCCAAGGGAACAAGCCCGCTCCATAGCCACCTTAATGGCCAGGGCCTCCATCATGTTATTGGAATGAACTCCTTTGTGAACAAAGAATATGAAAATAACATTGCCATATGTATCTCTCCCAATCCCCCCCACACAAGCTTGTCCAGGGTTCCCACAGGAGGAGCTATCAGTGTTAATCTTTAGGACTACATCTGGTAGAGGTCTCCATCTCCCCACTCTACAAACCTTTCTCTTTAGCAGCTGAGATCTCTTACTTCTAATAGTTCCCAAACCTTTGTCCACTAATCCTAAATTCCTAACTATACTGAAGTCACTAGGATTCACCAGCTCAGTCATATCACATTTAGCAGAGATAGTCTCTTGAAGCCTGCTTAAGATCAGCTGCCATATTTTAGTGACTCCCAAGCTAGAGTTACAGAAAATTCGATGCTTATGCTCCAGCCAAAGATTCCAAAGAAAGAAAGAAGGTCCAATAGCCCAAGCCACTTGGAGGAATGAAGTTTTCGCAGGGGGTGTGCCAAGGCTATCACAAAATTCAATAAGAGATTCAGCATGAGTACATCCATGACACCATGCCTCCCACGACTTATGCCGGATCTCTCTAGAGAGAGGGCATAAGAAGAATACAGGAGAGACATCCTCCTAATTCAACATATAGAGGGGATAGAAAGAAGACCCTAAAACCCTCTTCTCTAGAGATTATCCCAAGTAAGACACTTTTTTTGAGCAACCAACCATAGAAAAAAATTACATTTCGGCCAAGAGGATTTATTCCAAACCTTCCTCCACTAGGGAACCTCTTGAACTTCATTACATTGACTGTCCAACCGAGCATATCCTTGGGCCACACTGAACTTACCTTTTGGGCAAGGACCCCAAGCCAGGATGTCTTTGTCCTTAGAAGAGCTGGATAGCCTAGTAGAGAGAAGATTCGCTAGTTCAACCCGAATCTCCGAGGAGCCCCCTGGGGGCCAATCCTGTGGATCCTTCCAACTAGCCAAATCCATCAATCCACACCTCTTAATACTCTTGAAGTGAGCTACCTTGGTCCATCCTGTAGCAGAAAAAACTTGATACAGAGGCTAAAGGTGGGGGTAGCTGGAGAGAATAGGAGGGTGGCCATCCCAAGAGTCCTGCTAGAATAACACACTCGACCCCTCATTACATATCTAGAAAAGACCTTCCTTGATAAGAGGAGCACCCCTTTTAAGAGTGTCCCAAATAAAGGACCCCTTACCATCTAGCTCTAGTCTAGGAATATCCTAAAGCTCCACTCTCAGGAAATACTTATGGGTCAGAATCTTAGCCCAATCTCGATCTTGATTCTTTCACCACCCCCGGTATAACTTTGTTGCTAGAGCCTTGACGCCAAGAGCCATACATTTAAGGCCTAGTCCCCCAGCAAACTTAGGCAAGAAAACAATGTCCCAATTGACTAAGCTCTATTTAGAGGATAGGAGATTGCCTGACCAAAGGAATTGTCATGACAAAGCATCAAAATCTTTCATAACTCGAATGGGAGGAGTTTGCACTAAACACCTATAAATGGGAAGAGCCTGAATCACAGTCTTGAGGAGGATAACCATTCGAGTAGAAGAGAGCCACCTATGAGTCCAGTGACTCACCCTAATCTAAAATTTTTCCAAAAGACGTTGCGAATATTCTTTTCGTTGAGTCCCCAAAGCTAAAGGTACTCCAAGATAGATCAAAGGGAGGGATCCAACTTGAAACCTAAGAATTCTAGCAATCCTAAGCTGAATCGATTGAGGGGTATTAAAGAAATAAATAGATGATTTACCTTCATTAATTTGCTGTCTAGAAGCTTTTAAATAAGTATCCAAAATCATTGTGAAGTTTCTTGCTTTATTAATAGTAGCCAAGCCCATCAGTCTAGTATCATCCACAGATTGAAGGTGCATGTATGCTAGAATATCATTGTGTCACTTCCACCCTTGAACAAGTCCCAGATCTGCTTGAGACTTTATAAATTTTCCCAAGCCCTCTGCCATAATGATAAATAGATATGGAGAGATAGGATCCCCCTGTCAAAGTCCTCAAGAAGCAGAGAATAGGTCAGTAGGTTCTCCATTAATAAGAACCGAAAAGGATGGGGAAGTCACACAGCTGAGAACCCAATCCACCAATTCCATAATAAATCCAAAAGCTATAAACACACAACCCAAAAATTCACAACTAACTCGGTCATAAGCTTTAGCTAAATCTAGCTTAATAAACATAGCCTTTTCCTTGGACGTGGCCATAGAGTGAATAGCCTCTGAAGCAATAACCACCCCATCAAGAATCGATCTACCACCAACAAAAACCTCCCTGTTCCTCAGAAATTAGAGTGCCAAGAAAAGGCTTAAGCCTCTTAGCAATTAATTTTGTGATAATTTTGTACGTGACATTACATAGAGAAATGGGTCTAAACTGATGCAACCTGTTAACCCCATCAATCTTGGGAATGAGAGCTAGGAAAGTAGCATTCATAGACTTGAGCATTTGTTTATTTTGATATGATTCCTGGACAACTTCTAGAAGATCAAATTTAATAATCTCCCAAAACTCTTGGAAAAATTCAATGGGAAACCCATCTGGGCCCGAGGCTTTATCTTTTGCCATACCAAATACCACTTTCTCCAGTTCTTCAAGCATAATAGGTTTTAACAAATCTCTATTCATTGTGCTAGACACAAGATGAGGAATGCAATCTAAGATAGCCCTTGTCTTCACCAAAGAAATAGGTTCCTCCTTAGAGAAGAGTTGAGAGAAGTAACTAGTGGCCTCTAAAGAAATTGCCTCCTTGGAAAAGAGCTGATCTCTAGAAGTAGAAACAAGAGAAGTGATAGAATTTCCAAACCTACGAGCTTTAACAATGTTGTGGAAGAAAGCAATGTTTCTATCACCCTCCTACAACTAGTCCACCCAAGACTTTTGCTTCCAAAATATTTCCTCACGAAGCTCCCATACTTCAACCTCCCTCAGAGTTGAGGATTCTTTAGACATCAAATCTGGAGTCATTCCTTGATCCCTGATCTAGCGAGTGACATTGTCTAGCCTGGCCTGGGCTTCTCTCAAATGCTCTTGAAGGTTTCCAAAGCACTGTTTATTCCACTATTTCAGCCTGAATTTCACATGCTGAAGGCTCTTCTCAAAGGTGTACATGGAAGTACCATGAGGAGGCCTTCCCTCATACCACTAGGCTATCATAAGATCCCGCAGGGAGGGATTGCTCAAACACATCAACTGAAACTTGAAAGAGGGATTCTTAGAAGTCTTGAAAGGAGTCACAAAGAGCCTAATAGGCCAGTGATCAAAGCCTCTCCTCAAGAATTTTTGAACTGGTAGTCCATTTAATATCCATCCAAAAACAAGATACCAAGAACCTATCAAGCCTTTCTGAAATAGCCTCCGTCTCACTCCTTCTGTTATTCTAGGTGAATATACTAGAATTAGGTTTAACATCAATAAGATTCAAAGAACCAATTTTATCTCTAAGAATACTAGAAGAAGGACCCAGTCGAGAAATTTCGCCCGTCTTTTCCTCTAGACTAGTAACAACATTAAAATCTCTAGCCACAATCCAAGGAAGAAAAGGATCCAAAGATCGGACAAATATAATATGTGACCACATAAGGGATTTACTTACCAAATAACTAGGAGTATAAAAATTAGAGAACAAGCACCTTTCACCTATCTCAAAGTGAGAAGCCATAAAAGAGATGGAAGACCTACTCACAATCCACCATAAGGGAGTCACCTTCTTAGGATTCTAGAGACAAGCAAGACCACCTGAGCTCCCTTGAGCATGTACTCCTGGCCAACTACCATGGGGCCAAACCTTTGGTCCATAGTTATCAAATTCCTCAACTGAAAGCTTAGTTTCCTGAATGAAAATAACATCTGGAGAATGAGAATCTATCAATCTATAAACAACCTTTTTTCTAGGGATGTTGTTCAACCCCCTCACATTCCAAGAAAGAATAATCATTTAGAAGACTATGAGAAGTGGGAGTCAATGGGCTTCACAAACCTTGCCTCAACCAAAGTCTCTCCCATCATCTTAACCTTCTCCTAATCCATCTTCCTTCCACTCTTAGCAAACTTCTCTAAGGTCCCTTTTTTAAAAGGCTTTTGTTGTAAGCCTAAAGTGGAAGCAGCATTAGAGCCTTTTGTGTTGTCAGACACCCCTTTCTTGCTAGGATGGGTAGAAGCTATGGTATTTGGAGCATCACAGGGATGCGACCCACCAGGAATATCACAACTTATCTCTTGAACCAATCCATCTAATCCCACTGGCTGGCCTTGTTCTTTCTCAAAAACTTGGACAAGAATCCCATCCTCCTCTAGCTGGGGTTCTGAAAAGGAACCATCACCCGAGGATATCTCAACAGGTATTCCTTCCTTCTGTACCAAATTCTCTAGAACATTAAACCTGTTAAAAGTGCCATCACTTTGTCTATCCATCCAAGTTCTCTTCTGCCCCTTTCCTTTATTATGTGGCTTCATTGGGATAAAACCCTCCTTATCCACAGAGGGAACTTCTAGCATGTAGACCTTACCCTTTTCTTCCTTAGGGGTCGACACAATGGCCGTAGATGATTGAGAAAATTTATTTTGAGGGCATTTGCATTGTAAGTGCCCATACTCATGACAAATCCTGCATCTGAAGGGTAAAGTCTCTTAGTCCAACTGTTGAATCCATGAAGAAGGGCCCAAGCAAATTTCCATAGAATCAGGCAACGGATTATTAAGATCAACTTCCACACAAATTTTTGCATATGAAATTACCTTTAGATCTTGGGTTTGTGTGGTTGACCCAACCGGTTTTCCAAGCAAAAGTGATATCGAATGAAGGATATCCTCTCTCCAAAATTCCAGAGGCAATCATGGAAGCCAAACCCACACAAGGACCCAAGACAGGATCTCCTCAGCAAAGTTAAATCCAATGTGCCAGGGTTTGATGAAAAGCCCAACCTGGTTAAAGAAGTATGGGCCTCCTTCAAAAACCTTGTTCCTGTCTGACATACTTGAGTAAATAACCATAAAATAGTTGTTGGCTACCAGAAGAATTTCCATATCCCCTTTCGGGTTCCATATTCGATGCGCCCACGATTCCAACATAGGAAGAGAAAGTTGGAGACCCAAAAAATTATATATGAGTGCATGCTTGCCCCAATACTCCACATCCTCTAAAATCTGCTCTGGTTGAATAATTAACACCATTCGATCATCAGATCGCTCCAAACATCCATTCATCTTCTTGATACAGACAGAACCCTTCAACGATGAAGCATTCATCCTAGATGGAAGATTGTTAGCCTTGTCCTCAGCCCCTCCTCACATCAAATCAGCCTCTCCCTGCATCAAAATAGAGGGATCGACCATCACCAAATCATCAAATAATATCTGAGATGGGACCTATGATTGCCCCATGAGAAAATTCTAAGATCCAATCACCTAGCCAAAATTTTAAACTTCAAATACCCACACCTTGCTATTGACCCCACACAACCTACCCCCAAATGAAGTTTCTGCAGTCACTGACTAGCCCCAACTAGCCCCAACTCTGCCCTGTCACTCAAATTTCCCCCGCCTCTCCACACACTCCCAATGCAGCCTATTGAACCCACTCCCTGCAAACTAGTTCCCTAGTGAACACATGCACAACAGATCGCCCAAACACTAGGCCTAGGGCATGCAGGCCCTAGCCACAACGATCCTCCCTTCGCGTGCCATCAAAAGTTGATATCCTTGGAAAACATGATCCCAAGAAGTTTTGGAAAGAATTGCAATCATAATCATATATATATTAATATATATTATATTTATAGATTATAATATTAATAACAACATAATTTATTATTATACATTAATAACATAGGTCATAATAATAATAATATATTATAGGTTATAATAATAATAGTATATATTAATAACATATATATATATATATATATATGTATATATATATATATATATGTATATATATATATATGTATATATATATATGTGTGTGTGTATATATATACATACATATATATATATATATACATACATATATATATATATACATACATATATATATATATATACATACATATATATATATATACATACATATATATATATGTGTGTGTGTGTATATATATACATACATATATATATATATATACATACATATATATATATATACATACATATATATATATATATATATATGTATGTATGTATATATATATATATATATGTATGTATATATATACACACACATATATATATATACATATATATATATATATGTATGTATATATACACACACACACATATATATATACATATATATATATATACATATATATATATATACATATATATATATATATATATATATATATATATATATATATATATATATGTATGTATGTATATATATAATATTATGTTATTATATTTAATAATAATATAGTAATAAATAAATAAATTATAAAATTTAATTTAATTTCATATATATATATATGTTATATATTTATAGATTATATATTATATATTTATATATTTCATAACTCAAATTAGTCATATAACTCACAAATAATTTTTCCCTCCAATATTTTTGTGCCGCCAGTATGAGATATCCAATATGAAATTGGATATCCGATCTCAGATTGGATATCCAGTTTTACTAGCATGATTTTCCCAAAATATTCCCTGTCACTATAGACCCAACAACATTGCTTTTTGTGGGTCTTTTTCACAAGTTTTAGAAAAAGTCACGTTCTGGGGCCCAACCAATCGAAAAAAGTTTGATAATATAACCCTAGGTGTTTGATATTGTCATCTGAATGGGGAGCAATAGTCGTTGAAAGGCTAAATGCAAAAGGAAGGTATCCAATGAAGACATTGTGACATATAGGGAAAGGGACAAAATAGAACACCAAAGGAAAAGACAAGGTATATTAAATGTCAGTCAAGTTGACGATGAATTAGTTGAAGGTGAAATCATAGAGTCAAATAATGAATATGTGCAGTTGGGGAATGAAAATATACCAATTGAAAACGATAATGCCAGAATTGAAAATTTAGAGAATGAAAATTTCGAGGACGAAATGCTACTAGGTCATAATGTAAATTGCATAATTGACCATGCCGAACATGACAATGCACAGGAACCTAATGCACAAGAACCTTACATATCTCCTAATTATAATCAACATGAAGGTTCTAGAACACAAAAATGGATAATTGAAATTGATGAAACAATAATTACCAATTTGGAAGGGAAAAAATCAGAAAGATCCATTCGGTTATGGGCTTCAAGACTATATAAGATGCTTTTCGGCAACAAGACAGTGGTGGAGAAATGTTAGCTTTTTATGCACTTATTAAAGATGCAAAAGATTAGACCTATGCTTTCCAAATTGAAGATTCATGTCAATAAAAAGTTGGAAAGAAATGTCATTATTGTGAAGAATCTTTTCAGTGCTCTCAATAACATTGGGAAAAATATCAGGGAGAAGGATGAAAAAGTTGCTCGAAGGGTTATTACAACCTCTTTGGTAAGTCATCATTTGAGAAAGGGTAGATATATGAGACAAACTTGTATTGATTTGAACCTAAATTGTACTACTTTGAGAAGAGCACTTAATCGACGAGAGAGAATTGATGATCCTCTTTAAAATGAAACATGGGCATTTGGTGGGAGACTTCTACATTTTGATAAGAAGCTATCCGATGATGTGAAGGAAGAAATTACACAATTTTGGCACTCTAGCTCACAAGTATCACCCAATGCTAAAAATGTGTTAAAGTTGAGAATTGGCATCATAGACCGCACACTTAATCCTAAACACTATTTGGAGGTAAGTCAAACTATGTTGTTCATCCAAGTCTTCATATATCACAAAGGGCTTTTGAATCTTTGTGTGCCACTTAAAATTCAAAATACATATTGTTGCAAGTATCATGTTGAGTTTTCTATGCACCATGAACTATTACACCCCATCCATTCTACTTTGCACAGTAAAGAAATGTTGGAGAATTGTGGTGCTAGTGGGCTTCCAAAATCATCAAGAGACTTGCTAGATCAATTTTGATGTCATAGAGTTGATGGTTGTTTCTTTTATAGAAATGCTTGCTTAAATGAGAAGTGTTCAGAATGTGGTGGCTTATCCAAGTTTGACTCATGTTTCCATGAGGGGTGCGAACAAGATCTTGGAAAGACAATAGTAAAAAAAAAGGTAAATGAAATGGTGAAATACACATTGAAGAGTGGGGGTGAGGGCTCTAGATGTGAATTGGTTGGAAAAGAAATCAGTGTGGCTAGTTTTATTTCAGATTTCAAGGCAAATCTTTTCTACAAGTATGCAAGACATAGTCATAGGTCTCAGTGGTTGGATCAACAATTTAGAATGTGCAAGGAGACTTTTCCCATTGGCACTATTATATTAGTTGTTGATTTTTCTGAGAACTACACATTGCAACCTCAAAATGAGACACAATCTCGGTATTACAACTCCATTTAGATTGCTAGTTTCGTTCACATAACATATAGACATGCCTCTGATAGTGTGGAAGATAATCAAAAGATTATTAGAGAGTATCATTTTTATATGAGTGATGATAGATCTCACTCTCATGAGTTTGTGCAACATTGTTTCAAGAATTATTTTGATTTCTTACATGAGCAAGCAATTGCTATGGATAGACATATCATTTGGTCAGATAACTATATAGGTCAATTCAAGAATGCTCGAATGTTTTATTGGTTGTGTAGGATGCATGTAGAGAGGGGGGTGCCTCATATTTGGAGTTTTTTTGAGTCCGATCATGGGAAAGGGGAACATGATGGAGCAAGGGCATGTGTGAAGAGAGCTCTAGTTAAGGAGCAACTGAAGATTTCAGTAGCAGAGCTTCTTGATGCTCGTAGCATTGTTGATTGGTGTAGTTTAGCATTATCATAGGGGGGGACTCTTGATTTAGTGGTATGCAGGTTATTTTGGTTGGTTGAGGAAGGGTCCATAGGTGATAGATTAGATTGTGCTACAATGAGATACTCATTAGAAATGCATTCATTCCGGAGCTCTAATTTTAGTACATGGACCATTTGGACACAACTAGCTTGCTTTTGTCCTAGTTGTTTTCAATGTGATTGGGATCACTATGAGTCGAGTGAGTGGGTGGACACATAGGGTCCACATTATCTTACTCCATTGTCTATCATACCCTCTATCAGAAAAAATGACATGGAAAGTTCACTTGAGCAAAACCATCTATCAGATCTACTTCAGCCAAGACATGTCTTTGCATTTGTTGCACCATAGGGGAATGATGAGAAATCCAATTATTGGTTAGCACATTGTGTAAGAGGTAAACAAAAGCTTGCATAACCGATCACAGATGATGATGGATTTACATATCCTACCGGTTCAATGATTGTCGTTGGAACATGGCTGCAGACATACATGCATAGAAGGAACATAACTCTTGCATGTGAAGACTATCAGAAGAACAAAATAATTCTCATATATTTGTATCTTATTATAGCAACAAATGTAAAGTTGTTGAAGCATCAAGGAAGACCAAAAGTAAAAGAACTTTTTACTATTACTAATGTTGATCATGAAGCCCTATCGGAGACCCTAAAACAAAGAGAGGACCCTACTGAAACACTCGACTAGGTATATTTACTTCTTATGTTATTTTCTTCATAATGATTCAGTGAACCAATGATTATCTTGTTTAATACAATAAGTTACTAATTTTTTTATGATATTGGAATGTAGGTACATCATGAAGAGTTTGTGGGGGGGGGGGGGAGTGGGGGGGGGGGGTGAGGGGGGTGGTGTGTTGGGGAGAATTCCTAAGATTTATGATGTATTATGATGTAAAATGTGAAGTTTTTTTGTATATGATTTTTGCAATAATGAAAAAGACAAGTTATTCAAAATAACACATACACATCCAAATACATGCAAAAGATTTGAATTATTCTATTTTTATTTATGATGAGTGGTCTAAATTACATGATATAATTTAGTACTTGAAAAGAAAAGATCAATTTAATTTTTTCCTTGATTGACTCTTTTACATCATTGTGATATATTAATTTCATAGAAAGGTGGTTTTAAAATTTTTATAAACTTTCTATAAGATTTTTACTCTTTAGTTACATTTCAGATTTTACTTTTTATATATGAAAATTGAAGCTAGACTATCTCTACTAAAATATTTTTCAAAAATAATAATATATATGATAGCCTCATGATACCAAACTGATGTTTTTAATTAATAAGGAAGGGTTTGGCAGGTCCTTGAAACCATTTATACTTGAGAAGATCCTTAGAACAACAACACAACATAAAAAGAAACTTAGTTGAGGAGGTAGACCTCCAAAGATAAGTCCAATGGATTTTTGAAAGGAACCTAAAACCTTGTAGGGTTTTGAAAAGTACCCCAAACATTCAATGATTTTTCTAAGGATCCTAAACGTTCCAAGTCTACCAAAATTTCCATGTCTTCCCAACCAAAGAAAACATATATCTAGAAGATGATCCACCAAAAATAACCATAAGAAATTTAATCTTCTGAGAAGGATGAGAAATAGAGACACTATAAAAGAAATGAAGAGTCCTCATAGAGAATCCCCAAAAAATTCTCAACATCTGCATGGAGAAAAATCAAATGGAGGAGAAAGACACATACTACTAGGCCATACTTACTATTAAAGTTGCATCCCAACTACCACAAACATATATTTTAAAAAAGAAAAAAACCTTGAAGCACAAAGGGTATTCAAATATCATCACCAAGATAAAGAGAGAGGGGGCCAAATAAACTGCATAGAATCTTGATCTCTCACAAATTTCCTAACATTACTCTCACATATCAACATAGCCATTCAACATAGGTAAGAAAAGAGAATAATCATGAGTAAGAGAGAATAAAGTCACCACTAAGAGAAGAAGCAAGAGATTGAACATAGAGCTAGGTTGTATTGGGAAACACAAAACCTATCTCAAGCACTCCAACATGAAGACACCCTCCAAGCTAGAAACCTAAACCCTATACAAAAAATTGAGTCGCTTGCATAAGCCAAAACCACAATATCATGAACATCGATGTAACCCAACCTAGCCAAGACCCTGACAATGTTTGGGAGAAAACCCACAATCTAGCTCTATATGCCCAAGCATCTTAGTGGGGAGGAGAAGTTAGGAGTTACACTAGCATAAAAAAAAAAAGGATAGAGAGGAGAGAACCATAATGCTAAAAATATTTAAGAAAATAAAAGTTTTCCAACCCAACCAGTGTTGGGACCCCAAGTTCTTGTAAAAGGTACTCCAACTATTTCTCAAAATAAGTAGAAAGGAGAGAAAAAGAAAAAAGAAAAAAAAGAAAAAGTTAACATAATAAACATAGTATCTAAAACTATCATATGAACTAAATAAATAGAGCTAGACCAATTAGGCTTTTTTTATGTTTTCCCATTCATTAACTAGGATTCATAGGTTCTCTAGCCAGTTGGTGACATCCTTAGTACTCTTTACTTCACCATGCTTTTCGTCCACAATCCAACCATCCTTCGTTAGTTTTCTCCTTCCCATGATGGTTCTAAAGACAACTTGATCACAAAGCTAGGGTTGATGTTAACATAAATTAAATACATGAAATATTCTTTTTTTCCTTCTTATAACTCCATGCTTTTGTAGCCACATGTTATACAACTTTGTCTCTAAATGATTAATGTATGCGATTATTTGTTATAGAATATGTTTATTACAAGTAACAATCTCAAGATTTGGTTCTGGAAAATTATAGAATCTTTCTTGTAGTATCACAAGAGATTGATGCAATGCATACATTTTTTTAAAAGAATTTACAATAAAACATAGTGTGCACAAGCTTCGTTAAATAAGATCCTCCATTTTTAAACAAAAATTTTAGCTTTGAATGTTCTTTAAAAATAAAAGGGGCATTCATCAAAAGAAACATCTAGAATTCAGAAAACATTTGTAGGTCTCCAATTATATCAAAAAAATAAAGAAGATTACACTTTTTAATATTAAACATTAGATAATATTAATATTATTAAATCTTTAATTAAAGAGTTGAATTGTTGTCATCAAATTACACTTCTGATGTTTTCTTCATTTTGTAAGTAGTTCAAGAAATGGGCATGTGGGAAATGTTTATTCTCTTCATGAAGAAAACTAAGCATATTAAATTCCCCTTGGTAAGTTGTTATAGCCATTGTCTTTATCGATACACCCACCTAAAGAGATCTATACACCCATCTAAAGAGATCTATAATATAATATTGAACTGACTAGACTACTTAAGGATTAGATTCATACTTATTAGTCTCTGTCTTTTAGACATGAGACATTAGTTTCCATGTTTTTGAATTATTCAATTTCCAAATATGTCATGCCTGACCACTACTTCGGTTTTTCTGCATGTTAGGACTTTGTTGTTATAAGTTCCTTTCAGATGTTATGTTTTTATTTTTGTAGAACTTGGTTTTATTAATGTCCTTGGGACATGTGATTATTGCTGGACAAACTTTTATGTTTCAGAAATACTCTATTTTGAGCTTTGGTAGAGGCACTTATGAATCTGACAAAGTTTCTGATGTATTTAGAATTAATGTTTGATGTTTCTAGTTTAAACAATATTGTTGTGTATAGACTTCAGGTAAAATATGACTGGTAAAACTATTGAAAAGTTTTTAAATTAAGCTCAGGTTTTATGGTTGTAGCTTTCAAATTTTATTGCATGTTAGCATATTGTTTATGATTATCATGATTTATATTCAGTGTAACAGTATTAATATTAATACATTGTATATTGGACATCTGCGAAGCTTTGGTATGATTTAATTGTGATTAATCCATTGGCCTGTGTTGAATTTAATTTAACAATGTTGCTTAGGGTTATGAGTTTATGTACTCGATATTTTCCTAACCCTATATATATATATATATATGTGTGTGTGTGTGTGTGTGTGTGTGTGTGTGTGTGTGTGTGTGTGTTGTTTTTTAAAACCTAGTCTATATATATATACCCTAAGTTTATTTTCTTAAATCAATTGCTATTCAAAGGGGTTTAAAAACCTGCGACTGTTATAACATATGTGGCTATTATTTTATTTATATATTATATTTGGTATGAAGATTTTATTTCCCTAAAACCCTAATGGGTTTCAAATGCAAAACTTAGGGATTTTCTTTGTTAGCAAGCCAACTATGGAGGTGGTTTCCATATGCATGACTCTGTTTATGGTTTCAGTTTCTTTTAATGCATTTTATGAAGGCATTAATATGTCATTTATCACTTGGTCGGCCATTTCATTTTGGTTCAATGTTTGTTGGGTTTTGGCTGGGAATTGGGTCGCTTTACTCTGTGAAGTGAAACACCTGTGAGGTGTTGCTGAAGTATAGGAACCATGGTTAGGAAGAAGCCCTATCTTATGAGGCTGAGCATACTTGTATTACACACAGCTTGTCATTCGGTTGCATTACTTCTAGTTTCTTCTGTTATTCTCTTTTGTCAAAGTTGCTCTCAAGTTTATCAATGTTGGAAAATTGGGAAGTGTGGTTTTGTCTTGGCATTTGGGGCTTTGGAAACGAGCTTTATTGCAGAGCATTGTGTTGAGCATTTTCCATCTACTATATCTCACGTAGGGGCAATTTCTTACCCTACTCTCTCTCTGTTTACAATTTGCATTGTTATTTTGATAAGCATGTTTGTAAATGGTTATCAGTTTTATATGATGTGTATTGACACTCAAGAATGGATATATGCAGAACATGTCACTATGTGCAATGCTTAGCCCTGTATATATCCACACTTGAATGTGAAGTATGGAGATATCATTTTTGGTTTTGCTATATATATATATATATATATATATTTGGGCTTTGCCCCTAAACATGCATTTTTATCTAAGTTGAACCTGGTCAGAAACACATGCTTGCGACAGTAAGCATGCATGTGATTGTGTAGAATATATGGGTATTTGGCTTCCTCAGAGCCGAGCTCTGAGAGAACCCATATCTCAAAGTTCATGGGTATGCGTGGCTTGGCCACAGTCATGAGCTTGCATTAGATTGCAAACTCATGACTAATCAAGGGCATAGTCACTCTGTTAAACATTTAACATGGACCGAGGATTAAGTCATTATATTAAATAGTACACTTGAAAACTAAGGCTCGGTCATTATATATTAAAAATTTTTTGTTGAAACCTAGGGATTCAGCTAAGGTACTGAACCATTGTTAAATGAAGACGTAGATAACATAGTGAATAGTATATGAAAAAAGATGGTAATGACATTATGTCAAATAGTTAAGAGGAAGCTTGAAACAAGTAGAAATATCATTGTGACAGCATAATTTGCTTATTATGTTATGGAAATTTGTAGAAAGGTATCAAATTATAATAGTTGATGTTTTATTGAATTGTGCATGTGATCTGGTTTCATTCACAATTGTATAAGGTATTATGTGATAGTTGAAAAATTAGATAGTTGATGTTACTCAATGCCCAAAATGGACATTATGTTGAATAGTAAGTGTGCTTCTTAAAACATAGTAGACTTCCATTCTAGTTAATTACGGTTATTGGCATGCTAGAAGTTTTATAGTACCTATGTGAATGGCATAATGATTTGATTACAGTTTCGTAGTTTTGTATGTTATTTAGATTTTAGTTATGAGCAGTAGCGTATTGTCAAACAGTTTGTGTAAATTCAAAAATTGGTAATAGCATGTGAGTTGTCTGTAAGTAGAACTTGCAAATGGAAATTGGAAATAATGTTGAACATACAGTATCATTGTTAATGTTCTTCTGTTTAAAACATTGACAGAGCTCGAACATTGTGGAGTCTGTTAGATATGATTTAATTTGTTTGGTTATGTTATGAAGCATCTCGCTGGTATTTATATGATGTTTTTGAAATGAAGATTTTATGAATTAGAATCTATTACGCTAACGATGTTATTCAGTTCATTATTGATATGGAAATTGTTTTCAATGGAAAAGATGGACTAATGATATATGTTTGATGAGAATTTTATATTGAACAAGAATATCATATGCATTTTGATTTGTTATCTTGGTCATTTTGAAGTTAAATGTAGATGATTATGTCAGCAAGAAATTGATTGTATAGTATTAAGATTAAGTATGTACCGTTAAGCTGAGATAACAATTTAATTGTATTTGCATGATCTTGATATTGTAGGTTTTGTTTCTGTTGTTATAATGATCTAAATTTACCTTTGTAATTGGCAGAATAAGATGTGTTACAAATAGATGAAAGGATGTAGTATCATGTTGTATACTGATTTTATATCTATTGTATGTACATTCTTTTGTAAATCTATTTGAAGTGTATTTTAAGAATAGCTATGATGAACATATATCAGGGTGGCTGAATTTGGTTTATCCTATTCAGTTAATTAATTCAGTGATAACTTTAAAATGAATTGGGTGGGTTAATTACATATAAAATATAATTGGCCTTACCTATGACTTAAAACAATAAGGTTAAGTACGGAGAACAAGGGAAATCTCTATTACGTCATTTCACGAGTACCATAGAGAATCCCACTATGTGTTGTCTATGAGCTTACCAAACAAGGATGCAGTATCTTAGCACCATAGTGATGACACCTCAGTATATATATGATTCATTTACTGCTTATTCTTAGTGCGAGTTTAATTTTGCATTGTTAAGTAGATGTTTACTTCTTGCATATTAATTTTAGAATTGCACTATGTTAAGTCGATTAGATATCTACATTATGGTTATGTGTATGTTTATTCTAACATGTATGCAGGTGGATTACGCTTTTCAACTCAGTGTGTACTGAGTGCTCTTTGTGTGTTTTCAGGTGCTTCAAGTTGATTAACAAGTATCTAATGATGACTGTTGAAGTAACATCTAGAAACAAAATTTGTTACTTGTAGGGTCCATATGTTGGACATAGGCATTTAAGAATGATATCATACTTCATTATTGTATTCAACTCAATATGTATTAGCATTTTAATGGAAATTTATTTTGATGATATCTTCTTTTATTTTGAGGTTTACGAATTGAGAGTGGCTCAATCATTGTTCTTGTAATTTTAATATGTTAAATAATAATATAAAAAATTTACGTACATTGTACTTGTTCTTTGTTTCAAAATTATTACTTATGTTTAGTGTAGCATTACAAAATACACATCCATAAAAGTGCATAAAAATAACATTCTAACATTAAAGGATCACCAGAGCGTAACTTTGAAATCGTTGATCTTGGCATCGAATTGTCAACACCATTAGCTATGGGTGGGCGGGTGAGCCCTAGTGACACCCTTATTCTGTCCATAGAGACCATCCATCATCCGCGCCCACCCTGTACCAAGGAGTCTCCAAGGTGCTCTAAGTGCATTTCGAGGTCGACCTTCCAAGGGTCGTAACTCAGAGCTCATGAGGGCTATTGATGAAATATCAAATTCTATAGGATGTTGATGCCAAGGCCTCAAATAACCTATCTCATTTTTGAGAGATCACATTCCGTTTGGATTCAACACAGTGATCTCGCTAGATGCCAAAAATCGTAGTGTGCCTTAGTTCATAGGTGTACCAGAGTGTAACTTTGAAACCGTTGATCTTGGCATTGAATCTTCAACACCATTAGCTCCAAGTGAGCGGGTGAACCGTAGTGATACCCTTGTTCCAACCACGAAGACCATCCATTGTCCGCGGCCACCCCGTACTGAGGAGTCTCCAACGTGCTCTAAGTGCATTTCGAGGTCGATCTTCCAAGGGTCGTAACTTAGAGCTCGTGAGGGCTATAGATGAAATGTCAAATTCTATAGGATGGTGATGCCAAGGCCTAAAATAAACTATCTCATTTTCAATAGATCACATTCCATTTGGATTTGGCACAACGATCTCACTCGATGCCAAAACTCAGTGTGCCTCAGTTCATAGGTGCACCACCTTGTAACTTTGAAACAGCTAATCTTGGCATCGAATCATCAATGCCATTAGCTCTGGGTGGGGAAGTTAACCCTAATGAGACTCTTGTTCTAGCTATGGAGACCATCTATCATCTGCGACCACCCCATATCGAGGAGTCTCCAAGGTGCTCTAAGTGCATTTCGAGGTTGATCTTCCAAGGGTCATAACTCAGAGCTCGTAAGGGCTATTGATGACTGTCAAATGGTACAAGATGGTGATACTGAGACCTAAAATAACCTATCTCATTTTTGAGAGATCACCTTCCATTTGGATTCGGCACAGTGATCTCGCTCAATGCCAAAACTCACAGTGTGCCTCAGTTCATAGGTGCACCACATCGTAACTTTGAATTGCTGATCTTGGCATCGAATCGTCAGCACCATTAGCTCCAGATGGGTGGGTGAACCCTAGTGACACCCTTTTTTGAGCCATGGAGCTCATCTATTGTTTGAGGCCACCCCATACTGAAGAGTCTCCAAGGTGCTCTAAGTGCATTTCAAGGTCCATCTTCTAAGGGTCATAACTCAGAGCTCATGAGGGCTATAGATAAACCATCAAATGCTATAGGATGGTGATACTGAGGCCTAAAATAACCTATATCATTTTTTAGAGATCACATTCTTCTAGCTCGATGCCAAAACTTGCAGTGTGCCTTAGTTCATAGGTGCACCACAACGTAACTTTGAAACCCCTAATCTTAACATTGAATTGTCATTGCCATTAGCTCTGGGTGGGTAGGTGAACCCTAGTGAAACCATTGTTCTGGCCACGGAGACCATCCATCATCCACGGCCACCCCATACCAATGAGTCTCCAAGGTGCTCTAAGAGTATTTCGAGGTCGATCTTCCGAGGGTCATAACTCGGAGCTCATGAGGGCTATCGATGAACCGTTGAATGCTACAAGAAAGTGATGCTAAGGCCTAAAATAACCTATCTCATTTTCAAGAGATAGTAACAAAGCGAAAAAGGTTTGATCCAATCAAATCTCTTAAGTTGGGATATTTTGAGGTTATGTTGAAATTGAAAAGTTGTAGTATGAGGATAGTAACAAAGTGAAGTGCTAGTTATCAAAGATTATGAGTCTAGGAATGAGAACGTGGTTGGGCATAGAATCCATGGTTGAGGAGTGAAGTCCTTAACTATGTTGAGATTAGATTTGAAGCCAAGAGTTAGTTTCAAGGTTGAAGGTGGAGTTTAAAATTAGATTTGGGGTTATCTAAACCTTGTGTAGCAGGTTAACAATTATGTTTATGTCATGATAGCACTTCAAATTAAACATTGCATCCAGATTTGATAATAAAGGTTGTTAAAATGCTATTCACAAATTATTGCATTTGAATCGAATATAACAAACATAATCAAAATTAATGATATTCCATAAACATGAACAATACACATGATCCATGATAAATTGAACAATACTAGATACTAAATTAATATGTATATCATTGTGCACATAAATGACAAAAATATATATCAAAGATCATGTATCCATAGAAAAAGTACTCAAATATATATCAAAATACATAGATCCATATACAAAATGTAGTTGATCATGCCATCAGAGTGTGTATAATATCAATGTTTCTGTAAACAATGTGGCATATGCCATCTCAAAATATCTCATGATGCATCCTATGACAACTATAGTATCCTAAGATGCTAGTGGATGATTAAAATGTAGCCTCTTCGCTGCACTAGATGTATCAGATGCCTTCTACATAAACAAAAAAGGAAAACCCAAAGTTAGACTACTAAATTTACATGATTCTTTGTATCTAACATTGAATTACTAAAATTCATAATGATCTTTTTGGTAATGAAGATTTATACTATTAAAATTTCATAATAAATACCTCTCTCATCGACCTCCTAAGCTGGTCAAGAGTCCTCTCTTATGCCCTTGACAATGCTTGTACCTCGCTGATTGTGGGCTATGTATGTTCAAATACATTTTTTAGATGAATCTACAACTTAAACTATAAAAATATAATTCATAGCATGCTAAATTTATAACATATTTAATCTTGAATTCAAACTACAACTTACTATTGTAGGATCCTCCTCAGGATAGAGTGGCTACATCATCAAATCTACATAACTCTCCCATCGAACCTCATGTGAACTAGGAGTCTCCTATGAGATACAAAATAGTAGTTGTTAGTATCATAGAAATCAATTTTGAATTTATTTATGAAGATAAGGAAAATAAAAAATAAATGATACTTTTACATATAACGGGGCTCTCTATGCGAATGGAAATGCTTGAGCATCTATGATGTGAAATCTATACGGGCTCATCACCAGTAGCCACGCCCTATATACAATAAAAAATGTAATTAAATTTCATTACCACAAACATTTTACAATAATGCATTGATATTTAATCAAATAGAAAGCACCTAATTACCTTTCCTTTGTCAATGTGTGTTGGCTCATCCCCACACTTTGTTTCCCTGGGACAGGCGGTACCTACAAGATAAAAGAAAGATTAGCAACCATATATGCTACAATATCAAATAGAAAAAGCAATGCGAACACAACATAATGTACCATAGATGTCTCAAGGCCAAATGAAATGGCCGAGAGTGTGGCATCATCAATCTATCTGAGCTCCTCCTTAGTCATCAACTAAACATGAATGAAGATCACATACATGTATAAGTCAGTATGGCTTAAAAATTAAAGTTACTCTATTATAAAAATTAAATTTAAATTGCATATGTCATAACAAAAAAATGTATACACGTACCCACACCAACAGAGTCCATGCCTCTGCATTCCCCTCCTCTCTCACATCAGGGTCTATAGCCTTTGCACACGTGTCTGGTGTATCCTCATCTAATACACAATCATACTTAGGAAGATCACCTATGGGACCCAGGAAAATATTCTTGCACATAATGCAAGTGTGAGGCACACAAACATGTGATGAGCTAGCCAATGATGAACTAGTGCTAGCATCATCAACATGGGGAGGCAGAACTAATCTAGCCTGAAATATCAATAGGCTACTCAACCTATGAATGGCTCTGATGTTCTGAGAGCTAGCCTTTGCCATAATATCAGGATGTTGCACTCGAGGAGGGGGGAAGATATCAGTGGGGGGGACAAAAGTGCCAGCTTTCTTCAATTGGGAAGAGGGTCTATCTTGAGGAGCTTCTAGTCCTACACCCATTTTGGGCTTCATGCTCCAATAGTTCACTTTGAGTTTCAACACAAATTCTACATATAATTTTCTAAGGAAATAAAATGGCACCTCTAAATTTCTATGTGGTGGGATATCAAAAGCCATCCACCAATGATCCCAAAATTTTGCATGTATCGCATCATTTGTGCACCATTTAATCAATAGTTTGGGTTTTTTTTGTCAACTAGTATACTTGTTTTTGGGTTTGCAAAAAGGCTAGCGAAATCCTCTTTGGTTAGATTAACGGCCACAACCTCATCATAGTCCAAGCCATCATCAAACATCTCATGCATTTCATTACACCAACAAAGAGCAACATTTTGTTGGTTGGTAAGGGTTTCAATGTTATCCACTATAGTGTTTAACATTGATAACATAGGAGCCAATGTGGGTACATTATTATATGTTCTTCGCAAACCCCTCAATTCGGTGAGATTTTTATTTATCAAATCCTCGATTCGAGGAGGGTTTTGAGGGGGTAGAGGATCATTTGGTGGATGGTTTTGCGAGGGCACTGGATTGTTTGGTGGGGGGTTACGAGGAATATTATTCCTTGCCTCAGTGTCATCATTTTGATCAGCCATTCCTATTAGTTTGCAAAACATAATATATATTAAGAAAAACCTTAATTTTAACAATTTCTATCAAAAAAACCCTAAATTTAACTAAAACTAACAAATTCATGATAAAATCTATTGAATGTATATTAAAATGGATTTTTTTAAAAACCTGATATCGTATATCCAATGTCGTATCTGATATCCGAGTGGAAATACAATAAAACACTGTGACAATGAGCCCACGAGCTCTATGTTTTTTTTATAACAACTGGTGGATTTCAGATATCCGATATTGCCACGTCACCCTGCAGTTTGAAACACCTGTAGGTCAAGTAGTATATTACAATATATTACTATATATTATATTCTATATTATAATATATTACTATTGTATTATATTGTTATATTATATTATATTATATATATATATATATTATATTACATTACTATATATTATATTTTATATTATAATACTATATATTAGGTAATGTATTATATTATATTATACTATTATATTATATTTTACTCATTCATATTTGTGAATGATTTTCGAAATATAAAAATATTAATCTTCGTCAATAATATAATATATATTTATTATTTTATAATTATTTAATGTTATAACTAATTAATTATTTCATATATATTTCTATATATTTGTGCATGTTATTGAGTATCCGATCTTATATCAGATATCCAATCTTATATTGGATATCCGATAATATTGGGTATCTGATAAGGGTTGGGACTTACTTTCCAGGGTTGGTACCTGGATAGGTGAAAAAAGTCAGAGTGGATTTTGAAGCAATTTTAGATGTCTTCAAAATCTATTTTTTTCACATCACCACTTTTTGGCACATCATGATCCTGCACATACCCTAAGGGTCATTTGGTTGCGAAGATAGGAATCAATAATTGGGAATTATTATTCTAGAATTGCTATTATAGGATTGTTATTCTAGAATACAATTTTTTTCTCTATTTTTGGTTAGATAAAATAAAAATTAGAGTTGGAAATCATCTATAGAATAAAATTCAAGCGACAGATGACACAAACTGGTATGCTTGGGTGGAAAATCAGAAATGGCTTTCTTGAGATCACCAAGAACTGACTCTACACCGATCTATTCAAGGGTAAATAGATTCTATATCTCAACCTCGAATTGTATTTAAAACAACGAGATCTACTGGCTATAATACCATTGGTTTAACCACATCTGTAATTGCGTATGCCTCTGCTTCTTGTGTTGCTATTAGACCTAGATTATTAAGACAACATCTTTCTGCCCACCTCGACCTTGCCAAGAGCCCATATCAATTGTAAAGAGAAAGAGGAGACCAAACACAACCAAATTGGCGGTCCATATGAACTCTTAGTTAGCCATTCAAGCTTTATCATCCACCCCTTGCAACAATACAACATTCTTGAACTATTTCAATTTGGGATACAATAAATCGATGAATCTAGAAAGTGCCCCTTCGTAATACAATTCTATTGCATTATTACTAGCCTAAAGGAAGCAATGACAATCTCTGTTTTAACTTTCACAAGGATAAAATTGTTTCTGTGGATTCCAAACTTTGATCAAATAAGAAAAAGTCAAAAATATGCATTCCTATTCGCAATTCTGATTTGACACACCAAATAGAGAATACAAAATAAATTCTAATTTTCAATTCTTATTCCAGCTATATTCCAACAAGAAAACGGGCCCGTAGAGTATTTTTTGCTTCCACCAAAACTAATGACTTCTTCCAAAAAAATTTAAAGGTAATGAAGCTACAAATTTTTAAGGGAGGTTGATTTTTTTTTAACTCATTTTAATGTTGAACTTCACTAAAAAATTTATGGGAACACAAGCTTTCTTAAATTTAAGAGCTTAAACATTTATGTTGAAATGCACTACAAAATTCACGAGACTAATAATCTTTGAACATTTTTATAAAATATTAGGAACCTCAAGTCTACTTTTGAGGAAGCCCCACCTCCAAGAGACCCTAACCTTAGTTAACACCTCATTTCTTTACCCTAATAAACTTGTTTGATCATTACTAAAAGACTATAACATATCTTGAGCACATGGCATGTATATCAATTTATGAATAGAGATAAAAACATGCATAACTATTGATGGAAATGCACATTCATCAAATTGTCTTCCCAAAGTGTATCCAAGGGAAGTGCATGAAAATCATTAAATGTGTGTCCTTTCATCAATTAAAGAGATAAGTCAACTTTCTAAAGTTCTCAAGATTGTGTCCGCCTATTCATAGTTGCGATTTCTCTACTCAATTAATCATTTGCAGCATTGAAAAATGGTGTCTCCTTCAAAAAATACTCCTTCTAATTCAAGAGACTCTGAGAGTGTCCTTACTCACCCAAATGAGCTCCAACTACATAAAAAGGCACAAGCAACAAAGAGAAAGAGGTTCCCTCCTCTTCCTCCAAGAAGCATCTCCCTCCTCTTCCCCCTAAAATCTTAGTGAATGATTACTAGAACATATCCTCTCTCCTCTTTTCTAGAGGATTAATCCTATGTGGTTTGACTTTCCTATCCATATAACTTGTAAAGATCTCATTAAATTATAAAAGGATCAAAGAGGGGAATGAGTTAGCCAATAGGCTAGCAAATTTGGGTTCATTCACTAGTTCTATGTAAATATGGACTACTTTGCATTATCTTCCAATGATGTTGATGTTGCAGTCTTGGATGTCCAAAGCGCTAATATGAACAAAATATTTGTGTGTACTTCCTTTTTAAGTATGTTATTTTCAATTATTTCTTTTATCATTACTTGAGAGGACATCAACATTTTTAGGGGAGGACATTGCATTTCTTATTCACACCATTTCTCGTCCTCTTCCACTTTTAAGTCAAAGTTACCATTTCTCTATCACTATTAAGATTCATAGTTTTTAAAAATCTTTACCTACCATAGGAGGGATTTAATCCACGTGGAGTCAAAAAAAAACTATTAAATCCATAAAAGTAACGAGGCCCATTGGCCCATTCTTGGTTAAGGAAAATCTTTCCACATATATTGAAGGTTTGAAAGGCTTTGCCACGATCTCAATAATCAATTCTCTTATTCCTAGATTGACCCATAAGATATCTTTTGACGATTATCATTCACTATTTTCATAGAATCTATTATAAATTTTAATGAACTTTTGGTAGATAATATGATATTTGCAACCCGGGCACCAAATCAATCCATAAGAATTTTCCATTTTTTATTATTTTCCAGTCTCGCGGGAAGCGCCAACCCAAAAAACAGATTTCGAAATATGGCCGACTTACAATTCAAATCTATGTGCGTTTACGTGTTCTTTGCCGGGGAAGTTAAGTCAACGTCAAATTTAGACAATTAATATACAAATCTTGACTATGTTCTCGTGTCTTTATGAGCCGCCTTTAATTGACATCATCAACCCAAGTTATCCCGTCATTTCCTGGACGCCCGAAGTAAGATAAGCGGAGAGGACTTGCAATTAAAATTATGCAGTGGAACGATGTGTTCAATGAATGTGATGTTAAGAAAGACATCACTTCATTGATGGTTTCGTTAACTTTTTAAATTCAGATTAAAAATAAAAGGTAAAGAAGACTTCTTTTCTAAATTACTTTAGACTAATGAGTTAACTAGATGAATAGACCAGTTTTGGAGTTAATAAGTATTTGTGCTTAATTTCATTTGTTCATGAATAGGGGGTTAATAGAATTCTTATATCATCGTGATAACAAATATATGTATGAAGAAGGGTGCGTGAATTTTATATATACTTTGAAGAATCTATTAGATTATACTGAGCTCTTGTTTATATTTTCAGCTAATCAATATTATATTTATAAGTTTGAAAGATTCAAACACAATAAGCACACAATATATTTCTTCAATAATATGTTATAATGACTTTTTAAGAAATGGTGCTAGAATTAACTACTAATTGTTAATTGGTAAAGCTCATATCTTAAAATCCTTTTAATAAATGTTAATCTTAGAATTTGATATTCCATATTTATGAGTGCAAAAAGTCAATATTATACATCTATAATTATTTAGTTAAAGACATTATCTTAAAGCATTAGTGTACAATCATAATTATTGATTGATAAAAAAAAGTATTTCAAAAAATAATCAAAATGCTTTGTAGGTATGTCAACTATTCTCTAATTTTTTAATAAAAAATAGATACTATCAACTAGAAATCATGTAACATGTTGTTAAGATAATATGCTAAGTACATTCTTTACTAAGCAAACATTAAGTTGTTTTATACACACTCAACTTAGCAACACCTATTCACATCTTACATTCACGTAGTTTATCATACTTGCATTTATTTTTGCTTCAATCTTAAGGTAGCTTGATAAAAGCACAGAATATATTTAACTTTCAATCCTTGCACATAAATTGTAATCCTAATTAATAGCACACAATTCATTTAAATATAGGTTACTAAATAGGTGAGGCAAGTTATATGTACTAGAGAACAAATTCTATAAGAGATATATTATACACGTAGATATATGATAACATCACAAGGAAGATATTATAATAATCTTGTTCAAACTCTAAAATTTTAGGATTTACTCATCCAACCTTTTAACAAGTAGTGCTCTTCAAATTGAAGAAAACAATTTTTTGACACTATTAAGGGAGGAAAATATAGGTGTAGAAAAGAAAGAATTGGCTTATGGCTACACCAATTTGAAAGGAAAAATGAGTTTGATATTACCTTGGCTGAATTGATCCAACAACTAAAGGAAGAACGAAGATAGATGAGCAAAAACCTTCTGGAAAGGTGAGAAGCAAGACCCTCTTCTCATATTCGACATATATTTGATTAAAATAGAAGTTTTGGAGCACATTTTGACCTAATGTCTCTATCACCATCTCCTAATCTGGCTCTGGATCCAATCATAATGACTCTATAGACTTTAGGTGGTAGATCTTAGATGATATTTTCTATTGATATGCATGTATTGACCAAATCATTAGATAATTTTTTTTAAACACAAAAATATAATTGTGATTATTTTAATTTTAATACATCAAATTTCAATTTTAATATTGATACTAAACCTATTCTATATTATAACATAATATTACTTATATAACTTAATTATAAACATGAATAATACCTTAAATTTTAAATATAATTCTAGTAACATTTCCTCATGTTAAAGAAAGGAAAATTACAATTATATTTCTCCCCACTAAATTTGTCTATATAATCACACATTTTAAAAACTTATTATTTAATGTGTCAATGTACATAGTGTTGAAAATAAGAATAATTCTTTACTAAATGCAAGATCTAATAGTTTATTGCCCACCTTAAACTTATTATTTAATGTGTCAATGTATATTGTTGAAAATAAGAACAAGAGCTCCATTGGAGTCTCTGGCTATTGTGAAAAGCCTCAAAAATAGTATAACTAAATACATGTTCTATATATTTTATATATTTAGTACATGACATTTTGGAAAAAATTAACATTTATGTATAAGGAGATTTTTTTTTTTTTTTTAAAATCGATAAACGGCCAAGGCCTTGGATCATATATTAAATAAAGATAAAAAAAAGCTACAAAGAGTTACTCCGTTCAAACGGACACTGGTAGGAAAGAACAGAGAAGAAAACCTCCAGTCTTGCCTGGGACTAATGTCCTATATTATTACATTTCCATAGGGGCATACCCCAGATCTCATAAGTACATGAATTTACATAAAATTATATAAAAATTACATAAAAATCACATGGGCATTCCCATGGAAATCTGTCTCCGATTAGTATCCTTCTATCTAAAGTGGAAGATCCAATGTCAAAGACCTGTCTAGAGAATCTTACTTCAAGAAACAAGGATTGTTAGTAGAACAAAGAAAAATTTCAATAAAAAACCATAATAAAAATATATATATTCCTAATAAAACCTTGTGTGTGTGTGTGTGTGTGTGTGTGTGTGTGTATAATCATTCTACTGATCATGATTTATCATAGTTAATTAATCATATTTATAAATAATTTAACCCTTTGCTTAATCTAAGTTGAGATATTGATCTAACATGAGTGTTCTATGATCACCGAGCTAAGACAAATGTCATTACTCTTAAATCCCTTATAAGTCACGGTTCAATCTTAATGTTTGTCTTTGAGTCTACACATTAACCTACTACTACCTAATATACCTTCCTAACTGAAAATTATAAATGAGAATCCAGCCCCTCAGAGCTATCGATACAGTCAAAATTGATCTTTATGTAATGGATCGAATATAATTCCTGGTCACTGGGCTATTCCCCTAATATATTATAATCAATTCAATTTACTGAGGAGATCTTACTGCTAATCTCCAATTCTTATAGAGTTATTATTATCAATTTGGAACCAATATGGAGAAACAGTCAAAGAAGGAAGCCCGAGTATTCATAATGTTAAAATATAAATTAATGCAACCCAACAATTATTTATATTAAAATTATCCAAACATTCAAATATCATAATCTTCCTAATACATCTTCAAACCTTATTAATAATTAATGAAACATCCCTACTAATATATCTAGTCAAAGCTAGTAACATGATTTCTACAGCATTGTATAACAGCTCGACACCCTTGAATCTAATAAGGAACGAAAACTAGAATTTTGAGCAAAGGAAATATCATATAATGACACTTTTGAAGTGATTCTGGGACACACCATCAAGGTTCCCATCTATACTAGTAATGATCAAATTCCTTTATAACTTAAAAGAAAAATACCAATTCTTGAAGACACATCCCATATCTAAAATTCAACTACCGTTGACAGAGCAATCCCTAAATTGATAATGTTCTAATCAGTCACTATATTCTTAAATCTCTTCCTTAAATTATCTAATTAAGCAGGGCTACGAATCTGATCCCTTCAAAACACCAAAACCATATGGAAATATATTTTTATTATCAAATTTACATTTCATTACAATGATGTCACAGATTTACAATACCATACTAATTACAATACCATTCTATATTGTCAAAGATTTATAGAATAGAACTATATATATCTATAACAGAGATCGAAAAACACCCTGTATTATATCTATATAAGAACCCTATACAAACTATAAGCTTACTATAAGAGCCCTTATATCTAGGGACAAAACAACAGTCTAATGCTGGAGACAAAAAATTGTGAACAGATTCTACTATTTCCATGAAACCATAATCACCTCTGGGATAGAGTCTGGATCACCCATGACCATATTAGGAGGGAGCACATAATCAACTCTTAGTCTGCTCGATTTTTCCGCGTTGAGAATGCAAAATTCCAAGGTGTTGAGGTCATTGAATACTACTCCCGGGCTCACATAAGCTTTAAACATCTTGATGTACTTGACTACCCACTCCATATTCTCTGTTACCCTAATTCCACGCCCGTCCAAAAGGAAATTGACACTTGCTTCCATTTGTGGCCAAGCCCTAAAAAAGGCCAGATTATCCCTAACTATAAAACACTATCGTCAAGGGGTCATCCTTAACTCCTCCACACCCAAGGGGAGGCCCATGTATTTCTCAGGGTAAGGGATTCTACCCTTGTCATCAATACTGAAAACTGCCTTCTCTAACCCTTGTCTCCATACAAGGTTGAAAATGTCTACACAGAGCCTAACAATCTCTTCTCTGTCAATCTTCGCCCTCGCCATTACCCCAATTAATGATCCAATTATCGAACTATTGGTTCTCCAGGATGCCCTATAGTCAAACACATCCTCCCTTATCGCCCTACTCACGAAAAAATGCGTCATATCATCTGCATTTCTCAGGAGACGACTCCATCTCTCCGGTGTTGCCTTCCCAAGAAAGGCCATTGTCCTGTTCTCTGTCATATGGTAGACATTAACATTAGATTCCATCGTGACAACAGGCAAACACACAGAGGTGGTAATCAAAGACTATCACTCTCAATCAGTGATCCCTCTCAACATACATTTCTATTTAACAAAGGAAAACCATCATGATTTGACCTCTCCTATGTGTCCTTTAATCAAAGGCTTCAATTTGGCAATGACCTCAGCCACTCACACTTAGCATTGAGTATTTGATCACATATTGTAGAGCCTTAACTTTATGAGCCAAGTGGCATATTCCGAACCCTCTCCATCCTAATCTTATAATCATAACTTATTATGATATCTTCCAAGACCTAAGTTAGTAATAATAGCAATTAACAAGATCTTGAACTGGATGACAGCTGGAAAGCACGAAACACTAGACCAAAGAAATGGTAAGTTAGGATAAAGATCAAATTGATTAATCTCTATACCTTAATACTTTAGATAAGCCTTATGCGATTCATACTGAGTGTAGTCTCTATGCTAAATCAGTCTGTCACCACAGAATATGAAGAAGGTTCCTAAGGAGGAACAATTATGAAAGGAATCGGGTTTTCTCCTTCGTAACTGCAATAGGAACACTAATCTAGGAGACTTTGAATGGAAAAATATCTGGTTATTAGAGTAAATAGCAATAAAGCTACATACTAATAGTATCTTTATTAATATAGGTTAATTAAGTACTGATGATGAGGGTTTACAAGATAAACTTTCAAATATATCTTTTTTATCCTCATTTTTGTCAATTTCTTCCGTATTTTATTATTAGATATTATATTTAAATATATATAATTTTGAGTATTTTCAAATATAAATATTGGATATATCTAAGAATACTATATATATATATATATATATATATATATATATATATATATATATATATATATATATAGAACTTATGCATATGCATACTTAAGTATTTATGTATTTATAAAAGTATATATATTTTATAAAAGAATAAATGAAAGAAAAAATAAGAAAAACTCTCTAGGAAACTACAGTGGGGGAGGGGGCTCAGAGTTGTATATCAAGAGTGATTCTCCATTAGCACCCCTATTAGCAAGTCCGTTAGCCAACTTATTGCCTTCTCGGTAAATGTGTTTGATCAGGTCATCCTCAAAAAATTTCAATAATAGCAACACTTCTTGGAGTTTAGAATTCAAGGCCCAATTAGGAGTCTTTTTTTTCCTAATGGCATTCAGGACTATTTGAGAGTTGCCTTCTATGACGATTTTAGATAGACCTAAATTATGACAAAGTTGCAGACCTTTCTCCAACGCTTCAAATTCTGCCATATTATTTGAAACCGGAGGAAGAGGAGATGCTAACTTTGCTATCCACCGACTATCTTCATCATTGATGATACAGCCAACACCAGCTATACCGAGGTTCCCTCTTGCAGCACCATCAAAATTCATTTTATGCCATCCTGGAGGAGGAACCCATTTGCAGTTGGCCCTTGCCTCCTTATTGCTGGCTGCATAAATCAGTGGAGGGTTGATCAGATTGGTCCATTGTTTCTTCATCATTCCATCCCAAAAAGAGAAAGATCCTTCTTCATGAGAGGATTTCCTTAGATAAGAATTCATAACTTCTGTAATAGATACTTCGAGTTTTATTAGAAAACTATCTAGATTTTTCTCTTTATTTTTGAAAATACGATGATTCCTTTCTTTCCATAGTTCCCAAACCACTATGGATGGGCAAATATTCCAAAGTTTTCTATATACCCCATGAACCAAATGTGTAGGCCAGGAACAAAGGAGCCCCTTAAGGGAATTTTGAAAAGGGGTTGACCACTTAAGTCTGTATTTAATCCATTCCCAGCAATTTTGAGCAAAAGGACAATCTAGGAAGAGATGGTCTACATCTTCATTGCTTTGTTTACACATGACGCACCAGTTAGGGCCCATGATACCAAATCTAGCTAATCTGTTTGTGGTCAAAGCTCTGTTTTGAAGGGCAATCCATAAAAGGAAACCCACCTTGGGTAGACATCCAGGATCCAAACATAATTTTAAAGGGATCTCCACAAAGTTCCACTGTTGTGATTGAATAATAGATAGATACCCAAGCTTCACACTTTAACAACCATCCTTTGAACCAGCCCAGATGAGGTTATCTGACCTTTCAGATTGTTTAATTTTCCTATTTGAGATGATCTTTTCAAAGGCTGCAGCTGAATCCGGATCAAAATCTGAATCCTCGATAGAGCGCCATCTCCATCGCAATTCCCCATCCGCCATCTCTTTAACTTTATAATCTTTAACCTTATTGCCCCATAATGTTTTCAACTTAGAAATAAGGTTCTTTAGGTTAGGGGATGAAAGGATGGGGGGTAGCCCATCCCAAGAATAAGAGATATATTTGATTATAATTATGTAAGAATATTAAATTAATTTTGATAAATTTATAAATATATTAAAATTAAGTTCATAAAAAAATTATATTTATACTACATTATGTTTATTTATTTTTGAAACAATGTAATATAATTAAGTTCATAAATTTTAGGAAAACTGTTACCTATATTTTGAAAATTACTAGACCAAGTAATTTAAATTAAAATATGAGTACAAATATTTTAGCTGATAGGCTATTTGTGGGAACTTTGTTTCTGAAAATTAAAATTTTGACGAAAAATTTGTAAGAGTTTGGCTGGAAAATTGAAAATCTTCCTGTTAATTATTTACTAGCCATATCTCCCTCCATTTTTAACTTCTATTTTGATATTTATTAATTGTTATCTCCACTTTTAACTATTGCTTTTCTTTTTTTATTCATTAGTTGTGATCTCCACGTTAGCTCATGTTGTGATCAGTTAACTTTTGATTTTTAAAATTGATTTAGATTTTAGTTTTTAAATTATTTTAATTTATTTTTATATTAGTTTAATTTTATTTTTTAAATACTATTTTTTAGTTTCTATTTTACGACTTTTTTAAAATAATTATTTTTTTCATATTTGATAAATTTAATTTAAATAAATAATATTTATTAATCTATTTAAAATATTTTAATAAATATTATGTAATTTAAATTTAAAAAAATTAATAATCTAATTTGTTCACATAAGATTATAATTTAAATATCTACTTTTAACTATTATTTTTCTTTTCTTATTTATTTAAAAAACAATTACTTGTGATCTCCACATTAGATTATGTTGTGATCTCTATTTATTAAACTTTTGATTTTTTAAATTAATTTAGATTTTAGTTTTTAAATTACTTTAATTTTATTTTTATTAGTTTAGTTTTTTCTTTAATTTTTTTTTTTCAGTTTCTATAATTTATTTAATCAATAGAATATTTGTTAGAGATGTCACTTATTTCATTTAAAAAAAAAAATTCTTATTAATTTTTCGTAATAATTTTTTTGATGGGTATTTTTTTTAAATGATTTTTTTTTCATATTTACGTCGAGAGGCGTTCTATACAGCCACAGCATGACAGTTACAATGTCAATAAAAAAGAAAATGCGAGCTATGGGCTGCGGAGTAAGGCAACAAGATCGCTTGTCAGCGGCAGTTACTGCCGCCCCTGACATGCATGTCAGAGGTGGCAGTAACTGCTGCTGACAGGCAGTCTTGCAGCCACATAAAACAATGCCACATGGGGTGGTGGGGGTGATGGTCTGTCACCCCATTATATTTTATTTTTTAATATTTTTTTTTCAACGAAACAGATAACGTGGCGGGTTAATGTATTTTTTTTAAAATATTTTTTTTTGAAAAAAACAGATAATGACATGTAGACACTTTTTTTTAAAATTTCGTTGTGTAATATTGTCTTATTGGCATTTTTTAGTAATTAATTTGAATTTTGTAGAGGAGTGGAGGAGTGGAGATGTGGAATTTGAAGAGTTCCTTTAGTGGAAATTGAATAGTTTTTTCGTGGGAGATGAAGATTTTTTTCTCTGATTATAAAACACTCATATCCTCTCATTTTTGCTCTTCATTCGTAGAAGAACATATTTGCAGAAGACAGGGTTTGAGTAAAGCTTTCATTGCTCTTGAGAGGTAGAGCAAACTTTTTTGGGAAGAAGAAAGGGAGATACATCATTTAGAAAAGCATTTTACATTTGAAGATCAACAAGGAGATCCAAAAAGCAAAGTAAGCTTTTTGTTAAATTTTTTTTTCCTATTAAGTTTTATTTTGCATTTTGATTATTATCTCCATTTAGAATAGTAGTTACACTATTTACATTTAGTTGTAATTTATTTGTTATATGACATTTCTTAATTTTTACATTGTTCTATACAAAATTACATTTGCATGTTTTATGCATTATTGTTTTTCATATTTTTCAATGTATTTTTTAGATTAATCTTGTATTTATTTTCCATAATATTTCATATGGATGGCAATGCCGCCATATCAATATATTTTATTTTTAAAAAAAGTGATTATAAATTTAGTGATTACTATTTTCATTTGCAAAAGTAGTTTGATTTATAATAGTTTTTTATTAAGATTAGTATATTAATATTCTGAATTAGATTACTATTTTGCTTAAAATAGTTTTGTACTTTA
Source organism: Cupressus sempervirens (assembly GCA_028749045.1). NCBI lineage: Eukaryota > Viridiplantae > Streptophyta > Pinopsida > Cupressales > Cupressaceae > Cupressus > Cupressus sempervirens. Next base: position 577,367,883 of record CM053787.1, read on the forward strand.
CATTTAGATTATAATTAATCATAACATATTAATATTTCAAAAGTGGATGGCAATGCCGCCATTTTTCAAATATTTTATTAAAATGCCAGTTTATTTATTTTTAAATATAAAAACTTAATTTTATAATTTTAATTTTGTTACTTGAAAATTAGAGTAGCCATATATTTTATTTTAATTTATGCTTATTTTTTTCATGCAATTTTTAAATAATATATATTTACTTTTAGGCATCAATCTTTAAAGAATGGAAGGCAATGCCGCCATTTTTTAAATATTATAATAGTAAGCAATTTATTATAATGTTAACTATATCTCAACATATTTCTAATGTTTTCATTAAGAGTAGTATATTGATTTAGAGTATCATTCTAAATTAGATTACTATTTCAATTATAACAGTTTTGTAATTTACATTTAGATTAAAATTAATCTTTACATATTAACATTTGAAAAGTGGATGGCAATGCCGCCATTTTCCAAATATTTTACTAATTTTCTAATTTGTAAATTTAACTATGATCATCACTTGGGTCCTCAAATTAAGGTTATAATATTAATTCTAATCATAAAGACATTGTCCAATTGAAATAAATCATAATGTTTTTGCTTCATGACTTTCAACCAATACATTGCTACTCGATATTTCAAATCTATGTTTGTCTATTCTTCAGTATCCATGAATGGTCATAATATTACCAGGTTTCAATACTCAAAGTTTCATTGCAAATTTTAGTACAATTTGGTTTTTATATTCATTTTCTCCATACTTGATTGTACTAAGTGACCTGTTCTATTTTTTCAAAACCATTATTCATTTAAAATTTATATACCTCTCATTAAGTATACATTTGTTCTTCTTTTTTTATTCGTGATGATGCTATCTAAATTGTTTTCCATCATTTTTTCAGGCATGGAAGCCTCTAATACACAATCAAGCATTGTCGACACTAGCCCAACTTCTTCTGTATAGTCAAATGATTTTTTTGAGACAGAGTTTCAGAAGTGTGCACGCATAATTAAATAGTGTTGTACAACTATGGTAGAAGCACTTCAGAATGCAGCTTTATCTATTGATCATGTACAAGAGATAGAGATAATGGAGATGGAAGATGTTGCCAAATATGTACGCAACACATCTACAAAAGTAGATGCGTTTCCATCCATGATGAAAGAGGTCTATGATGATCATATTACAAACAAAGGTCGTAATACAATTTTAATATCTGAAGAATATGTGATGTACTTACATCATTATGGAGAGCTATACACATGGACCATATGATGATTTCACATTTTTCAAATCTTCACTTATTACTTTATCCAGATAATTGTACTAGGAGATATTATTCTCCTTCCATCTATGTATCGAAATAATAAATAAACGATTTAACTTTTTATCTCAAATTCTTCTCAACTATACTTCCAAATATTTGAAATGCTTTTTGTTGACCTTTGTTTTTGTATTATTAAAGATTTTACATGAGATATATCATTAATATGTTGATCATTAAATTATGTATAAAATTGATGTGTTATTTCTAACTATTAACCCACTCTAAAGCATAATATTCATTTTATACTCATTTTAAGTGTAATCATTACCTCAATAATGTTTAGTACTCCTTCATTGTACACTATTCATGCTAAGCATAATTAACATTAATTAATTGTATATTTATAAATGTAACTAATAAAGTTATAAAACTACATAAGGAACATTTTAATCCTTATATTGTTCTATTATGCTAATAGGCATGTGTAAGGAGAACAAGCTACCCTCCTAAATGTAATTCTAAACATAACAATAATCGTAACTTTGACCATGGTCCTACTTCTCCCCTAACTCTAATCCTAACCATAATTCTAATGCTTTGTCTACCCCTAACTCAAACTATAACCCTAACTCAGATTCTAACCATAAACCTAATCCTAACCCTAACCCCTACCCTAACCTTTTATGTACCCTTATCTCTAACCCTAATTGTAATGCTAAACTTAACCTTGACCCTATCTCTAACCCTAACCCTAACCCTAACCCCAATCCTAACCCTAACCTTAACCCTAACTCTAATCCTAACACTAACACTAACCCTACCCCTACCCCTAACTCTAACTCTAAATATAACTCTACCATAATTATAATATAACCCTAACCCTAACCCTAACTTTAATGCTGATTGAAACCCTAACCCTAACCCTAACCTTAATTCTAAACTTAACCTTGACTCAAACTCGTATCTTAACCTTAACCCTGATGTAACTCTATACATATCCCTCACTCAATATGTAAAACTAACACTAACCATAACCCTAAATCTAATCCTTTCTCTACCCCTTTCTCTAACTCCAACCATAATCATAACCATAACCGAAACCCTACCGTACCCCAAACTCTAACCGCGAATCTAACTCTACCATAATTGTACTTTAATATTAGCCCTAGCCCTAACCCTAAATCTATCCTTAAAGTTGACTCAAAACTCTAACGTTAACCCTAACTCTAACATTAACCCTAATCATAATATTTAATCTTTTTGAAACTCTAACCCTAACCCTAACCCTGACTGTAACCCTCCCCCTACCTCTAATTGTAGCCCTAAATCTAACTCTACCATAATTGGACTTTAACTCTAACCCTAGCAATTATTTTAACCCTAATCATAATATTAAATGTCTTTGTAACTCCAACCCTAACCCTAACCCTAACTATAAGCCTACTTCTACCTCTAATTGTGGTCCTAAATCTAACTCTAGCATAATTGGACTTTAACTCTACCCCTAAAAATTATTTTAACCCTAAAGCTAACTCTAACCCTAACCCTTTCTATACACCTATCTCCAACCCTAAACCTAACTCTAATTCCAACCCTAACACTAACACTGACCCTAATCCTTAACCCAATCATACCCCTAACTCTAATTCTAACTATAAATCTAACTCTACCATAATTAGACTCTAATCCTAACTGTATCCCTTTGTTTAATCTTCACTAAAACCCTAACTCTAACCTTAACCCTGACTCAAAACTCTAACTCTAACCTTAACCCTAACTCAAAACTCTAACTTTAACCTTAACGCTTACTTTAATCTTGACAAAAATCCTAACCCTAACTCTAACCTTAACCCTAATTCAAAACTCTAATTCTAAACCTAACCCTAACTCTAACCCTAACAATAGTCATAATCCTAAAATAACCCTAACCACAACTCTAACTCTATTTGTAACTCTAATCCTGACCCTAACTCTGGCTCTAATTGTAACCCTAACCCTAATTCTAATTAAAATCCTAACCCTAACCCTAATTTAAATATTAATGCTAACCCTAACCTTTACTTTAGTCTTCATTAAAACCTTAACCCTAACTCTAACCTTAACCCTGATTCAAAACTCTAATTCTAAACCTAACCCTAACTCTAACCCTAAAAATAGTCATAATCCTAAAATAGCCCTTGCCCTAGCCCTAACCATAACTCTAACTCTAATTGTAACTCTAATCCTGACCCTAACTCTAGCTCTAATTCTAAACCTAAACCTAATTTAAATCTTAATGCTAACCCTAACCCTATTTCTAACCCTAACCATAACCATAACTCTACTCTTAAATATAACAATTTACCTAATAATATCCTTAAAATAAGATTGAATCAAAGTGATGCGAATAAACAATATATATAGAATTTTAAAAAAAAATGTTGAAGAATGATTTTATACTAAATTTATATGACTACAATTTTATAGTAAGTTTATACAACTAAATTTAAAAAGAAAAAAAAAAATCAATACTAACCAGATCAAAAAAAGAAAAATTAAAAAATAATTTATTTGTTGTGCCGCGACTGCTACTAGCTTATATATACCTCTATAAATATATATATTACGCTGAGAGTAATCGTTCTCGAGGCGCCTATTTTTTTTCATAAATCCCAATTATAAAATAACCTTGGGATTAAATAAAAATAGACGCCTCGAGAATGATTACTCTCGGTGTAATATATATATATATATATATATACATATATATATATATATATATATACATATATATATATATATACATATATATATATATATACATATATATATATATATATACATATATATATATATGTATATATATATATATGTATATATATATATATATATGTATATATATATATATATGTATGTATATATATATATATATAAGCTAGTTGATAATTAAATTTAATTGTACAATATTAAAATTATGGAACACGTTTGTTAAGCAATATTTAAATTTTCTAAATATTGTAAATTTTATATCTATGTTTTAATCTTCAACTTTTTTATTTTTGTATTTTCATTTTTAAAAAACTTATATTTAAATTATTTAATGTTCATTCTACATTTTTCTCTTAAATCTCACCTCCTATCGGCGCACTCGTTGTATGTACAAAAGCATGCGACTGCTAGTTTAAATATATTCATATAAGATATGTATAAAAATGATTAAAGTTTATGATTTGTAATTTGTTAAATAATATTTTTTATAAATAAAATAATAATAAAAATTAATTTAATTTGAAATGAATTATTTATAATTTAGTATCATGAAAAGTGAAGATTTTGAAAAATAATTCCAAGGGAAGTGGGGCAAATCAAGCTGCTGGAGCATTCGATCTTTTGTCTTGTCGCCTACTTGCATAAATCGAAGAGGAGGGGACTACCAATGTAAGATGCACCGATATGGGGTCTTTATCCTCTGGCGTTGAGCCTTTGCTGTGTGTTGACCGGTTATAAAATTATTTAAATTTTATAAGCCTCTGTTAATTTTTAAAACTTGCCTAGTTTTAAACATCAAATTGGCCATTCTATCTTTGAAATTTGCCAGTCTTTAAGCCTCCGTGTCTCCGGCTCGTTCTCAGCTCCGCACAGCACTTGAGATCATTGAAATCCAGCTTCTGAGCCTCAAGATATAAAAGGTTAATGATTGCTGCCAAAAATATGTATTTCTTAACCTTTAACTCCTTAAAAGTTAATGTTAACCATCAAAAACATGTTTTTCTTAACCTCCAAGTAATAGGTTAATGTTAACCACTAAAAATACGTTTTTCTTAACCTCCAAAGGAAAGGTTAATGATAACATCCAAAAACGTGTTTTTCCTAACCTTTAAAAAGGTTAACGATAGCCATTAAAAATGCATTCTTATTAACCTCTATAAGGTAGTTATTAACCTGTTGAAAACTCTTTCATAAAAACTCAAATATGTACATGAAGGCGATTGGCAATAACAATGGAAATGAATCGAGTGAAGTTCCTGAAAATTCATCATGTGCAGTAAGAGATGTTTTAATTTGAATAAGCATTGCTGAAGCTTCTTAAAGGCTCAAATCACGTTTTTCTTCCAGATACCAGCCTGGCTCTCCTCGGCCTCTACTAAATCTCAGTGCTGAAGTATTTCAAGTACAGTAGACGCTGCATTCCTTACCAAACTAAACCTATTGTTTGATCCTTATGAAAACTCTCTCAATTATCTACTAGCGAGCTATCTATCCTCAGCTCTAATGTGCAACAGCAAAACGTCTCACAGCAAGACTTTTTAGAGTAGAATCTGAGTAGAATGTTGGGATTACTTGGGGTTGTATGAGATGTTGTCTGAGAAAGTGAAGTTACACACATATATTGCTGCGGAGCTCAGAGACAAACCTTTCATGCAAAGAAGCTGGACCATTAATACTACTCAACAGCAATACATACTCACCCACGAACTTTGGGCATTTTCCAACCTACAATTCTTAATGCGCATACATCAAGAATGTGCTCTTCAGCTCCATGTGCAAAGTGATTCATTTCTACTATGTGACATGTAATGGAAAGCGCAGGAGATAAATGGAATTAAGCCTGACTTGTTTGCTGAAATGCAATATTAGAATATGGACGAAATCTCATGTAACTAGCAACGTGATCGAAGGATTTTCATCGAGGACCTTATGAAAGCCTTATGCGAACTCCAAAACGTAGTGGTTCCCAGTCGAATGCAAGGTAAGGCAGCATTGTCGATACACACCAAGTGTTTGACAGATTTTCTCAACAAAGATGTGGTTTCATAGAATACAATAATTGCTGGATATGTGCAAATGGCGGTGAACTTGACCTCGGTTAATGGGACTTGTTCAGAAAATCGAAGACAATGATTATGCAGTTGATGTAGACCTGTAAAAAAAAAAGAAAAAAAAAAAGAAGAGTCTGTAATCTCGAACCGAGACATCCACCATATTTGAAAGAAGGATTGGAAATCAAACCATGAAGTACAAGTATCAGAGGTCGGATTATGCTGCTGTTTTAAGAAGTACGCTTCCAGATATTGGTGATACCATTTTGGGAAATGTTTGTCTTCAAGACTTCTGGTCATCTCTTGCGAATGAAGAAAAGACTCCATTAGCCGGAAAAATATTGGAAAGTGGCTTGGCCCAAGCAGGCGGGCATCCCATTTCCGTACAATGCCCAGAATTAGTATTGGAGTGCATGAAGGCTTATCATCCCAGCACTAGAGAAGTTGTTTCACCGAACAATGAAACAATTTCCCGCTTAGACCCTGCCTCTATTGCTATCATTTTTTGATTGCCTGCTAGGATGCAATACGCCAGCGTTAATCTAAGAACTACCAAGGAATATTTTACTGCCAATCAAACTCAATGTTTAAATACTGTGGCAAGATCGTGGTTCTTCCAACCGAGAAGAGGCAAATCTCAATTAGGCAAATCCATTCACAGATCATCACTGAAAGAAGATGTGGCAAACATGGTAACTTTGTTGAGCAGGATCGTTGGTCTTCGGGATTCACATGAGTTTGAAGGTTGGATGTTTCTATTCATTAATATTGTCTGTGAAGGAAAACAATGCATTGATTGGGCTGAAATTATCAGTGACTCACTGCACAGACAGCTCATGGGATTTCGGGAAAATGACTACTTTTATATGACTTCATACCTTTTCTACGCCATTGCAAGTACCAAAAGTTGGCCAGGACTTAATCATTTATAACTATCTTCCTCAAATTCAGTATGATAATAGCCTACACCATTTCAGAAGAGTGAATGACGCATTCACCATGTTAACTGTAAGGGAAATTCAGGGGAACATTGGGCTCAGGATTTCACCAGAAGCAGCAATGAAAGTGCAAAAATATGGAAGTGTTTTTATACAATTTTCGAAGTTTACTTATATCCGGCTAGCTGCCTATGATGGATGTCCGTTGATGTTACCTAGATTTGTTGATGATAAACTAGTCTTAATTGAAATGTGCAGGCAAATTAATCAAATCAACAAACTTTGCAAGAACAGGAGGACAGATGAAATAACTTTCCCTATCGGCATCGGATATTATAGTTGTGACTCTGCATCAGATGCCAAGAACATTGAAAGATCTATCGCCACGATAAATTTGCATCCTTACACGATGCGTTTCCCTTATGATAGTAAGGGCTATGCTGTGAATGAATTGAAGTTAAATCCCAATCTTGGTCACTTCCCGGCTCTAGAAGACTTTTGGGAGGATTGTGAAAATGACTTCGAAGTTAGGAAGAGGGATTGGATGCGGCTTACAGTACGGCAGGTGATAAACTTCAAGTTAGACATTGATGTAATAGGCATAGATGATGATGAGGTTTCTTTCGTTGATCCTTATTATTACGAGAAAATTGAATTACTAGAGCTCCCTCCTATTGATTGGTCAATTCCCGAATTGAAAAGTTTGAAAGAGAGGTCTTCCTATGTTCTTAGAAGAACAAGAGACTGGATCAGTAAAGTTAGAATCGAAAAAGCAACTGGTGAATCTCAAAATAAAGAGGAGAGAAATAATACAGGGGAATCGTCTCAAATGGCGATAGAGGCCACTTCTAGTGAGAAGATACGACAACTAGATATAGATGTTCAAGATCAAGATGAAGATTTGAATCAGCTAGATAAGTTTACAGTACAAAGGAAAAGGACAAGAATGAAAGGTAGAAGGAATGAGAAAGACCCAAGAAGCCCTCAAATTGCTGAATCACATGTTCCGGTTATATCCCCTCGTGATGTAGCGATTCCTCACTTGAGTCTTCCTCCTTCTGATGTGCCCATAATAGACATTACACAGTTAGATGACCCGTTATCTAATTCAGAAGACTTAATAATGGTTGCTGAAAATGTAACAGGTGCCGAACAAGTTTCAAAGGTTACACATTCATGGTTTCAGGATAGTCTTCAGAAGAGGAAGAAAGTTGTTCAGTTGGTTCCGCCTCCGTTTGATGTGGTCTCTAGCATTCTTCAGAAGCCTCCTAAGGCGAAAAAGACCAAAGTGATGTCCAGGTTAGCTATTGATAAAACTTCAGACAATTTGTGTGTGGAATTAGCCAAGCCTACAGTTGAAAAGAATGTTGATGAAGCATCTGAATCAGATTTCGTTCTAGAAAACGTTGACCTTGGTCCTTCTAATGCGGAAAGAGAGTTTCAAAATTTTGAATTGATTGCCGCTCAGATGTTGCAAAGGGCGAAGAAAGAAAGAAGAGCCAAAGAGAAACTCAAAGAACAACTTCAAATGATGGTAGCTTATGTTAATTCAATCAGCAACCCTTCTAATACCCAAGTCATGGCCACCCCACCAGTTCTAACAAGTCTTGATGGTATTTTTGATCATATTATTGTTCAAAGAATCGACCAACAAAAGTCATATAGTTTGATGATCGAGGCTTGGATAAACAGGATGATATAAGATGCTTCAAAACTTATAACTGGAGTAAAAGAGATATGTGGGAAAGCCATTATGCAGATACAGGAAATTTCCAAGGAGCTGGAAAATAGCAAAGAACATAAATCCAACTGGCAAAAAGTAGCCGATGAATTAAAGGAGATAGCCAAGTTGGATACGAGCACCCTACTCCTTGAGAAAATTATTGCTGATCCAAGTGACAACCAAATACGTATCTGGAGTAAAAGTGTTGGTTGGAAGATGATAAACGTCAACAAAGGGATCACTGAGTTCGAAAAGTTAATAACCTCTTTGGAGCAGCTAAAAGCAAAAAGTACAGATGAATTAATCTCTACTATCACAGGTGGGGTGCCAGTAAGTGATCTTCAGCATGTTGATTGTCAGTTTCTCCTTGATTCCTTCAGGGTTCAGATTCATTCAGAAATAGAGAACTGTGTGTCAGATGCTGAAACTATGATGAAGCTTAGCCTGGTTGCAGTTACGCTGGGATATTGTAACATTTCAGCCTATCGGCAGGAGTCAAAAGAAATCCAAGATAGATACCTCACAGCCAAACTCAAGATGGAAAACGTGTTCATTCCGAACTATGAATCAATGATACTCGTCCGAGATGCTTACAAGGCTTTCCGAGACAGATCAATTGTGTCCTGATAGATAGGGCTAATAGCTAGAAGAATTAGTGATTGTTTATGCAAATGTTTTTAGGAATTCTAGCTAAAGTTTTGTTTTTGCAAGTTTCCTTGTATAGGTTAATTTTCCTAAGGTTAATTAACCTTCCAAAATTTCGTATTTCGGAGGTGGTTATTAACCTCAGAGAGGTAGTTATTAACCTCTATGTCTATATAAGGACACCTTTTGGCTTTGTAAAGGGACTTTTTGGTTGGAAAAATAAGGGAACACTATGCTGAAATTTTGATCTAGAGATTCATTTTGGAAAGTATGTACACTTTTTATCTCTGAATTGAAAAATCTCTATTGCTTTCTTGGTGCAGGAAAAAGAAACGAGATGTGCTTTGGGTTTCTTATTTTAAAATCCAAATTGTTATACGTTGTGGTAGACATTCTCATGGTGCTATGCGAGTGTTTACAGATGATAATGAATATGCTTAATAACATTGGTTGCTTTCAAGCGTAGTTCTTGGACACCACCGTTATCGATCTTGTTAACCACAGAGGGTTGTGAGGGCATGTGGTGCATTCGTCTTCCATGACTCTCTCCTTGAACTTTGAAGTTTGAATTCTTTATTTGAAAATCTGTTAAAAATTATATCATACGAGGGAGCTACCCCTCAAAATGCAGAGGAAGGCCGCATACCAAGGGCCTATCCAACTTTTGTGAACGGTTTGCCACACACACTCCGTTGGGCAATTCTTCTGTGACAAATCTGTTTACTAATAGATTTTGGCGACTGTACTGGGGAGACTGAACAGAAAGATTGACAGTCGCCTACGATGAAGTACAATGGTGCTTCCACATGAGAACATTTTTCCTGTTCTCCAACCGAACCTCGACTTTCAAGACACCCAGGAAGATATCATCTCAGACTTGAACACTCTTGCCTGGAGGTGTAGATGAAGTATTCAAGAATATCATCAAGTTAATCGAGTTCTTGAAGAAGAAGAAGAGTTCAGAGAAATCTTGTGAAGAGCCCCTATTGGTCAGGATGTTATAGTTATTGAAAGAATAGTGGTCATTCCAAGAAGAAACAGACAGAATCTTGGTCATATTCAAGGGCAAATAAATAATAACAACTAAGCTGGCTGATAAACCATACACTCGGGTTGATAGACAAAAGGGTTTGGTAGACGAAGACTTTGAAGCCCTCCGAAAGTTAGATTTTAAGCCAATTACTCCTAAGAAGAAGAGAAAGGTCAAGTCTGTTAGTAGGTCTTCTTCTCCAACTAAGGCTACTATTTCCCCTACGGCCTTTCAAGCTTTGCTTTTGCTAGGTACTATTGTACCTTCAGCTATAAATTTACAACCCTTGAATATCATTCTTCCGACCATGGCACATCAAGCACCGCAACCACCAGTCCCATGGGGAGCTGCTATTGGCCCTCTAAATTTAGGAAACCAACTACATGACATGCCCGTTGGTTCTCAAAAAATTCTTCCCAAGTTTTCTGGTGACGGAAAAGTCACTACTGATCAGCATATAAGTGCATTCTTTACAGCAAGCGGTGTTTTAGCAATCCAATATGAAGATGTTTTTGTCCGTCTTTTTGTCGAAACACTTACTGAAGCCGCAGCTGAATGGTTTGGACAGCTACCAGTTGGATCAATTACCTCTTGGGTAACTTTGCTTCAGGTTTTTGAGAGGAGATTTAAGACTGCTGAAGATGAAAATTTGCTCCTTTCCCAGTTGACTTCAATGAAGAAGGAAATTCATGAACCCATGCGAGAATTCATTGCTTGTTTTAATTAGACGGTGAATCGAATTCCTGTTAACAAAAGACCCAGTGAAGAAAATCAAATGACTTTCTTCATCAGTGCTCAACCTTCTGATGTAAGTTTTCAAATACGAAGGACAAGACCCGTTAATCTAGCGGCTGCGCAAACCTTGGCTATCGAGGTGGAAGATGACTTGCTTAGTTCAGGAAAATGGAGTCGTGATCTACAAAAGGGAAAAGGTCAACAAGCCCCTGTCACTACCACTGATCCTTTATATCAGAACTTGGCTAATGATCTATTACAGCTCAAAAAGCAGTTGCCCTCTAATCCTCCACCTTTGTATCAAGATATTCCAAGGAGGAATTATCTGCCATATCAACAAAATAGACCAACTAAGTGGCTACCCCAATCGACACCAAGATTAGCCATCGAACATCCCTCATCGTCTAGTAAACAAGCTGCTATGTGTGATTTTCACCTAACAACAGATCATGATGGCGCAAGCTGTCCTGAGATGGCTAGATTCATGCAAATGCATTTGACTGCGGAGAAGATAGAAGAATATGTGGCTCCTGAAGATGTGACAGAACCCGCTGTTGGAACCTCTTCCATAAATTTCCTGGAGTATGAATCTGATGATGACCAAACTGAAGATATCAACAATCATTCTTGCAATGCGACTACACCAAGTTGGAGACAGAGATTGGAAGAAAAATGGAGTAAACAAGCGAAAGAAAAAGCCTCTGATGAGACTGCTAAGAGGATTCTGTCTCGTAAGCATACTCCAGAAGAGCCTTCTCAAGCGAAGGAGACAGATAAAGGTAAAACACCTCCCACCATGGAAGACTCTTTTGATTTTATTGATCATTGCAAGAAGACCAAAGTACAAATTTCTCAATTGGATTACCTAAAAGCCAACCCTCATCAATTAGAAAGGTTGATCCAATGTGTTGGCAAAGAGAAACGTTCACCTGAAATCACTATCAACCACGAATCAGGAGTTTCTCTAGAAATGGAAGATAATTTGGAAGGGCCCATGACTGAGAAAGAATCTTTTGTTGTGGCATATTTGTCAGACAAACCTGAGCCTTTCTATGTTTCTCTTTATATAGCTGGATGCAAGTTAAGTAATTGTATCATTGATTCTGGTGCATCTGATAATGTCATGCCTTCAAAGGTAGCACATGCCTTGGGTCTCTCTCTGAATAAACCTTTTGGAAAAGTGTATTCTATGGAGGAAAAACAAGTCCCGCTAGTTGGCCAGTTGAAAGATGTTCAAGTAGCACTTGCAGCACATCCTGAGAAGAAGTTAAAACTGAACATCCTGGTTACTGATATTCCTGCCAGTTATGGGATGCTTTTGAGCAGAAGTTTTTGCAAAGATCTTGGTGGTGAAATGAAAATGGACATGTCTCATGCCCTTATCCCTATTGGAAATAAGAAGGTTAAGCTTGATCCTGAACCCAAAGCTAAATATACAGTGTTGAAATCAGATGATCCCAGAGCTGAAATATTATATGTTGATACTGGGCATGGAACGTACATGATGACGTCCAATGAAGGAGATGTAACTGAACCTCTCATGCCTGATATAACCAATGAATTATGGTTAATGGAGTTTGACGGAAGCTCTTCTTCTTCCGGTTCAGGTGCTGGGATAGTGTTGATATCACCACGAGGAGAGAAATTTCCAAAAGCTTACAAGTTGGCTTTTGAGACCACCAATAATACCGCAGAATATGAAGCTCTCCTACTTGGTCTCAAGTATGCAAGAGGAAAAGGGATCAAACAACTCAAGGTGTTAGGAGATGCAGAATTAGTTGTCAACTAGGTACGTAGGAAATATCAAGCAAAGAATCCAAAATTGAAGACATATAGGAATAGAGTGTGGGATGAGATTGAGCATTTCGATGCTTTTTCCTTATTTTCTATTCCTCGGGAACAAAATTCTAAAGCAAATTGTCTTGCAGTCTCTGCATCTCTACTTATCCCTCATCCTGAATTCAACAGAGATGTTTATATAGTAGAGATGATTCATAGACCCAGTGTGCTTGATAATGATCGACACTGGCAAGTTTTTGATGATGATGGGCAAATAATTGCATTTCTCGAGGGGAGGCCGCCATTTTCAGACCTAAAATTTGAAGGATCGCGCAATCATAATGGAAAACAAGAAGACGATCCTGAGGTTATTCAACTGGAAGGTAATGCTATCCCGAGAGGATTAGTCAGCCTAGAGAGTCTTTTTAATAAAGAAGACAAAAGGAAAGAGAAAGTTGAGGACACTAAACCTTCTAATTGTTCGGGTTATGAGAAAGTAATCATTGGTTCTCAGGGAAATCCAAGGATGGTTCTAATTGGGAAAGATTTGACATCCCAAGAGAGAGAAGAGTTTACAAGGTTATTGAATACTTATCAAGACGTTTTCACTTGGGGTTATGAAGATCTAAAGGAATTCATGGATGGGAAATTTAAACATCAGATTCCCTTGAAACCTCGTTCAACTCCCTTTCGACAAAAGCAAAGACAATTCAATCTCAAGGTGGCAGACGCTATTTTCAATGAGGTTGATAAGATGCTTAAAGAAAAGATTATCTATCCCATTCACCACTCAACATGGGTAGCTAATATTGTTCCTGTTAGGAAAAAGAATGGTGAGATAAGAATATGTGTTGACTTCCGCAATTTGAATCAGGCGTCACTCAAGGGTAATTATGGACTCCCTGTCATGGATCATATTTTGCAGTTGGTATCTGGATCTGAACTCATGTCAATGTTAGATGGCTTCTCCGGTTATAACCAGATCAGTGTTGCACCTGAAGATCAACATAAAACCGCTTTTACCACTCCATGGGGTACGTTTGCCTACAATTGTATGCCTTTTGGTTTGATAAATGTTGGGGCCACCTTCCAAAGGGCCATGGATCATTCATTCGAGGATTTCAAGAATAAGATCATTGTTATGTATCTTGATGATCTTACAGTTTTTTCAAGACAGAGAAGAGATCATGTGCATCATCTAGAAGCAATATTACATCGATGTCGAACTCAAGGCATCTCGCTGAATCCTAAGAAGTCTATATTTGGGGTGACAGAAGGAAAACTACTGGGGCATATCGTCTCCAAAGAGGGCATTCAGATAGATCCTGAGCGGGTGAAAGCTATCCAACAGTTGTCACTTCCCATGAGTAAACCAAGAATTAGATCTTTCTTTGGGAAGATAAACTTTATAAGGAGATTCATACCAGACTTCTCTGAGATAACAAATTCAATTGTGGATATGATGAAAGGGAATACTAATTTTAAGTGGACAAAAGAAGGTAAGGCTTCTTTTGAACAAATCAAGACTGAAATTGCTCATGCTCCTACCCTTTCTTATCCAGATTTCTCTAAGGATTTTCATTTGTATTGTTATGCCTCTGAAAACACTTTATCTGTTATACTTACCCAACCTGACAAAGACAATAACGAGGCCCCAATAGCATTCATGAGCATCCCTCTTAAGAAACATGAATTGAAATACTCTTTGATCGAGAAAAATGCTTATGCTCTAGTTAGAGCAGTGAAACAATTCAGGTTTTACATCCTAAACTCTCACTCCAAGGTGTTTGTCCCTGACTCAACAGTGAAGACTATTCTGACACAACAAGAAATTGGCGTGAACAAAAGGGCCTCCTGGATAGCTAAAGTACAGGAATATGATCTCGATATCAAACCTACAAAGCTTGTCAGGGGAAAAGGTTTGTGTAAGGCAATTGCGGAAGGATCTTCTAAAGGTGAAGAAGGGACGAAGAAGGAAATGCCTTTAGTTTTATTCATTAGTAATGTTGATGACTGGTTTTCAAATATTGCCTATTTTCTAACATATGGGGAATGTCCTGCTCATATATCACTTAAAGAGAAGAGGACTTTAAAATTGAAATCTGCAAAATACATTCTTTGGAATGACGCCTTATACAAGAAAGGGATAGATGGTACTTTTCTGAGATGTGTTGATTCTGAACAAAGAAAGGAGTTGCTTTAGTTATTTCATAATGAAGCATGTGGAGGTCATTACTCCGCATCAGTAACAGCTTACAAAATTCTGAGAAATTGTTTTTACTGGCCTGAGATATTCAAAGATGCAGAAGAATGGGTGACGAAGTGCGATTCTTGTCAGTACTTCAAAGGAAAGGTTCGATTGGCTGCACTGCCCTTGAAACCAGTGGTGATCGAAGAACCCTTTCAACAATGGGGTTTGGATTTCATAGGTCCTATTCATCCTTCATCCTCTGCTAGACACACTCATATTTTGATGGCAACTGACTATTTCACCAAGTGGGTGGAAGCGACTCCAGTAAAACAAACAACTTCAGAAGTGGTGTGCAATTTTATCAAACAAAACATTCTGGTTAGGTTTGGTGTGCCGAATAAAATTGTTACTGACAATGCTACCAACTTCTCTTCTCAAGAGATATCATCATTTTCCTATCAATACGAGATTATTCTCTCTCATTCCTCTGATTATTTTGCACAAGGAAATGGTCAGGCGGAATCAAGCAATAAAAATATTATGACCATTGTGCAAAAACTGATAGATGTTAATCAAAGATCCTGGCACAAGCACCTGTATGATGCATTGTGGGCAGATCGTACTACTAAAAAGAGAGCAACAGGATTTTCTCCCTTCGAGATCCTATATGGAACTGAGCCAACTCTTCCTCTTCCCTTAGAGCTGTCCACCTTGAAATTACAGAGTGCCATTGAGAATCTTGAATTCAAAGATGCTCTTGAGAAACGAATGTTGTATTTGACAAAGTTGGAAGAAGAAAGAGAGATGGTTGTTGATAGCATTCAGGAACATCAATCCCGTGTCAAGAGGTTATTTGATAGAAAGGCTAAGCAGAGGATGTTTCAAGAAGGCGATCTTGTCTTGCTTTGGGATAAGCGCAGAGAGCCAAAAGGATTACATGGAAAATTTGACTCCTTATGGCGAGGCCCGTTCCAGATCAAAGAGGTGTGCGGAAAGAACTCTTTTATTTTGTCATACCTGAGCGGTACCCCGTTGCCCTTACCTTATAATGGGCAACACCTAAAACATTATCATCAGTAGAAGGTGCCCCTACACCTTTTTGTATATAGGTCGTCCTGTTTTTGGTGTGCTCTTGTTAGTTGGCGTTGTTTTAGCCTTTCTTTCTGTTGTCCTGTTTTTGGTTTTTCTGTTCCCTCTTTTGTAATTTGGTCCCTCAAAAGACTCTATTTCACAGCCCAATGGATAAGGTGCTACTTCATTACTCTGGATTCGAGCTTCGTCCTTGTCAGTCCTTGTCCCCAGTTGGAGCCAGCTGTTGACCGGTTATAAAATTCTTTAAATTTTATAAGCCTCTGTTAATTTTTAAAACTTGCCTAGTTTTAAACATCAAATTGGCCATTCTATCTTTGAAATTTTCCAGTCTTTAAGCCTCCGTGTCTCCGGCTCGTTCTCAGCTCCGCACAGCACTTGAGATCATTGAAATCCAGCTTCTGAGCCTCAAGATATAAAAGGTTAATGATTGCCGCCAAAAACACGTATTTCTTAACCTTTAACTCCTTAAAAGTTAATGTTAACCATCAAAAACATGTTTTTCTTAACCTCCAAGTAATAGGTTAATGTTAACCACTAAAAATACGTTTTTCTTAACCTCCAAAGGAAAGGTTAATGATAACATCCAAAAACGTGTTTTTCCTAACCTTTAAAAAGGTTAACGATAGCCATTAAAAATGCATTCTTATTAACCTCTATAAGGTAGTTATTAACCTGTTGAAAACTCTTTCATAAAAACTCAAATATGTACATGAAGGCGATTGGCAATAACAATGGAAATGAATCGAGTGAAGTTCCTGAAAATTAATCATGTGCAGTAAGAGATGTTTTAATTTGAATAAGCATTGCTGAAGCTTCTTAAAGGCTCAAATCACGTTTTTCTGCCAGATACCAGCCTGGCTCTCCTCGGCCTCTACTAAATCTCAAATGGTGATAGAGGCCACTTCTAGTGAGAAGATACGACAACTAGATATAGATTTTCAAGATCAAGATGAAGATTTGAATCAACCAGATAAGTTTACAGTACAAAGGAAAAGGACAAGAATGAAAGGTAGAAGGAATGAGAAAGACCCAAGAAGCCCTCAAATTGCTGAATCACATGTTCTGGTTACATCCCCTCATGATGTAGCGATTCCTCACTTGAGTCTTCCTCCTCTTGATGTGCCCATAATAGACATTACACAGTTAGATGACCCGTTATCTAATTCAGAAGACTTAATAATGGTTGCTGAAAATGTAACAGGTGCCGAACAAGTTTCAAAGGTTACACATTCATGGTTTCAGGATAGTCTTCAGAAGAGGAAGAAAGTTGTTCAGTTGGTTCCGCCTCCGTTTGATGTGGTCTCTAGCATTCTTCATAAGCCTCCTAAGGCAAAAAAGACCAAAGTGATGTCCAGGTTAGCTATTGATAAAACTTCAGGCAATTTGTGTGTGGAATTAGCCAAGCCTATAGTTGAAAAGAATGTTGATGAAGCATCTGAATCAGATTTCATTCTAGAAAACGTTGACCTTGGTCCTTCTAATACGGAAAGAGAGTTTCAAAATTTTGAATTGATTGCCGCTCAGATGTTGCAAAGGGCGAAGAAAGAAAGAAGAGCCAAAGAGCAACTCAAAGAACAACTTCAAATGATGGTAGCTTATGTTAATTCAATCAGCAACCCTTCTAATACCCAAGTCATGGCCACCCCACCAGTTCTAACAAGTCTTGATGGTATTTTAGATCATACTATTGTTCAAAGAATCGACCAACAAAAGTCATATAGTTTGATGATCGAGGCTTGGATAAACAAGATGATAGAAGATGCTTCAAAACTTATAACTGGAGTAAAAGAGATATGTGGGAAAGCCATTACGCAGATACAGGAAATTTCCAAGGAGCTGGAAAATAGAAAAGAACATAAATCCAACTGGCAAAAAGTAGTCGATGAATTAAAGGAGATAGCCAAGTTGGATACGAGCACCCTACTCCTTGAGAAAATTATTGCTGATCCAAGTGACAACCAAATACGTATCTGGAGTAAAAGTGTTGGTTGGAAGATGATAAACGTCAAAAAAGGGATCACTGAGTTCGAAAAGTTAATAACCTCTTTGGAGCAGCTGAAAGCAAAAAGTACAGAAGAATTAATCTCTACTATCACAGGTGGGGTGCCAGTAAGTGATCTTCAGCATGTTGATTGTCAGTTTCTCCTTGATTCCTTCAACGTTCAGATTCATTCAGAAATAGAGAACCGTGTGTCAGATGCTGAAACTATGATGAAGCTTAGTCTGGTTGCAGTCACGCTGGGAGATTGTAACATTTCAGCCTATTGGCAGGAGTCAGAAGAAATCCAAGATAGATACCTCACAGCCAAACTCAAGATGGAAAACGTGTTCATTCCGAACTATGAATCAATGATACTTGTCCGAGATGCTTACAAGGCTTTCCGAGACAGATTAATTGTGTCCTGATAGATAGGGCTAATAGCTAGAAGAATTAGTGATTGTTTATGCAAATGTTTTTAGGAATTCTAGCTAAAGTTTTGTTTTTGCAAGTTTCCTTGTATAGGTTAATTTTCCTAAGGTTAATTAACCTTCCAAAATTTCATATTTCGGAGGTGGTTATTAACCTCAGAGAGGTAGTTATTAACCTCTATGTCTATATAAGGACACTTTTTGGCTTTGTAAAGGGACTTTTTGGTTGGAAAAATAAGGGAACACTATGCTGAAATTTTGATCTAGAGATAAATTTTGGAAAGTATGTACACTTTTTATCTCTGAATTGAAAAATCTCTATTGCTTTCTTGGTGCAAGAAAAAGAAACGAGATGTGCTTTGGGTTTCTTATTTTAAAATCCAAATTGTTATACGTTGTGGTAGACATTCTCATGGTGCTATGCGAGTGTTTACAGATGATAATGAATATGCTTAATAACATTGGTTGCTTTCAAGCGTAGTTCTTGGACACCACCATTATCGATCTTGTTAACCACAGAGGGTTGTGAGGGCGTGTGGTGCATTCGTCTTCCATGACTCTCTCCTTGAAATTTGAAGTTTGAATTCTTTATTTGAAAATCTGTTAAAAATTATATCATACGAGGGAGCTGCCCCTCAAAACGCAGAGGAAGGGCGCATACCAAGGGCCTATCCAACTGTTGTGAACGGTTTGCCACACACACTCCGTTGGGCAATTCTTCTGTGACAAATCTGTTTACTAACACTATGACAAACAAGTACGTACCTGCATCAGAACCCGTGCTAACTGCGCTTATAAACGTGGATGGTAAAGATTGGATTTGGTGTGCGTTCCCAATGTACTATTGATTCATTTAATACAGTGTTTATCCTTTATTTTTTTAACTGTGAAAATAGTATAAAAAAGAGTAATTATTGAAAAAAATGAATTAAAAAATAAACTGAGTTTTTAAACTTTACAAAGTTCAATAATTTTAGTTATAAAAATTAATGGTGAAGTCATGGGGAACATTAGTTCCTGACAAATAATAATTCTTTAATAAATGCAAGATCTGATAGTTTATTGCCCACCTTAAACTTTAAAAAGGAAAAGCTATGGCAACGATTATCTAATTGGAATAATATAAATTATATTATTGCAAAACTTTTTTAAAAGACTGATGAATCCACCTCTCAATACATGATTA
Organism: Cupressus sempervirens; assembly: GCA_028749045.1. Lineage (NCBI taxonomy): Eukaryota > Viridiplantae > Streptophyta > Pinopsida > Cupressales > Cupressaceae > Cupressus > Cupressus sempervirens. The sequence continues at coordinate 577,387,684 of CM053787.1, forward strand.
TTATTATCAATTGTATACAAACATACCGGCCGATCTCATGAATGAAATGGACGATCTCGAAAGACATGGCATATACACTAACAAAAACTTGTATATTTTATTGATTTCCCCACATCATCCTGGAAAGTCCCTTTTAATGTTGTCTGCAATAAAGCATGAAATGATGCGCCTAAAGAAAATATTGGCGCTCAATTGGGAATTGACCTTCAAATTTGCATGGAATCGATCACTAATAGCAAATGGGTAATGATTGAAAGTGAAATAAATCATGTTTGACCATTCTGAGAATGCCATGCATTGGCTCTCTCAAATCCATTTCTACTTAAATGATAATCTTGAATCGTTTGCACTATCTCTTGTCTGCTGTTCATCACAAATGGTCCATGTTGTACTACTGGTTCATTTAATGGCTGCCCTCCAATTACTACGAATCTGCAGGGCTTTTTATCAACATTGTTGTTCCACACACTCAACCCATCTCCACTGCTCAATAAAAGTGTGTGATGAGCACCCACTGGCGGTGAATTGCGAGCACCGAATGTGGCCTCACCTTCTAACACATACACAAATGCATTCCAACTCTCTGGAATCGCCTGATGAAGCACAGATTCTGCCTCCATTGTGAAATCCAAATACATTGTGGGAGTTCTCGTATAGACAGGAGATTTGACGCCCAAAGCTTCTCCTGCTATAACAGTCGCCTTCACTCCATCTTTCTCTACTTTGGGTATCTCTTTCCCTTGAAGTTCTTGATACTTGGGCTCAATCCTGACCAGCATTAAAAAACAGTAGTATTATAAACATGACAATACTCTTTTTAATGAAAATGTTATGAATATAGAGGTGATAAGAAGGCACTCACATCTTGTCTTTGGCAGCGAGATTAACCCACAACTGCAAACCATGTTGTACTCCTGCTCCAGCTGGCATTTCAGAGTGGAGAATACCCCTTCCTGCGGTCATCCACTACACAGTACATTGCAATAAAAGAGCCATGATCAGTAAATGATAATCACAGAAAAAATAGAAGTACTACAAGTATTAAAAGTAAGAGAGATTCAAAACCTGGAGATCACCGGCCTTGATGGTGCCCTTGTGTCCTACGAAGTCCTCATGTGTGAAGGCTCCCTGTGTTTCAAAAGACAAACAACATATTCTCTTACAAAAGTTCTACACCTCTACAGCAGATCTGGATTCTTGAAAACATAATTTCAACAATCTATAATGTTGATTGCAATTTGATTTTTGAAATATTTAATCATATCAAATTTACTTAACATCAGTGTTTTGAATCAAATGTATGATCTATCATCGAAACAAGAGAAAATAAATCATCAATTAATCTTCTATGATCTACCATCGAAATAAGAGAAAATAAATCATCAATTGATCTATCATCTATTTCCTCTTAAAAGGAGGAAAGAAAGGGGAAGAAAGGATGGTACCTCGAGCATGTACGTCACTGTCTCAAAACCTGCCCAAAACGTATTATCGAATCATAAATTATGATGAACAGAACAAAGAAAATAGAACTGAAAGATGAAAAGATCCAAACATACAAATATAAAAATACCTCTGTGAGGATGGTCTGGAAAACCAGCAGGAGCACTTACTACAACACCCATCAACACACATGACTTGTTAGATGAAATGAAAATATATTTGTAAGCAATGGTTTTGGGTAGAGACCAACCAACCTGAGAATTCATCCAGTAACAAGAAGGGATCCAAAAACTTCAATTCTGGTCTGTTCATACCAAAGAATATAATAAGATAGAGAAAAGAATGAATGAATGAGTGATTCTAACCAATCTAAAAGACTGAAAATTACAATAATTTAAAAAAATAAAAAAATATTGGGTAGGTAATACCTGCCAATACTGCGTCTGACAGTGGCACCATCTCCTTCGAATTGTTGTCTGGCCAACACCTTCTTTGCCACGATGCGTGGTTTCAAAAACAGAGTCATCTTACAATGTTTTCCTTAAAAACAATGAGATATGTGTTGTAGTTGAATAATGAGAGAACACGTTAAAATGCTCACAACTTGTGGCGCTTAATAATGAGGCGTAGCGAGAAAGGAGAGGTCCGCCCAATTTATAAGGCTTTTTGGTTTGCTGTTTACACGTTTCCGTGAGCCTTGCATGACGGTGCGATCGTAGTTGCTGAGGGGAGAGTGATGTCATAATTACACGATCCTATCTGCTGACGTCAAATGTACGTAACAATTTAGGGTACAGATCTGTCCACAAAAGATTCTGAATGTGGTGTGCTTTCACAGGAAATTCTTAGTTGCTTCCATCGACGAATTCGCTACTGCCTTTTGACTCGACTTCTAATTAGTAATACGTTACCAAGAGTTGACGGCTAATTTTTATTTCCATCCGCGACAAAAATATAAAAACTATCTGTTCAAAGCATGATAAAGAAATGGGGGAACGTAGTCATCGTCGTCATTGTAAATAGTTTGGCGCCTCGTTTTACTAAACCCTAAAAGAGTTTGTCCCACCATCACCATTAGGTTGTTTGTCATGTTCTACACTTATTTCTTGTCCTAAAAGAAATTGAAAACCTCCACTGAAAGTAAGTCCACTTTTAGGTTGCAAAATGTTATGGACAACGTACAAGTTGAAAAGCAAAATAAAGAACTTTTTCTAATGTATTACGTAGGAAGGGTTTCAAATTATGTTTTAATAGTTGTTAATTCTTTTCAATTAAAGAAATTTAAAATGGTAATTAAAATTTATTAATAAATTTTATATAGTCTTCTTATAATCTCATTTCAAGGTAGACGCGAGGGGTTATAATTAGATAAACTGGGGGCATTTTGGGACCCTAATAGGGTGCCCACTATTAAGTCACAAGTATATCATGTTACAATTTCTTTTGTTGTGAAGAAGTATGCAGAGGTGGACACAACAAACATAATTAGTGCTCTAATGCACGCTGTCATCCAACATATCGCTCATCTAGTGTAAGATGATCATGGTCTGTCTTGGAGGGTCCATATTTCTCTACCATGTGTATCCATGTGTACATTTGGTACTGTAGACAAAGAGGATGAGGACAATCACCTAGTGCCTGAGGATTTTCTCGATAAGACATTTGGAATTCATACAGAGGTAAACTTTTGCTAGTTCATTAAATGTATTTGATCATATTTCATTTATAATGTATCGTCTTAAATATGAAGCACTTTAACTTATGACCTTTTATCTCCTCTTTAATGTGTTTGCATTGTACATTTGCACTTGGAACACACACTTTTGTCTTTTTTCTCACTTCTAGGTGAAATTGAGGTAGGACCTAACATATCCTTCTTGATTTCCCTTTCTTCTCACTCAAGGACTAAGGTAGGATCTAATTTTTATGTATCTATTGTGGTTTCACAACACACGCCCCATTTTGACTAGAAATGGGGACCCCCTACTTTATTTTTTCGGCTTTTTGGAACCTTAGTTCGGGGTCCGAGTCTTTTCTAGGGTTTTGTCTAGTGTCCTAGGTCAAATTTGGATCCCAACTGGAAGACCCATATTCTGAAAATCAAATTCTAGGAGTGAGGAGTTTTTTTGCAAAAAAGCAAGGCGCACCTCCCAAGGTGCACTAGTACGCAAAGGAAATCATAGATAAAGGCATCAACCCCTTTGGTGATGTGCAGATGCGTAGCAGTGTAGCTACGCATTGGCGCAACACCAAAGGTGTGTAGGGTTTTCGGGTCTATAAAACCTGGGACCCCCCTTGTCCCCTTCACTTTGTCTTCTCTAGAGCTCCTTGCATCGCAACTCTGCACCTGAATAGGTGCGCTCTTTCGCTTCTCCCTTGCTTTTCACAAAGACCTACACGTGGAAGCATAAAACATCAAAATGCCCAAAGGTGTAGATAAGCACACCTTTGTTACCTAAACCTTGAAAAACATTAAAAAATCTTCAAAAGACGAAGTGTCTTTATCTAGCGCAACCACACTTGCTTGGGTGTGCTAATGCACAACTTAAAACATTTCACCCTTTGTCAAGTAGAACATAGGGTGCACACCAGTGCACCCCATGAGGTTTGTTGTGGTGCACCCTCATGTAATAGAGTTTTCCTTCATCCTCAAAAGGCACACCTCAAAGCTGTGACTAGTGTGCCCTATTTTGTATTCCAGGGCCATAAAACTTAGTTATTAGGTGTTTTGTCTTTTAGGGTTTTTAGGTTTTGTTCACATCATTATTTTAGGATTTGATTTAATCATTTTTTTACTTTGACTTTGGACTAATATGTATTCATTTTTATGTAGATTCAATGGCATCTTCATCATCCTCCCTTGCAGCAAAGATGGTTCCCAAAGCTCGTAGTGTTCAAGTTTCAGTTTTTTTTGACCAAGTCATGATTTTAGGATGATTACTCAAAGATCTTGGACATCAAACTAGGTCGAACACAGATTTGGGTGCATTCTTGGCATTCTGTAACAAACTGACAGAAAGCTCTTTGATGATTTCCGCATTGATTCAATCAGGACTTGTTAGTGTAGCATCACACCTAGTGTAAGTGCAGTCCTTAGAGCTTATTATGGCACTCATGGAAAACTATGTTCCTAAAGAAACAATAGTGAAGAGCATAACTAGAGAGATCGTCCTAAATCTTCAACCCAAGAACATTGAGAAGGTGTTCCATCTCTCGAGGGTAGATCATTTCATTAGATTAACCTATCACCAAGTGGAGAGATGGTATAGCCTAGAACATATTGATGAAGCTTCTGAGATCATCTAGTCTGCATACCTTATCAAGAAGATTCCTCTAGGGCAGAAAGCGGACAAAGTGGATATGACATGAGGTTATATGAAGGAAGATATTGGATATTCAATCATACTCTTGAGTAGAGTTATGGCTTTGCTGGTAGTCAAAAACTTGAACAGTTTTATGGTACATTTTATTGAGATGATCAAAACAATAGAGATGCTAATTGATTGGCCTTCTATTCTTAGTGAGAACTTGGGTAAGTAGCTAGTGGCGGTTAAGAATAACCAAAAAATCTATATGACATCATATTTGGTCTACTCATTAGCTACTAGGGTGACAGACTATCCAGGGTTGTATAAAAGGAGTAGTATGTAAGATGGCAATGCATAGCCATACTTAGTATATCCTTAGCTAGTAAAGAAGAAGTTCCAAGAGCATAGCAAGGAGTACAAGATAGTAAATGATGTTTTCATATTCACAATTATCCAGTTCATCAAAGGAGATTATGCAAAGAAGATGTTAGAAGAGGCAATGACTAAGATATCAAAAGTTAGAGCCTACTATATCCAATACTAAACATTTACATATTTGAGGGTAGAAAGTACAACTATCAACCCTAAGAAGCTCCCTAGGTATCCTAGTGACATGCTTATACTATTGGAGATTGCTCGACAACTCTTGTCTACATACAACAGAGTACAAAGACAACATAAAGTAATTTGGGTGTGGCCTATTGCTATAGGACCATTTAGTGTGGATCAGAGACAAGATATTCCATCTTTTGAGTTTGAATGGGATTATGTCATGTCCCCTTTTCAAATAATTAAAAAATAATAATCTTTGCTAAGGCAGGCAGACCCAAGAAAGTGAAGTTTCGAAAAAAGGGGGTTAATCTTTGGAAAACGTTGGACTAATAAATGAAAATTATTATTAAAATATGTTTCATTAACCTCTCTTGGACGTGAGTTACAGTTATGCCCTCTTTTAAGGGGTTTGGAGGCATTTTGGGCTGATTGTAGAACTTGATTTTTGCTCATTCTTTGTTATTCTTCAGAGGCTGCCAAACCTGTGGAGAAGGAGACCCAAGAACGGGAGTTTGCAGGTTTCCAGGGAGACCCAAGAATGGGAGTTTGCAAGTTTCTATGAAGGCTAAGGACAGGAGCTTGAAGCCATTCCATGTGCATGCTCATACAGAGTTTGCCTTTGTGCTGAACAGTGCAGATTTGTGGGTTTTCGGGTGTGTTTTTTGTATGAGTTTGGTGTTTTTAGTTGACTATTTCATATCAATTTGGGTTGCTTCTGTATTTCAGACTTTAAGGTGTTAAAATAGAGCTGAATATATGTATTGGGATGTGATTAAACTTCTGAGATAGATTATTAGTATTTTTGTGGTGTTTCCAAGCATTTTTGTGTTAATTTCGGGAGCCCGATGAGCATAGTTTTTGTCCTACATTTGAGAACTGTTGTGTAAAGGCAATAAAGATCTGGAAATGTCATTTTTTAGGTTGTTATTCTGCTGAAATTTTTGTAAAAATGTCCATTTTAAGATTTATTAATAATAGGTGAAGCTGTGAAGCTTTTGACACAATTTATGGCATACCCGATTTGGGGTTTCTTGAGAAATTTGGTGGATCTTTGTGATATTAGTTGTTTGATCTTGAAAATCTGATTAGAGGTTGGAAATATCATACAAAATCAGAAAAGGGACATTTCAGTGGTATCAGAGCCATGATCTTGCCAGCCTGAGGGTTTGTAGAAGTTGCATGTCAGTTTTGACAACTACCCAGATCTTGCATTTTAGTTTTGAGAACTACCCAAATCTTGCATGTCATAATTTATGGTTGCATGTTGCTTCTAATCAGCTGCATGTCAAAATTTATGGTTGCATGCTACTTCTAATCATTTGCATGTTAGTTCTTGGTGAATTTGGTGGTTGTAGAAGTTTGCATGTCAGTTTTGACAACTACCCAGATCTTGCATGTCAGTTTTGACAACTACCCAGATCTTGCATTTTTGACAACTACCTAGATCTTGCATGTCATAATTTATGATTGCATGTTGCTTCTAATCAGCTGCATGTCAAAATTTATGGTTGCATGCTACTTCTAATCATTTGCATGTTACTTCTTGGTGAATTTGGTGGTTGCATGTTGCTTCTAATCAGTTGCATGTCAAAATCTATGGTTACATGCTACTTCTAATCATTTGCATGTTAGTTTTTGGTGTTTGAAGAAGTTATATCCTATTGGGGTTACACTCTGCTTTATCCAGAATGGACAGGTATAGTACAGAGTCTCAGAGGACACGATCTTGGGCAATTGATATCCAGAGTCAAAACAGTAGAAAGGATGGTTATTTAGACATTCGAGATAAACTTATGAAAATAAGCCATGACATGTCTCAACAGTTGGTTGAGCACCACCGTATAATGAATGACATGTTGTCCGACCCAGCTAAGGTGGATAAGTTGACTGGATTTCTATTTGGCAGATTTTCTCACAGGGCAGATGACACAATTACTAAGAACTTACATGAGGAGTTTGAGAAACTAGCTGATAGCCAGGTAGAGGTCTCAGATTCTACTCTCCCGAAGGAGGTGGTGGGAAAGGATATTACACAGATTGATAGTAATGGTCAACTTGATACTCAAATTGAGACAATTGTTTACAAGTCGTCAAAGGGTGATGCCACAGGTATTCAGGATGGTATAGTTACAACAGGCAGCGACTACAGTGTAGTGGGTTCAGATGATAATTATAAGGATATTATTGTGTAGGATGGTGAGATACCTGGTAGAGATAAGCAGACATTGAGCATTCATGACCTTGCTAAGAAAGAGTACCAGGCACAGTTAGATGCTTCATCACATGAGGTTGAGGCTGGTAGTACTTCACATGATTTGTCCAGCCAGCTGAAGGTGAACAAAGATAGTATTGTGACTTCATTATCTCATCATGACAGGTATGTGGAATTAGTTGGTATTGGTCATATTACTCAGGTGAGGATTTTTCTTGAGTTACCAGCTGATTATAGTTTACGAATATGGACTCGAGATTGTTGTATTGGTATTTGGGATTCAGTTGACTAGAGATCTTTAACACTTTTTGGTAGCAGTGTTTGTTTGGGTGCTATCATGGATTTGATTAGCAGATTACACAGTGTTGTCTTTTCTTGTGCCAGTATCTTGTCTGATGTTGGTATTAGTTTTTATACACCGATGTTGGGCTTTGTTCATATATCCAGTCGACCATACTTGCTGGAATGTGTTGATGATATTTCATATTTGGCAGTGTGTATAGATGAGTCCCAGGATCATATTGGCATTGATGACATCCAAGAGGATGCAGTGGGCAATTTTGAAGACTTAGTTTGTTTGGGTACAGAGGAGTTGGACAGCAGTGCTACAGTTTTTGATACTCCGTATGTTGATATGAGCTTTAGAGTTGATTCACAGGACATGGATGGTAATACTCTAGGGACTCATAACTTTGAGGATACTCCTTTAGACAGTGCATCAGAGGAGGTTTGTAGGAGATAGTCAAGCCAGTGCCATCATGTGTCTAATCAGTTGAGAGTTAGTGACCGAGACATTGCTATCACTTGCCAACATTTCGATGCTGCTCGTCAGTTGTTAGTAATTTATGGATGGGGTTATCTTGCTAGTGATGAGCAAGAAGGCAGTTATCTTTCCTTGACAGAGATCCACTCTTTATGGGAGGCTATTCGGATTTTGAGACAAAATTATATGCAGTTGGTAGCCGACAGAGGTTATCTTATGGAGTGGGGCAGTACAACATATGATGCATTGTTGGCCAAGGAAGATGAGGTGAGTGAGCTTACTGAGCAGCTTGAGGTGACTTCTGAGATTCTTGAGAGTACACAGTTGGCTTTCAAGGATTCACAGTTTCATTTGGCTAAGGTGACCATGGAGTTAGAGCGACTACAGTCTTTATCTGATTCTATACAGTCACAAGTTGTGGTGTTTGGTGATCCGAGGATGTCCATGGCCGAGATTGTCAGAGACAGTGGAGATGGGGATGCATCCATCCTTGATACTGACATTGGCATATCAGGTTCATTCCCATTAGAGTCAGGTTTAGTTGAGTTGGGTGTTGTAGCAGATTTTTGTGGTATGCCTGACATCGGGGTGGCCTCTAGTATTGATGGCACGGAGACTAGAGATGTATCAAAGATCACGTGTGATGTTGGTGAGTCGGAAGTTGGCATGGTTCCTGCTAGTAATACTACTCCCTTGGTGATATCTTCAGAGGTAGTAGTCAATTCCAACATGGTTAATGATCAATTGCAGTTAGTTTCATCTAGATTACAGTTTGAGCCATTGACTGAGATTGGCAAATTCTATCGGCATTACACTGTGAGGTACGCTCATCAATTTACCTTTGATGACCATGTTGATGAGATGATGATACAGAGATGTACTTTGGTTCCTAGTGCTTATCATCAGTTATGGGACAGTTTGATGCCCCAAGATGAGAGTTGTGATGGGCATGACATGGTGATAGGTTCTACAGTTGACAGCTTGATAATATGTGACTTAGAGCAGGAGTTTGGGAGTGATGCTTCAGTGGGTGTTGTTATTGATTCTACTCCTTTGGCTATGACATCTCCTGACTTAGCTAGTGATCAGTCACAATGGGTTGTATCACTTGTTCATGTGCATGGGAGTTATGGTTATGAGATAGTGGCCAGTGATTTGCAGAGTTGTGTTGACTACAGGAGTTGTACAGTGTGTGGATTCTCCATACTTGGTACAGTTTCATTTGAGAGCGTTCACCATTGTTGCAGAGTTGGAGTGTACATTCTGTATAGGCCAGTGGGATGTGTTGATGGTATTTACTATGTTGGTAGTTTGATTTGTCCACTTTACTTGGGTTCTGATGTTCTAAGAGTTTGTGTCTCATGGGTTTTTGACTATGGTAGTGATGATTTTGGAGTTTTGTTGAGCTATAATTGTCAGTTTGATTATGGATTCCTCTTGGTCATATTGCAGAGGATATTGTAGGAGCCTGTGTTCATGGGTAGTAGTATAGTTCATGACTACATTTGGGATCCAGGTGGATTGATTGGTTTATTGTTCAGCCATTTCTTGAGGACAAGAAATGTTTGGGAGGGGAGGACTTGTCATGTCCCCTTTTCAAATAATTAAAAAATAATAATCTTTGCTGAGGCAGGCAAGCCCAAGAAAGTGAAGTTTCGAAAAAAGGGGGTTAATCTTTGGAAACCGTTGGACTAATAAATAAAAATTATTATTAAAATATGTTTCATTAACCTCTCTTGGACATGAGTTTAAGTTATGCCCTCTTTTAAGGGGTTTGGAGTCATTTTCGGCTGATTGTAGAACTTGATTTTTGCTCATTCTTTGTTATTCTTCAGAGGCTGCCAAACCTGTGGAGAAGGAGACCCAAGAACGGGAGTTTGCAGGTTTCCAGGGAGACCCAAGAATGGGAGTTTGCAGGTTTCTAGGAAGGCTAAGGATGGGATTTTGAAGCCATTCCATGTGCATGCTCATATAGAGTTTGCCTTTGTGCTGAACAGTGCAGATTTGTGGGTTTTCGGGTGTGTTTTTTGTATGAGTTTGGTGTTTTCAGTTAAGTATTTCATATCAATTTGGGTTGTTGCTGTATTTCAGAATTTAAGGTGTTAAAATAGAGCTGAATATATGTATTGGGACGTGATTAAACTTCTGAGATAGATTATTAGTGTTTTTGTGGTGTTTTCGGGCATATTTGTGTTAATTTTGGGAGCCCGATGAGCATAGTTTTTGTCCTACATTTGAGAACTGTTGTGTAAAGGCTATACGGATCTAGAAATGTCATTTTGTAGGCTGTTATGCTGCTGAAATTTTTGTAAAAATGTCCACTTTCAGATTTATTAATAATAGGTTAAGCTGTGAAGCTTTTGGCACAATTTTTGGCATACCCGATTTGGGGTTTCTTGAGAAATTTGGTGGATCTTTGTGATATTAGTTGTTTGATCTTGAAAATCTAATTAGAGGTTGGAAATACCATACAAAATCAGAAAAGGGACATTTCAGATTAGTATCCCTTAGAAGAATATAATACTCCACTGCCCTATTTTGATAACATTAGAAGAGTGCAACATCTAGCTGGCAAGACATTTTAACATGAGGATATGGTTGAAGATCACTAGATGAATGCATTGGACGACTAGAATATCCATATTTGGGATCATTGTAGTATGGCTCTCTATCTTGTAGGAAGTGATTTAAAGATAAAGAATCCTTTGAAGGCAGTATAGGAGGATGTAGAGGATGTTCTTGATCCATTTTTTAATAGGGATAAGATTGGTGACTGACCTATCATGAATGCCAAGATTGATAAGGAAGAAAATGTAGACATCAATCATAGAGAAAGGCATGTCATCAAATTGACAAAGGATTGGGTCAAGAGACCTTTCAAACTTGATCCAATTCCTCAAATGGTGGTCTTCCACCCTCAAGCCCGCCCAACTAAAGGTTGATGAGCTAAGGTTACAGTGCCTATATTTATAGCCCAGTTACTAGCAAGACTGGAAATAGTACACCAACTTGATAGACTAGTTAGGTATTATAGGGATCAAAAAGGTAAAGGTAAAGAAAAGAGGAAGAGGAATTCTCCTCAACAAACTGAGCTAGAAGAGAAAGAAATCCAAGCACCTCCATAGATAAGAGAAGAAGATGTGTAAGGATCAGAGAATGTGGAAGTTGCACAAGCTCAAGACAATCCTCAAGTGTCACCAGCTAAACAAGGCCAAGGAGAAGTTGAAATTGAAGTACAAGAAGTATAAGAGCTATAGATTCAGAAAAGAGAAGAAGCTCCCCATCTATTCCTGAGCAACCCTTTCATACTACAACATTAGAAGATGAAATTTAATAGTAGATAGATGAGAAAGATGTGGAGGGCACTGATGTATTTTAGATGTCAATTTTTGATTTCATGCCTGTGGGTACTGAATTTGTTGGGGATAAGATAAGAGCCACTCCAACCAATCAACCTCAATAGGAGGATTGGAGTCAGCTGCCACCCAAACCACAAGGACCCAAGGTAGTTCCATCATCACCAGTACAAGTCACATTCTATGTAGATAAGGGATCAGCTACCCCTCTGCCTCCAAACACTAAAAGAGAACAGATTTAGGTAGAGCAAGAGGAAGAGCTATGACAAGCATCCACCAAGGAAGTATCAGAAGAAGGGAAGATAAGTGAACAACCTCAACAAACTTCCCAATACAGTGAGATAAGGATTGTGAGCTCTACGAACATAGAGACTCCCAGTATAAATCTTGTACAAAAGGAGAGGACTCTAGAAAGTGGAGATAAGGAAAAATGTATTACCAAGCAGACTCCTTCATCCTCAAAAGGAAAATCTCCAATGGAGCATATCCCAAGGTAGCTAAGGAAAGAAGTGATAAGAAATAAGAAGCAACAATTCACTACAAAAGAGGAGGATAGGTTGGAATTAATTGAAGTTCCAAGGAAACGTAAGTCACCACGAAAGGATGCACATGCATTGGCCTTCAACATGAGTGATTAGAACTAGGACTTATTTGCACACATAGTACAGTTCGTTTATGTGTGTTTAGAACAAAAAGAATCATTCAAATTTATGTGTGTTTACACGTTCATTAACATAAGACTTTAGTCAACGTCATATTAAATTTGATCCATATCTTGACTTTGTTTTCTTGTCTTTTTGAGTGCACTTCCAATGACATCATCAAACCAAATTATCTTGTCATTTCTTGGATGCTTCACAATTTATAAAATATAGAGCAATCTAAGATATGTGTTCAATGAATGTGATGTGAGGAAAGGCAACCTTTCATTGTTTTCTTTTAGTTTCTGGATTAATATGAATGTGTAGAAAGTTGACCGAGTCTATTTATCTTTTGTAGAAATTTGAAAGTAAAGATTAAAAAGTGGATCAATTTTATAGTTTAAAATTTGAATGGTTAAAAATAATAAGAAAATATTAATTTATATTCAGAATAATGTGCTTTAGCAATTTTCTAAATGATCGTAGAAAATATCTAATAAATGTTAATTGGTAAAATTTATATCTTAGAATCTTTAAAGAAATGTTAATATTAGAATTTAGTTATTATTCATATTGATAAATACAAAATAATTATAAATTTTATATACATTTTTAATAAATTATATATTTATATATTTACATGTTTAAACATTAGCTAAATATTAGTATAATTCATGGGTAAAATTCTTATTCAAAAAAAAAATTGTGTTACACATATGTCTATTATGCTCTATTTAATACCACCAATTGTAAGTTGTCGTGTGAATAACCTAGCCTACATGTGTCTAAATAAATACAATTTTTACCCTACTCACCTCAAAATAGGGTGAGACACCCCTATGTTATCCCCCAAAAAAAAAAAAAAAATTATGTTTTCTTATCTTCCATCAATATTGTTACAACCTAACTTTTTCCAATAATTTATGTTGTCATTTCAGTGTCTTAAATTTCAATGCTCGCATACTAAGTCTAATAGTGATTTTTATTTTACATATTTCCACTATAGGTTTTTTTTTTTTTTTTTTCATTTTTTATATTTCTTCTAGCTAAATTGGTCCCTACAATCACACATTTTAAGAACTTTTACATTATATGTCAATTATGTTATACAAAAAAATAACAGTTTGTTAAAAAGAAGTCAAAGTTTATAATTTAAATAATCACCCACCTCAAAAGTAAAATCTATATCAATAATCACCTAGTTGATTCAGCACACTCATGGAAAATGATATAATTTTTTATGTTAACACATTGTTACTATCAATTGTATGCACACATGCCCAATCTGAAAGAAATATGCAATCTCTGGAAGGTGGCCCTTTGTCTGTCTACAATAAGGCAAGAAAATGATGTAAATACAAACAAGATTCATACTATTGGTAGTACTAGAACTTCAAATTTTTGTTTGATTCAATCACTAATAGTAAATGGGTAGTGACTGAAAGTGAAATAAATCATGTTTGACTACTTTGAGATTGCCATCCATTGACTCTCTCAAATCCATTTCTACCCAAATGATAATCTTGAATCATTTGCACTATTTCTTCTCTGTTGTTCATCACAAATGGTCCATGTTGTACCCCTAGCTGATTTAATGGTTGCCCTCTGATTACTACGAATCTGTAGGGTTTCTTTTTATCAACATTGTTATTCCACACACTCGACCCATCACCACTGCTCAATAAGAGTGTATCATGAGCACCCACTAGCAGTGAATTGGGAGCACCACACATTGCCTCACCTTCCAAGACATAAACAAAAGCATTCCAACTCTCTGGAATTTCCTGATGAAGCATAGATTCTGCCTCCATTGTGAAATCCAAATACATTGTGGGAGTCCTCATGTGGACATGAGATTTGACCCCCAAAGCTTCTCCTACTATAACAGTTGCCTTCACTCCATCTTTCTCTACTTTGGTTATGTCTTTTCCTCGAAGTTCTTGATACTTAGGATCAATCTTGACCTCCATATTAAAATTACTAGTATTATAAACATGACATTATTCTTTTCTAAGGAAAAGTGGTTACTTGATATGCTGTATGAATATTTAGGTTGTAAGAAGGAACTCATGTAATATCCCCTGTCCAAACTGACTGATTTTAGTTCAAGGAATATTGTCAAACACTTCTATGCTGTGTTTTAATGCTAAGAAATTTTCTAATGATATTACAAGGCCTTTTACAATGAACTAATATGCAAGTACAATTCTTTTGGTACTTTTAATGCATATACATGGAAACTAGATATGGAATGCATACCTACAACCAACTAACATTTTGACAAACAATTGACATATAACTATTATGCTGATCATATATGCTATTAGATGGACATTTTGTTTAACAAATGGTATGCAACATGCATCTCTTTTATTGAATTCATTCTCATGTACAATGTTGCTATGAGTTTGCTAAGACAAATGGGCTTACAATAATGACTACAGTAATTCCAAAATCTAATTTTAAATTATCACAACAAAATCATATGCCTAAAAATTATAATGCTAAATACTAATAGTTGGAAGAGGAACCTGATAATAGTGATGCCCAAGGATGGAGATGAATCAAACATAAATACTGTAGCATGACATCATTCTTGTGTACTGTAGCAGCCAACAATAATTGTATTCTCCAATTTAAGCACAAATAGAACTCCTGATTTGAAGCTCTCCTAAATACCAAATTGAGTGGATATTCCACCAGCTCAGATGGTTGCAACATTGAAGAGTTGACGTTTTGCAATGGAGGACTGAAATCAAAAAACCTTAGTTTCTTCTCCCAAGTTTATATCAAATGCAATTCACAATAATCGGATGATTAACAATAAAGCTCTTACCTCTATTTATTCTTTTCCTTCACCCTTGTAAAAGGAAGTAAAATATTATTTAATTGCATTCTTTAGAAGCTTCCCCCTTTCCAGTATAATAATTAGTTGTATCTCTAGAAAATGCACTATCTAGAAGCTTCTCCCTTGCAATACAATAATTAATTGAATATAAAGTCACATTTTAATTTTAATTTATTTAATGACTTTATAAGAAATTAATTTATTGAATTTCTCCTTATTTCTCCACTTAGCCTTCAGAGAATGTAAAGGCTAAGAGCTCCACTAAGATGCTAAAAAGATGGGACATTGTAGTCAACCCTCCCTAAAATTGCTTGTCCTTAAGCAACTTCAAGTCCAGATGTTGCAAAATCTCCTCATTCTCCCATCTCACATTCTATACTAGCAAGTCCTTCCATTTCACCATATACTCCCTTATAGTACACTGCCTCAAGTTCCTTTCCCTGAAATCAGTGATAGCCTCTCACACCAATACTGATTTTCTCTCACCATCCAAGGGTGAAAGCACTATAGAAGAAACAATATGATGTCATAAAACTTTCTTGAGGCATGACACATGAAAAACGTTGTGCACCTTGCTCTCCGCCAAAAAACATAACTCATAAGCCACCTCTCCCACTTTCTTGATAATCCAAAATAGGCCATAGTATTGTGGCTTAAGTTTCTCAGCACCACTCTTCTTGAGAGTAGATTGATGGTAAGGCTATAACATAAGATACACCATATCTCCAACCTCAAAAATATGTTTTTTCCTCTTCTAGTCTACATATTGCTTCTATTGATTCTACACCTTGGTTATATTATCCTTGAGAGTCTTAACAATGTCTTTACTCTCTTGTAAAAAATCACCTGCACTGGGCACTCTATTGTCCCTCAAAAGTAGATCCATAAAATTGGGTGCCTCATACCCATACAGGGCTATAAAGGGTGACATCTGAATAGACATGTGATAAGTGGTATTGTAGCAATACTCATAGAGATAAATCCACTTTACCCATGCCTTTTGTTGCCTTGCTATATAGTTTCTAAGATACCCCTCCACCCATTTATTCACTATCTCTGTCTAACCATCTATCTGAGGGTGGTAGCTAGTACTCAAAGTGAGCTCTATCGAACACAACTTAAATAGCTCTTCCTAAAAATGACTCATAAACTTGTTGTTTCTGTCACTCGTAATGCTATGAGGTAAGCCATGTAATCTAGATATCTCCTTGAAGAACAACTCTGCCACCTATGTAGCAGTGGTCGAAAAGAAGTGTGAAAACTTCATAAGACAATCCACAACTAAATATGTAGTCCTAGCCTTGGGCTCTAGGTAGTCCTATGATGAAGTCCATAGATAAACACTCCCACTTCCTATAAAAATCAGAAGTGGCTAAAGTAAATTGGCTGGAAAGGAGTGTTCCTACTTATTCTATTGGTAGGTGGGACACTCCCTAACATACTAAAGTACCTTTGCTTTGAGCCCTTTCCATGTGAAGCACTCTCTAATATACCGGTATGTCTTGTAGAAACCAAGATGTCCTGCCATAGGTGAATCATGAAAATATTTCAAAACCATCCTCCTCACTGTTGAGCCTAGAACCAAAAATATTTGCCCTTTGTGAATGATGAGCTGATTCACAAGGGTGTATTTTCTATCCTAAATAGTTTCATCTATGAATCTAGCTGTCCATGCATCCTTTGCATACTCTGCCAATATCAAGTATCTCCAATCCTCCAATATCTATGTTAATAAGCTCAAATGGGGCCTACGTGATAAAGCATCAACAACTACATTTTGTGTACCCCTAAAATATGAAATATCAAAGTCATAGGACTGTAACTTTCTCACCCACTTCTGCTGCCTATCATTGAGATCTCACTATGCCAAAATAGTGTTTTAGGCTATTATGGTTAGTTTTGATACAAAATTTTCTACCTACCAAGTATTGCCTAAATTTAGCCAAAGCATGTATAATGGCTAACATCTTCTTATCATATATGCTAAAGCTCTACTCTGGCCCTCTTAATTTCTTGCTCTCACAAGCAATAGGTTACTTCTCCTATATAAGCACCGCTCCAATGCCCTCTCCAAAAATAGCACAGTGTAGCTCAAAAGGTTTGTTGAAATCTAGTAATGCTAACACTAGATAGGAAGTCATCAACTCCATAAATTTCTCAAATTACTCATGTGCCTTAGGAGTCCACAAGAAAGCTCCCTTTCTCATCAAATCTATCAAGGGTGTTGCATGCCTAGAATATCCATCCACAAACCTCTTGTAGAAACCATAGAATCCCATAAAGGCCCTCAACTGTGTAAGGTTTACCGGTGAAGGCCACTCGACAATGGCATAAATATTTTTAGGATCCATGCATAAGCCTTCTACACTGATGATGTGACCCAAATACAACTCTGTCATACCCAAATCAAATTTCAATTCCTTTGCATACAAGGACTCTCTGCCCAATATATCCAAAACCTTGTCCAGGTGAACAAAATGCTCCTCCCAAGATCAACTGTACACCAAGATATCATCAAAGAAGAGATGTACAAATTTCCTCAACTGATGATGGAAAAGCCATTCATTTTTGCCTGAAAAGTAGTAGGTGCATTAGCTAGCCCAAATGACATAACTACAAACTAAAAATGGCCATAATGACATCTAAAAGCTGTCTTCTCAATGTCTTGCTCTCTAACTCCAATTTGGTGATAACCTGATCTCAAAGATATCTTTGAGAAGAAGCAAGCTCCATGAAGCTCATCTATCAACTCATTGATCTTAGGAATGGGGTACCTCTTTTTATTTGTCTTCCTATTAAGCACCCTATAATCAATGCACATCCTC
Organism: Cupressus sempervirens; assembly: GCA_028749045.1. Lineage (NCBI taxonomy): Eukaryota > Viridiplantae > Streptophyta > Pinopsida > Cupressales > Cupressaceae > Cupressus > Cupressus sempervirens. The sequence continues at coordinate 577,405,632 of CM053787.1, forward strand.
AATGTTTCATCCTTCTTCTTTACCAACACCACTGAAGAAAGGAAAGGAGATTTACTTGGCCTAGTGTGGCCCATAGCAAGTAATTCCTTTATGATTTTGTCAATTTCATCCTTCAATCTCTTCAGATGTCTGTAAGGTGTAATCACGATGGGCTTAGCCCCCTTCTATAACTCAATGATGTGCTCAATACCCTTGTCTGGTGGTCTACCTAGTGGAATGTCACTGAACACCTTAGAGTGTTTAACTCTAAGCTCTCGAATATCAAGAGGATATTCAGCCTTCTACTATCCCTCATGTGATGGCATTGACATGTACTTTATTGCCCACTCTACCTAATCAAGTTGAATCAATCTAGCCATCCTTCGAAAAGAAACCATTCTAAAATCATTGTCCCTGCTTGTCTTAAGAATTTGTGTCTTCCCATTCACTTTAAATTTCATCTGGACATCTCCTTGAGATTAAGAATGAACTCACCAATATCATGCAACCAACTCATCCTAAGGACTATATCTGTATCTCCCATAGGCACAACATAGAAATCTGAGTTAAAGGCATAATTATTAACTTCCAATGGGAGTCTAATGATCTTATGATCATAATTGAGGACATAGACATCAACTACCCTCACTCTAATTCCCCCAAACCCCTTTGTTTGTATGCCACACTTCTCCACAAACCTAGCATCAATGAAATTATGAGTGGCACCAGTATCAACCAAAGTTATAGCTTGTTTTCTAGCAAGTACTCCTCCCATTCAAAATGATCCTTCCTGCTTAATACTAGTGAGATGAGCTTCCCTAAGTTTCCCCTCTACTTCCCCATTTGTGGACTCCATTTTAGGCAAGTTTTTAGCCTTATCTTCCTTTTTTTCACCATTTATTTCCTCTATATCAAACTGCTGGTCTAAATTATCTAATTTTGATTCCTCATAGTATGCCCACATAATTCTGTTAGCTTTTCCCTTTGGTCTAACAGGACAATCATGGTTTGCATCATAGGGTCCCTTATAGTAAAAACATAATTTTTTCTTCCTCAAATCATTTAATGTTTCCCTATCAAAAGGTGCTCGAGTTTTATCTTTAGAATCATTTTTAAAATTAGTCCTCTTTGGTTTTTATAAAATGGTTTGTTATCTTTACATGGAGATGCTCCTTTGGACTGATTTTTTTTTGTTGAGACTGCATGTTCCATACTTCTTGCCTTTTTCATAGCTTCCTGTAAAGAGATAGGATCAAATGCCTTTATCCAACCTCTCAGTGGTTTGGATAGGCTCTTGATGAAAATAATTATCAATCTATGCTTAAAATGTTTGGCACCATGACTACAACCACTGAAATTCACCAATAAAATACTCCAAGTTTCTTGTTTGTTTCAACTGTACTAATTCCTGGAAGTAAACCTCTAGATCATTTTTGTCAAATCTTTCAACCAACCTATCCATGAAGTCTTTGTACTCTATCACCTAATTATGCTAAAGTGTTACCATTCCATGGTACCACCAATCATATGCTACTCCCTCCAAATGCAAAGTGGCATATTTGATAGCTTCAATCTTTGTCATTAGCTTTAGTGCCAAGAATGTGTCAAGCTTATGAATTCAAGCTTGAGCTATCATCTTACCACTTCCATCAAATGTAAGCATAGCAAGCTTTCCTGTAGCCCTCTTCAGCTCACTATTTTGACCCCTAGGCCTCCTATCTTGTTTGAGTGACATGTAATGTTCTCTCTTATGATTTACAAAGAGTTCAAAGGTCATCCTCTCTTGAACCTATGGTGGCAATAATTCTCATTCATCATTTGCAGCCATAAGGATATTTGCAAATGTCTCATCCTCAACTTCCTCTATTGGTTCCTGTACTAGTTCCTCTTTAACAAAATTAGGATGTGTAGGCCTATTTGCTATTTTGGAAAGAGCTTTGTGAGTTCTAGGTGATCCTAGTAGAATCCTATTATCCCCTTGTTCCTGATTCTATTTGTCTTATGGGTTCATGCACTCAACCATGGTGGTGAGTGCCTGCAAAGCCTAAGCCATTCACTCTTGTCCTGTAACCATTGCTCTGAAAAAGTCCCTTATTTCTTGATCCCCGTTCCTATTGTCTTTTGGTGGGCTATGATCTTGCATGTCATCCATGGTGTCTAGTTGCCTGATAAAATCTTGTTCCCTATCAATCAAAACTTGCCTGATAGTGAAAAATTTGTGAGAGCCAACCCTAGATGGATTGTGATTGCTAAATCCTCAAGATGGCAGAACCTAGCTCTAATACCAATGTAATATCCCTTGCCCAAACTGACTAATTTTATCTCAAGGAATATTGTCAAACACTTGTATGCTGCCTTTTAATGCTAAGAAATTTGCAAATGATATTACAATGCCTTTTACAATGAACTAATATGCAAGTGCAATTCTTTTGGTACTTTCAATGCATATTCATAGAAACTAGATATGGAATGCATACCTATAGCCAACTAATATTTTGACAAACAATTGACATACAACTATTATGCTGATCATACATGCTATTAGATGGACATTTCATCAAACAAATGGTATGCAAAATTTATCTCCTTTATTGAATTCATTCTCTTGTACAATGTTGCTATGAGTTTGCTAAGATAAATGGGTTTACAATAATGACTATAGTAATGCCAAAATCTGATTCTAAATTATCATAGAAAAATCATATGCCTAAAAATTATAATGCTAACTACTGATATTTGCAAGAAGAACCTGATAATAGTGATGTCCAAGGATGGAGATGAATCAAGCATAAGTACTATAACATGACATTGTTCTTGTGTACTATAGTAGCCAATAGTAATTGTATTCTCCAATTTAAGCAAAAAAAGAACTCTTGAATTGAAGCTTTCCTAAATACCAAATTCAATGGATATTTCACCACCTCAAATGGTTGCAATACTAAAGAGTTGACATTCTCCAATAGCTGACTAAAATTAGAAACCTTAGTTTCTTCTCCCAAGTTTATATCAAATGCAATTCACAATAATCGGATGATTAACAATGAAGCTCTTACCTCTATTTATTCTTTTCCTTCAACCTTCTAGAAGGCAATAAAATATTATTTAATTGCATGAACTCTAGAAGCTTCCCCCTTTCCAATATAATAATTAGTTGTATTTTAGAAAATGTACTCTCTAGAAGCTTCTCCCTTGCAATACAATAATTAATTGTGCTTCTAGAAAATTAAATTAATTAAATATAAAGTCACATTTTAATTTTAATTCATTTAATGACTTTATAAGAAATTAATTTAATCAATTTCTCCTTATTTCTCCACTTAGCCTTGGAGAATGTAAAGGCTAAGAGCTTCATTGGGATGCTAAAAAGATGGGGACATTACAAGTCACATCTTGTCTTTGGCAACAAGATTAACCAACAGCCACAAACCATGTTGTACCCCTGCCTGCAGTGATCCACTACACACTACATTTCCATAAAAGACCTCAGTACATAACCATCATAGAAAAGAGTGAAGTAATTAAACAACAAGTAAATGTGACTTATATGAGATATTCAAAACCTAGAGATTGCCAGCCTTAATGGTGCCCTTGTGTCCTATAATGTCCTCATGCATGAAGGTTCCCTGCATTTCAAAATAAAAACAACATATTCTCTTACAAAATATTGGTTGCAATTTGATTTTTGAATTTATTGTATCAAATTTTCTTAACATCAATGTTTAAAATCAAAATTTATGATCTATATCAAAACAAAACAAAACAAATTATAAATATTTAATCTCACATGCTCCCTAATAGAGCTATTTCCTTTTTAACTAATACATTTATTTTCAGCCTTGATGTTCTCAAAAGGGGGAAATAAAGAGGAAAAAAGGATGGTACCTCGAGCATGTATGTCACAGTCTCGAAACCTACCCAAAACATATTATCAAATCATAAATTATGATGAGCAAAGAAAAGAAACCAAAATTGAAAGATGAAAAGATCCAAACATACAAACAAATAAAAATAACTCTGTGAGGATGGTCTAGAAAACCAGTAGGAGTACTTTCTGCAACACCCCCCCACATACACACACATATTTGACTTGTTAGATGAAATACAAACATGCTTGTTATGTCAATTTTTTTTGGGTAGAGAACAACCAACCTAAAAATTCATCTAGAAACAAAAATGGATCCAAAAACTTCAACTCTCATCTGTTCACAATCAGATAGAGAAAAAAATAAAAGAGTGGATGAATCTAATGATGTCTACCACAAAAATCATCTTGAAAGGAATCAGAAACATTGGGTAGTTAATACTTGCCAATGTTGTTCGTGACAATGGCACCATCTCCTTCATATTGTTGCTTGGCCAACACCTTCTTCACCACAACACGAGGTTTTACAAAGGGAGTCATTTTAGTCATCCTTCCCCAAAAAATTGAACTTTTCCTTTATAAATAGGAGCTACAGGGTAGCCAAGTTCTTGTCGTCGAGGTAGAAGTTTTATACTTTAATGCAAAGTTAGAAGAATGATGACGAGAATTTGAAAGAGTTTGAACATGATACTAACATTCATAATTATTTTAAATGGATTGATGGCATAGAAAACCTCAAATTTAGAGCTATTAGATTGTTGATTATTTAATATTTCTCAAACAACCATTTCTATTAATTGCAATTACATTCCAAAATGGTCAATCAACAATTGCAGATTATGGAACATACATCAAAGATAATGAAAACCTAATGAGAATATATTAATTCTCTTAAAGAAACATTTTTCATTAACAAGTATCTCATTCCAAGAATAATATTTTGCTTACAGACACACATTATGGAACATGTAACAATGAAATGTGAGTATTCTAAATTTCCGTTGAAATATTATGACTTTAGATACTCCATTTCAAAATTTTCACATCTTCCTTGCTTGTGGTGTTGTTTCATTTTCTTTTAATGATCATCTTACACACGTTTTGTGTGCCAAACCTATAGAACTCTCAAGAACTCTTTTCTAACATCTACTACCAAACCTCTAGAAATGTGTTCTCTTGTTTTGAAATATTAAAAAAAGTTGTTGAAGGCGTGATAAAACTAAAATTGATTCATCAGAATCATACATAAAAAATACTTTTGTTTAGCACTCTCACCTTAGAAATTGAAAATAAAAATAAAATTTCAAACAAACTAAACTCTAATAGCATGTGAGGATGTGATAACTTGAATTAATCAACTGTTAAAAAATATATATATTCTTGTTGTGATTCAACATATTTTGTGACAAATATTTATTTTATTTTATTTTTAAGGGCTCACAACCATAATGCATTCAAAATATATTTAATATACTATACTGAACCTTAATAAGAAGGATTTTAGTCTCAATTTTGCTCAACTATACCAAGAGTGTTTGAAGGAACTCTCAACAATTTCAAAGTCATCGCTATGAAATAGGGTTATTAACTACATACATACATACATGTCTAATATTTATCTTTTAATACCAACTATAGCCAGTAGTAATAAATCAATTCCAAGAATTTTCCATGATGCAATGTAACCCTCATCACTACGAACGCTTTCAAGATCACATATTCTGTAAGTAGCAATAGCCATTGCTTCAATATTTTTCTTCAATTTCTCAGACTTTAGATCTTCATAACTTCAAAAATAATAGTACTCTCCTCACATCTCTTTTCCTACTTAAAAGGAAATACTTGCAAGTTGTAGGATTTCAAATTTCAACATCAAAATTCATCCCAAACTGTCAAAGAATATCAAAGTCATCTCATAAATTTAGCTCTTACTAAGAATTCTTGAAAACTATGAGGATTTTTAGGCTTGTAATTTATGATTTTGCTGAGTAATTTATAAAAATATTCTAGGATTATTTGCAAATCTATATCCTTGAATTCCACTTCTTTGGCTAAAATAAATTGGAAAACCCAAATAAAATTGTTGAATATTTAAACTAGTGTAAAAGAGGGAATGTGAACGGCAATATTGATGTCAATAAAAACATTCATCCAAAAGTTGAAGTCCAATTTGAAAGCCAAGTGAATTGAATTGTTCAATCAGTGTAATGACATATGAAAAGTCCTTTGTGATTTAGTCATTGATGTAGGCCCAAGCTTAAATTTAAGTTAAAAAGAATGTGATAGGAGACAAAGAAACTTAAAGCACTTGCAAGTAGCATAGTGTGCACAAGTGGAGTAGTTGAACCTTCATCAGGAGAACAACAAAGGAGAAACCAACAACTTTTAGTTATCTTATATAGATAATAAAGAGATTGTTGTTAGATCAAAAATATTTACTGGAAGTTTTAGCCATAGGGACTTCATTGCCCAAATGACATAACCTACATTAATATTGATGATCTTGAAAATACACACCTCCACACTTAAGGCATGAAACTGTAGGATATAAAATGCAAATGGGAAAGTGTAACACATGAATGCTGGATGCATGGCTATTGGGTGTGGTTATATTCTAGGTATTAATCAACAAAGATCAGTCAATTCTATGACAAAAATGTGGACAATCCTCTAATAATGGTAATGAAAACCATTATCTTGAAACTATAACATAGGCTAATTTTATGAACCTCCCCCATTAAAGCATTGAGATATTCCAAAACAACACAACTAAAGCCCCTTTTTCATACAATGCTCCAATCACAATGAAGATGGAGATAGATTTCTTTATGGGAAATATGATTCAAGATATGGAAGATGTCGTACAAGTAGAAAATTCTTCTGTTTAGAGTGGTAAAGGAAAGGAAAGTATTCAAAATGCTATGGGCACTATGAGAGAGGATGAAAATTAAATTTCTAAATCTCTCTACTCATTTCCTCAAGGAAATCCATTAGAAAAATATCCAACCAAAGTATTTTAAGATTCATCTTTTTATAATTCTAAGTTAATGTATCCAATTTGTGAATTTAATTTTAGGTCATATTATACCTTGGAAGATGGAATCAAACATGGACACTTTATCTAGCCTAAAGAATTTCTTAGTTGATAAAATTACAAATCATATTTCGTGTGCTAATAATCAAAACTATGCATCCATCATGATGTAGACTCAAACAAACAACCAAACAATGTATGGAAAAGAGATATGAAAACATCAAGTAGTATGAAGGGAAAGATTTACAAAAATGAGACATAAGAGAAACTTACACAACAAATCTACTGAGGGATTAATACCAGAAATCCAAACGAAGTCCAAGGCACTTAATCTTGCAAGTGTAATCACCACCAAGAGAAGCATGGAGTAGTTTACAAATGAAACCCTAAATTCTCCCAACATTTGTGACCCAAGGACAAAAAAAAAAAAATCATAGGAGGAGAAGGAATGCAATAGAATTTTTATTGTAAGAAAAACCACACAATCTGGTAGCTGTATTCTATAGGGGTTGAGTAGGTGCAAGTGGAATTTTATATAAATGCATCATCATTTATACAAAGTACCCACATCAAAATGTGAATATAGAAATACATATCTAGCCTACACAAGGTTTTGTAGATGATTTTGTGTTAATACATCTCCATTTTTAACAATCCTAGTGATCAAGGCAAGATGTATGGACAAAAAGCTACATAGGCTAAATGCTTCACCTGCATGGAGGAGAAGTAGCCCTAATGGCTAGCTGGTAGATTTCACCTTTCCATTGGAATGATAAACCTAAACTTCAATTGTCTCCCCCATCATGCGAGAAGATGCCAACTATCAAGACCATCTACAACAAAGATAATCCCAACACTGCTTCATTGATTTTAGCATCTTCTCTTGTATTGAATTTTGTGAAGTTGCTATTTCATCCTGGAGAGATGTGCTAGCATGAGTGTGACCATAACAAGCCTGCATCTTGTTCTCTTTAGAAATGAAAAAGATTGAAACTAAACATCACAGGAGGACATGAGGAATTTGATTGGTCAACAAGTAGAAGATTAATCACGTGCTAGTTATGTTGAAGCCTAGGCAAGAGTTCTCTGCCATGACAAGAAATAATAATGAGATATGTGCCAACTAGTAAGGATGACAACTTATAATGAGAGGTTTGTCAAATTTGAAAGGATGACGAACTCCCCCTAGTGCATTGAGGTATGCAATTGAAAGGATGTAGTTATCCTTCCTACAAACTATATAATTGACCAATTTTCATGGTGTTGTCATTGTAGTTGCTGATAGTCTAGTAATATCATGGTGATGTCATAATGATATCAAATGTACATAATCCAAACAAACACAAACATTTCAGTTCAAAGATGGGGTTGTCTTTCTGTAAAATAGGTCTAGAAAGAAGATTCATAGCACCTGCTCCTTTTTCATGATTTGCCAACAATCAACAGCTAATAAGTGTTTTCATCCACTACCAAAAAAAATTTGAAATCAGTTTGTTTGAGGTGGCACAAGAAATGGTGCAACGTGATCATCATCTTCATCATAAAATGTTTGGTGTCCCATTAAGTAGGTTGTGGTTATTTAGTAAACTAAAAATGTTGAATAAGTTTGGTATTTGAATTGAGTCAACTTTAATTAGTAGCAAGTACTAATTGTATTTGGAAATTGAGCCACATTTGATGGTATGTTAACACAATTTTGTGTTTTTTTTTTTGACAAAGGAATCAATATAGTTATTAAATATTTAAGTTTGCTAATCTTGAATCAAAACAAAGTAGTCTTTAATTGTAGTATGTACTTTACATTGAATTCATCAAAGTTCCTTCTAATGTTTTTGGATGTTGACTCAAGTTTATTTGTTAAATAATAATAAAATTCTTGCCAAAAGTGACAAGCCATGATGTATAAATAAATAACATTGGTCAAGGTTCATGAGGGAAAGAACCAACAAGAAAACCCTCAATCCTTACCAAATATAAAAGAAGAAAAGTAAGAGAAGGTAGATGCGACCTTTGAAATGCTCTTATATCATGGGCTACAATCAATATTGCTCAAGTAGTTCGAGTTGTCTTGAATGCATACATTTACTTAGTCATACCCAGATTTATATTTTAGTCTGATGTAGATGTTATTTGATTTGATAGTTGTTGTAGGCATGCCTCCTCTTGTATCCTCCAAGCTACAAATGGATTTGTGCTCATATGTGCATATCTATCAAATGTAAAAATTTGGTTTATGTGCAAGCATGCAATATCTTTAACTCTTGAAATTTTTGTAAACACAATTCCTTTTAAGTCAATGTGTCCAATCTCAATTGTGGAATGTTGCAAAGTAAGCCCTTGTGCTCTATGTCTAGTCAATGGCCATGCCATTTTTAGTGGTATTTGACATCAATTTCCATGACTCAATGGTGTTATTGGCACTTTTTGTGGCTGATTACAGTCCCATGTTGGGCCAATATAGTTTTTGAATTGTACAACAACAAATAAGGGAAGTTGTGGTGGCATTGCATTGTTTTTGTAAAAAATTTTTGTTACTTGGCCAAGTGCACCATTGACAAGTCTTTTTTCAACCCATAAATTGGAGGAAAGCATAACTTCTTTCCCTATGCATAGAAGTATATTTGATTGTAGTTGCTCATCTTCTGCATCTAAAATTGTTGAACCTCTAAGTTGTTCTACTATGCAAAGGTCTACTGGCTTTGTCGTAGATAATAATATTTGTTTATTATGTAATGAAACAATTTCATTTGTGGAAAATAAGTGTGTAGATTGTAAAAATATATGTTTCTCTTTAGTGGTCATTGTGGAGTTTGATCTTGTCATCAGTAGTTTCCAATCTCCAATTGTTGGTTGTGCATTTTGTATGTTTGAGAGAAGGTTACAGAACCTTATTTGAGCAACATCCTTTCCATTTTTGTGAAATATTTTCTTCAAAGTTATAACTGTATTGAAGTTGTGTCATAGTGTTTCCCCATATGATGTTGACGCATACATTGGAATTTCTTTCACTGGTGGTAATTGGACAAAATCACCAAATAGAAGCATAGATCACCCTCCAAATGGGATGTTGTTTTGGCATGGAAATGCTTCTTGTAACTATATGTACCCTAAAATGGTCGCCTAGACTATGGGCCCCCATTATTCAATTTATAAATTTATCAATTTCTTGAATCAATGGTTTGCAATTATTTATATAAATCAATTCAAACCAATTTCCTTGATCAAATTTGATTATTTCAATATTTTCTAAAGTTGATCATTTTATCCTAAGTCTTATTTAATTAAAAGAAAATCTCCCTTTTAATTAAATAAAATAAGTCCCCATTTAATTAAAAGAAAACTTCTGGGTATGTGCAGGATCATGGTGTGCCAAAAGGTGGCAATTTGAAAAATATGTAGTTTTGAAATATCTCAAACCATTTCAAAATCTATTCCAACTTTTTTCCCACCCACCCTAATAATAAATGAAAACAATTAATATCTTTATAAGGTCTACTATATCTTTTGATACCAAACCTATATGGTCAACTTTAAAAACATCCTTAAAATGTGCTTTTGGCCTATTTTTATGTGATTTTTACTTCAAACATGTAGCTGATGACTTTTATTTCACCAAAATTTGATAAAATGAAATGGGTCTTTTAAGAATGTTCTTATACTTCCATAAATGTGAGGTTTGTTAAATTATGAATTTAGTAAGTAATTATTACTTATTTTCTAATGGAGTTACATATAAAGTGCTGACTGACACACTACTTGAAAAACAACTATAACTTTCAAATGGCTCAACATTTTTTAAATCCAAAAGATGCATCACATCCTATGTTTCTTCTACTACAAGGAAAAAAATGAAAAATTGAATTTTGCAAAGTTTTGAATTAGTTAAGGTGGTTAGACACGAGAATTTTTTAATTCCAAAAATACTAAAGTCAAAAATTATTTATTTATTATCTATTTAGAATAAAAATACCCACAAATATGTGTCACATCCAAGCATGAGTCTACTTCTTATATCTAGAATATTATTAAAAAATATTATCATTTGATTTTGATTAAGGTGTTCAGACATACATCTACTTCTTATTTTTGTTCTGAAATTTTGTAATATTGCATTAAAATTAAAAATTTTGACCAATCAATTTTTTTTTTTTTGAGATAAGTCCTAGTAGTTTCGAAACTATATTCAATTTGCTAGAGATTCTTTTCTCTCAACTTTTTGATATAAAGTCAATAACAAGTAAAAAATTGCACATCAAGTTGACATAACCTTGATTTTTTGATTTTTTATTGCCAATTAAGAGCATAGTTTGGTTGACCATGATCCTACACATACCCCTCTCTTTTAATTAAATAATTCATCCACATTTAATTAATTAAGAGAAAAAACCCTCTTTTAATTTAATTAAATATTTCCTATTTAATTAAAAAAACTTACTCCTTTTTAATTAAATAAATCCCCACTTAAAGAGGAAATAAAATAATTAAAAATTAAAAATTCCTCTACACTTAAATGCACATATTTCTAAATGAGATTCTATTTAATTCCTTTCCCATTTTCTCATTGGTGGATGTTTATTTCACATGGATCATTCTTTCTCCACCCTTGATTAAATCTTTTTGCCTCTTAATCTTGATCATACAATCTTCTTTATAAGGGAGAACCCTCTCCTCATTTTACATACACACACTCTAGGCTATTGTTATGTTGTAGCTTTGGAGAGAAATTTTTGAAGGAGTTTGAATACTAAAGCTTTTTGTGGAGAACTTCTATCTTCTTGTCTTCTTCTCTCATGCATCCATGGCTTCCATCATCATGGTCCATCCTTGCATTTTCATATTAGCTTAGATCTTGCTTTCATAGATTAGATCTTGCATTTTTTTTCATTGTTATTATATAGATTAGCTTTCATCTCCATTTGCATGCATATTGGATCTTTGAATCTCTCATTTTAGGTTGTACTTGCATAGGCACAAACTAGGTCAAACTGAGGGCCTCTATTACAAACCCTTGCACTCCATGAATAGAAAGCTATGTGCCGCCATTGAGACCTCATTCTTGAGAAATCTTGGATATAATGACTCATAGAAGTGTGCTCAAATTTTAAGCATACAGTAAATGTCTATCAATTATTTCCATTAGCTTTGGCCCGATGAAGCTCATTCTATCTATTAGAATATATTGTATGGAATGCATTGTTTATTGGAATGTTGCAAGTGCTTTCCCTTGTAGTTGTGTCATTTCTTTGATTGATATTTGAAGTCCAAAATGAATTGTGGATGCTCGTATATTGAATGCTACTTCACCTTTTGGTGCAAGGAGAAGAAACAATGTTCGTCCATTTGATATAATTGATTTTGTTAGCATTTTTTTGATGCAACTAATCAAGTGTGATTTTCCTATTCCATCTATTCCTTAAACAATCATTTGTAGTGGAGTGTTGGATGTGTTTTCATTTTCATGTGAACCAACTATGTCATTGACTTTTTTTTTGCTCAGGTGCTAGTGTGCTTTTTAGATTTTGGTAAGATACGTTATTTGCATAAAATGTTTGACACTTGGAGTCAATAAAGGGAGTAGCTATAACTTCTTCTAATGGGTTAACTACACATTCTCCCAATCATGGTTGATATCTATGCTACATCGGCCTAACATGTCCATTTCATTTACATGAATAGGTTCTCTTCGGTGTAGACTGGAAAGAAGTTTTCATTCTTCACGTATGTCTTCTATTATATTGTTCATCTCCATAAGTGGACTTTCTAGATCATGTTCCATAGTTGTTGGTAAATTTGTTCAGTGGACATGCCATGGACTATGTACATGGTTTTGAATCTTTCCCAATTGTGTATTATTTCTTCATCTAACTTCCCCAAATCTTGTGCAATGTTTCTAAATGGATAATATAACATTAATTATGTCCAGTAAAATGTAGAATATGATTTTTCATGCATTGCTAGGATAGTTGTGAATCTTGGAGAGACTCAAATAATTGCCTTTTTTGTTTGTTCTTTCCACTGATGTTTTTTGCGTGATGTTTTTTCTTCCCACTTGAGCCCTACATTTAATGAAATGATAGGTTAACATTCTATGTTGGCTCTCCAAATGGACAAAATTGATGGGTTCTATAGGTTGAGGAATTCATCATATCTATCTTGGTTATGTTTGGGTTGGCCATTTTATGCAAAACTGATGTTTGAATTTTCTTGTAAGGCCCATGGTGATTTATATCAACATACCATATTTTTTTGCTTCCTTTGAAGCTAGGTTTGTGTTGTGCATTTTGTATGCCACTAGACATGGTTGACTAATTCAATGTAATCATTGAGAGGGTTATTTGTCAATATCTTATTTGTGTCCATTAAGAAATGGTCCTCTATTGGTGATTGATAGAGTGTTTGATTCCTACTTTCAGTGCTTCTTGGGTTCCATGTGGAGAGATACTTATCAATGTATTCAATTGCACTTTCTACAAATTGTGCATTATCTAGTCTAGTTTATCAAATTTTGGTGTACCAGCTAACCAAACAAAGCCATGGATATGTGCAGAACCTCTATGTTTCTATTCATACCTATAGAGATAAAAAAATAGTATTAATTTTAGAACGGCTGATTTGATATTTTAAAATGTTATTTAATTGTTAGTATTAACTATAGCAGTAATCAATTGCCCCTAGCAGTTTCTCAAGGACCTCTTCACAAAATGCAATAAATCTATGATGCATGTAAAGTGCAGTAAGATTTGGATTCTCACTTATATTTGTAACCTCAATTTAGCAGCTACAGGATTATTTGATAGTGTTTTTGAAGGCATTATGTTGTGTAGGTCTGTCCATTTTGTATCTGTTGCACTAAGAGAAAATAATAGTGTTGGGCATCCTAGTTGAATAACCATGTCAGATAGCTCCATTCTTCTTTCATTCCAAAAGGGTCATGCTCCATGTATCTTTGATATGAATCACATTAGCTGATTTAATAGCTTGTCATCAAGAAAATCCTTTCATCTTTGTATGAGGGCACCAATAGTTAGTGGTAATGAGTCATTTATTTGATGTTGTACAAAAACTAAAGTTGTTGCTTGACTTTGATGTCACATTAGTAAGTTCTATAAGAAGTGTCTGAAGTGTGGGTGTTGACCATTTAATCTATTATCATGGTATCAAATGAGGTGGAGAGCATATTCATGCATTTTTATTTCCTTCACTTGTTGTTGCTTGAAGTTTACATTCCCCTTGGGAAAGAGAGCTAGAAATGTCATTACAAATAGTCCTTCATTATTATACTCATTTATGGGGATTGGTGATATAGTTGGCTATTGTATTTTGTGTGAATGACATTCTCTTCCTAATTAGGGTAATGAGTGCACCTCTAAAACCTTGGTAGATGTGGGTGGAAGACTAGCCACAAAAGAGGATTAAGTCTCTTCAATGTTACGTAGGAGGTCTTCTTCTCTAGATTGTGTTTATGAGTATTCTAATTGTTGAGGATCATTTCTTGTTGGATTATGAAATATTAGATTTTGTAGAATTGGAGCAAAAGTGTACAAAAAATCCATGAAGCCCAAGAAAACCTACATTCAGAATACTTGTCACGGAGAAGAAAAAGACAAGAAGAGGCAAGGGTTTGATCTAAAAAACTTAGATGAAGAAAATATTATTCAATGGATCTTCATAATGAAAAAAAAAAAGAGATCAATCCTTATAAAAGGAGATCAAAACTCGAAAAGGGTAACCTAAAGCCTAAAAAAGCTAAGTTGCACAATATAATTAATAAAATATTAATTATATGCACCTAAAAGATAGCTTAAGCAAACTAGAGTAATAGGAAACTTAATTAATTAAAACAAAGTGATTTAATTAATAAGTGCAAACAAATAATTACTCTAACACCCACCCTAAAGCAAAGCTCAAGAGGTAAGCTAACCTAGCACAGCTATGAAAGCAAAAAATTGGGTCCCAACAACAAGGCCTGATCAGGTACCCAATCACAACAAAATCTCTATAAAGAGGAGAAATTGAGAAAACCACATGGGAAAAACCCTACTCCAAAAAGAGATAGCAAAGAATGTTCCAGAAGAAGGAACAAAGAAATCAGAAGAGAATCACTGAAGCATGAAGAACTGCAAAACTCTGTCAAAATGTTGATCTGTAAAACCTCCATGGAAATAGAAGGCTCAAACCAAGTGTGTCTATATGGTAGATGATCCATCTCACTAAAATGCATAGGTAGCTAGCCACTGTAATCGCCTAGTATGTAGGATCAAATACTAAATAAATAGCTCACACCAAAGAACCATCAACCAAAGAAGCATAGAACAACAATATAACCCCCCCCCTCCCCCCCCCCCCCCCCCCCCCCCTTGGTGTAGGTGAGGTGACAGGTAGTTGAAAAGGTGGGCCAAAGAATATCCTACAACACAGGAACCAGGCACATTGAGAGTGAGGTACAGACACCAATAAAGGCATGTGTCATTGACACTGCATGAGGTAAAAGAGAAAGAGGGCTTATAAGCAGCAAACAACTATCCCCCCCATGGCACTTTATAAAATAGTGCGAGTACAACAAATCACAATGATGAAAAAGATCCTAAAACGCAAGAGTGGCACTTTATCTTAGTGCATTTTCATAAAGATGCTTACAATGAATATCAACAATGATTAAAAAGCACAAGGCTAATACAACAGAAGGAAGAGCCCAAAACAAAGTATTTGAAGCAACAAAATCGATCCCCAAACCTAAAACAATCAGGATATCCACTAGAATGCTAAAACAAAAAAGATTAAATAGGATGTTCCTAAAAAAAAATCTGAAACAATAACTAGCATCACTAGAAATATCATAGAAAGAGCTTTCCATCGATATAAAGAAGTCCAAAATCGGAGTTCAGATGCTCAAGATATGCCTCCCGGAGTGCAAAATAGAACATCTGACTTTGACTACCAAAATAGGCAACCAAACTGCATAAAAACTCAAAAAAGCCTACACAAATATCTCTATCTTGGAACTAGCTTTCTGGCACATTTTTCAAATCGAAAAAATATGTTCATATGCTCAAGTTACGGAGAAAAAACCACCAGGCCCTCTGAAATGCAAGAAATTTTTTTTTTTTTAATTAAAAAAATAATAATAAAACAAAAAAAAGTGCCACCCTCGCACCACCAGTGGAGCTACATCTGGGGTGGCCAGAGGGTGGAGTGTCGCCGCCATAGTGGAGGAGGAGCGCAAAAGGGCGACTGAGCCACTAGCGGCTAGCGAAGGTGGAGCTGCAGTGGCCACCAAGCCTTTAGCGATCAATCCTTATAAAAGGAGATCGAAACTCAAAAAGGGTAACCTAAAGCCTAAAAAATCTAGGTTGCACAATATAATTAATAAAATATTAATTATATGCACCTACAAGATAGCTTAAGCAAACTAGAGTAATAGGCAACTTAATTAATTAAATCAAAGTGATTTAATTAATAAGTGCAAACAAATAATTACTCTAATAGATTTTATATGTTAGTACATATAGTAGGTAGAGATGATAACACATGCTCATATATTTCTATATCTCTATAGTATGGATCATCTTGTATCTTGTACTTCAAAGCTACATTTACTCGATCCCTGCTAATATAGAAACTATATTGTTGTTGGCCAATGCTTTCCCTATTGACCACTATTATATCTAAATCACCAATGCACCTTGGTAATTGAGATGCAATTAATGTTATATCTTGAGCGAATGAAATAGTGTGGCCACTATATTTGAGTTGTCCACCTTGTGCATAAGTAAGTTGAATTATAGGACTAACTTTTGCAACTAACATCTCTTCAATTTTAGTAAGAATTTCCAAACAAGGAGTTTGTTCTTTAGGGTTCACATTGTTCCATTTTGAGAAGTGATGTTCATCCTTCTCAATTGCACATCTATAACATGTAGTTTTCCTATCAATTTCCTAAGCCTTTATTCCTAGGTATCTTTCCATACATATTAAACATGTTGACATGTTTGCTAGTGCATCTAACTTTGAACAAAAGTTTTTTCTAGCTTTGCAATATGCTTCATAGGATTGTGGTGGCCTTTCATTGGACTAAATTGGGTTGTGTTGGTAATAATCAAGACTAGCTAAGTTACTGAGAGGGGAGGGGTGAATCAGTAACTTTAAAAACTTTAAATCAATTCAACATTGAAAGCATTAACCATTTATTTATTTAATTTATTGTATGCATGGAAAGATAAACATTCATAACACATGAACACAATGATTTGGTGACCCAAAAACCTTCCAATTAGAAAGTAAAATTGGGGTGGGGATGATGCCCACAAAACTTCAATACTGTAGCATAAAGTTGGCCTATTAAGGCTTACAATGATCACTTCTAGTGATCTGCCCTATTAGGAGCAAGTAGGGCTGCTAGATCCACCTTGTTAGAGGATTTGCAAACATACAGTGAAGTATGCACTCTGTTAGGAGATTTACAAAAAGACTATTAAGTCTACCCTGTTAAAGGATTTATAAACTGATTCACCTATTAGGATGAAGCAATGGATCTGCTTACAACTATTTGCTAATAAGATTCCTTTTTTCACTAATCACCTAATGTGATAGATATAACTTTTCTACTCCTGTGTTGACCTTGTTGTATTCCTTTTACTCTGTTGCTGATTTGCTTTCACTATTCTCAAAATATAGCAATACCTTCTTCACATGTGAACATTACTCTCCCTTTTTTTGTTCATTTTTTTTAAATCCATACTGCAAATGATATCATACATTACATATATACCATTCCAATATTTACAATTGCAAGGTTGGCCAAAACTAAGTGAACAAAATATTACTGAGTCGGCCAGATAGTAGAAAACTCGGGTTCCTCAAGCTAACTTGGTGACCTTCTGATACATGACATCCACTACATTACTCGGCATCATCATGCACTCAGTAGGAGTAGAGGCTTGGTTCATACTAGCCACACAACATTGCTTGGAACTCAGTAACCATTGGTGACTCGGTAGATATAGTGTCACTCAATAGAAACTAACTTCTTCGTTTACCTTGCTTTACTCGATAAACACTGAGTCCTTCATTTACCTTCTTCACTCGGTAAAAACTGAGTCCTTTTTTTACCTTTTTCACTTGGTAAACACTACGTACTTCATTTACCTTTCTCACTCAGTAAACACTACTGAACTTCTCATTCACTCGGTATCCTCTGGAATGCTCAATGAGAACTATTTACCTGCTGAACTTACAAGGTAACCACTGAATGCTCAATATACACTGTAGACAAAGTGATGAGCTAGATAAGAATTCAAAATTGAATAAGTGTTTGCACTAATGAAAAATACATCATAATTCCAACAATTTTCCCCTTTGGAATTAGTGAAAAAACACTTATGAGCCAAAACTTATGTGCAAAATTTGACATACTAATTTTGATTTTTCAAAATTGATCTTTGTAAATCTATTACACATAGCTTCCTTATTTACATATATCTCCCCATACAATATGCACAAAGTATTTACAAATATCTTTATCTCTTCTTTGGTACTCTATCTCCCCCTTTTTTGACAATAATGCCAAATTAAACAATATATATTTACACAAAGACACCAAAATGGGAGATAAACTCAAAGTGTACCTTGAGAATAAGAGCCAAAGTCTTATCCCAATTCTCTTGCAAAATTTTTTAGGTGGAGAGTGCTATTTGAACTTCAGCTCAAGATTCAATCATATGATCTGCAACTGAGAAATTGTTGTCATGGATCAATGCTTTGGAGTAGGCAATGTGTTTCTGCATTGTGTCCATGATAGGAAGGATCATATTCTGAATGTCAATCAAGGTAGACCTAATTCTTGCTTCCTCTCTCAATAATTCTGCCTACTTTTTTGACAAAAAATTGATTCTGAGATGATGGGATGAACTTGAATTGGGGTCAAGTTGCAGCATTTGGGCACTGATCTTCATATCCTCATCAATTTTATTCAATTTTTCTTTGATCTCCTTGGTGTACTCGGTAACATCACAAAGTTTGGCAAAAAGTGAAGTTACATTATTAAAGGAATTTTCAAGATTGGCCAAAATTGTGGACAATTCTACCTGTTTTATTCCAATATGCTGAGCAATGTGCTCAAGCACCTTATTATCAAATTTCCTTTTAGCCTTTTCAATCAATTTTTCTTGACCAGAGGTGTCTTCATTGAATTTATTTACAGCCTCTTCCAGTTGTAACAAAATGTGTTGAGATGAATCAATATCAACACCTATAGCCTCTATAATAATGTTCTTAGCACTTTCAATTAAGTTATACTCTTTATCTCTCTCATTCCTTAGTTGCTTCTGCCTTGCCTTCTACTCTAATAGCTGACTGACCAGTCTCATTTCATCAACTGATGTAGTATCTGGATCTATCTTTGGAATAACAATGTCCTTATCCAAATCTATGTCCTCATCCATTGCCTTGCTAGTAAGCATGAATTTCTTTGATTTTTCTACACTGCTTACATCTTTTCCTTTAGAAACACAAACAATGATTGATGAGGCTGGACCGACTGACAAAATTGGAATAGGACCAACTAAAGGAAGGCTAAGAGAAGTACTAACTGTATCAAGAATTGATGTTCCTCCCAAAAATGATGTACATGCTGGAATATTTATAATGGGAGAACTAACTGGTGAAAAAATTGGTGCTAATGTAGCTGACAAAATTGTAGTACAAATGGGTACACTTACTATACATACTACAGTAGAGGTTGATACACTTGATGTACTTACTGCTATAGAGACTGCTGAGGAGGATGACTCGGTAGCTGATGATGAGGGCTGCAGCTCGGTAGATGAAGTGGTAGAAACTTCCATTGATGATACTTGGAGCTATGATGTGGCAGGTGCAGATGATAAATCTAATATAGATGCTATCAAACCTATTGAAGCTAACTCCAACCTTGATGATGTGACAATTTTAGGTGGAGAGTTAGGAAGGGATGCAGTAACTACTGTTGCAATTTTCACTGGATCATCTTCCTCCTTATCTTCCTCTTCAGCTTCTTCCTCCATTTCTTCTTCCTTGTCCTTCATCAATTCTTCTAAGTCTTCATCAGTTACATCCATAGTTATAGAATCATTACCTTCCTCAACCTCTTCATCATCATTATCATCTTCATCATCATCTTTGATTTCAACTAGATGATCAGATGGATTCTGTAGATGATAGATGCCTTTCCACACTTTTGTGGCATCCTTAACTATTCTTTCAATGTCTTTTATTAAAATTAGGCAAGTGTGAAATCTGATTGTCATCTTATCTTCATTTTTCTTCAATGCCTCTTTCATCTCTGCATTAGTGAGACTCGGTAGCAACTGTCTCAAGGATTGCTCATATATATCCTTTACCATTTTCACAACTACTTCCCAGCTTGATTGAATCCTTGCTAGTAGTTCAGTGGAAATTTGAGGGGCAATTTGGTCAGGGGAATATTTCCATTTACCCATCTTGGAGAGTACTAGCTCCTCAACCTGCATTTTCTTAGCATCAGTTCTGGTTTCATATTTCAATGCTTTAAAATTTGACAAACCAGAACCTACATCTAATTGCTTTAATCTCTCTTCAAATGTGAGAGGAGGCTTGCTGAATACAACTTCCTTCTTTCCTTTCCTGGTTCTTCTTGTGAAGACCGCCTGAGGTTTGGTGATAATTACCTTGCCTTTCTTCTTCACAGACTCTACCTCTTTCTCAGATTCCTCTTCTTCCTTATCATCTGGTTCATTTTCTTCTTCATCCTCACCTTTTCCCTTAGTTAGCATTAGAGGGCTAGATGCAATTTTCAATTTTGCTATCTTCCTTTTGC